>LOEQ01001141.1:69895-98906 GCA_001685075.1 Bramus lutescens | reverse complement strand
ATAAGCTAGCCGTGCGGGATCCGGGCAGGACGAAAAGCAGGGCCCGCTCCCCCCATTCACTACATATATGCAACACACATACACACACATATACACACTAACATTCAGCCATCTAATAATAATAAAAATGGGGTTGGAAATATGTGCATTTATTTATATTAAAATTAAGCAATGATATATACATAGATGAAAAGCCAGTAATAATGGTTTCATGGTAAGAAAGTCAGAGATGAAAGTAGTATATGCGAATACCTGTTTATTGTCTCTGAACCTCATAATTATAACAAAAATGATGAAGATAGAATCACTAAAAGTCAAAAGCATTATGAAATCATTCCAAATGTCAGAATGGTGACTTTCATTCATGAGAATCATTTTGTGTGCCTTAAAAGCACAGACCTCATTGGGTATGCTTACAGGATAAAACAAATAAAACAAACTTGGCATGGAATGATGGGCCTGTCATTTAGAAATGAGTATACCTAAGACATATATATATATTTTTTCTGTAACATCTGGTACTCTCCGCAATATAAAATTCACTATGCGCAACACACATATGTACTACATGGAACATCCTAAGGACTATGAGACACATACCATATTAATACCCTCAACTCTGGGAAACATACCACAGGCAACACTCTAGTGATTATGAGAATCATACCATACGCAATATACTGAAGTCCATGAGAAACTACAACACCATGACATTGGGAGAAACAGGCCACATAAACACCCTAAAAACAATAAGAAACACACTACATAACACCTTGACAAGCATGAGAAACACACTACATATTGCTCCCTCCTGTATTGTTTGTAGCCTATTTAGATTCTAAATTGACCTAAGTAAGGAAAGTATTCATAAATTAACATTTTTGTGGGGCCAATAGTGCATTATGGTGGTGTAGTAATCCTTTATTTATGAAACAGAACCATAATATTTATGAGTAGAAAGAAGCAATGAGGGAATGACCTTCAAAATGGTGGTGAAAAATGAAGGTGGGGTAATAACCACAAGCAGCTTAGCCTGGCTTAAGGGTAGCTAAGGTTAACAGATGCTTCTAGAAGGAGGTCTTGTTTTAGTCTACCTTTCTACATGTATGAAAGTTCTATTAGAGCTGGGAGGTAGTGGCACACGCCTTTAATCCCAGCACTCGGGACGCAGAGGCAGGTAGATCTCTGTGAGTTCGAGGCTAGCCTGATCTACAAGAGCTAGTTCCAAGACAGGCTCCAAAGCTACAGAGAAACTTTGTCTCGAAAAAAGAAACAAACAAACAAATAACCAAAACAAAACGAAAAAACAAACAAACAGAAAGTTCTGTTAATAGAAAGCTAAATAAATAAAACCAAAATGCCATTCGGGTTAACAACCCCTCACCAGGAGAAAAGACACTACCATCAGCAGAGACAGAAAATCCCAAAGACCACACGATATCTACAAGCTGCTGATAGAAAATATGGGTATAAGACTCAGAGTCTAAATCTGAAATTAAACTGTAGACCTTTTCAACTGCCAATAAAGAGAGAATTTCAAATTGTAGGGTTCTGATATTTCTCAAGCAGAACAGTAATGATAGCAAATGGGCAGCGAGGGCCACACCAAGGCTCGTCACTTCCTTTACATGAGGAGGGCATGAGGTGCAGGCTGGAGGTCATCTGGGAGACTGCAGGGAAGGTAGTAGTAGGGCAGTGGGCATCTTGGGGAACCTGGGTCACAGGAAGCCTGCTAGAAAAAGCACACAGCACAATCCCATGAACCAACAAGAGGGAAACCCCTGCCTCGGCTTCTGAAAGGTGGCTTGGAAGTAGGAAGCCAGCCCAGGTTCACGAGAGGCCCCAGATTTCCAATCGGTCTATTGATCAGAGCAATGTACTCAAGCCAGCTCAGAGAGCCAAGATGGTGGTCTCTTCAACACAAAGCCTCCACTCTCATTCAAGAACACCCCTAGTCCCTCAGAGCCATCCTGCTGTTCCCAGCAACATCATGAAAACTCCCCGTGTCTGGCAGATGGTTTGAGCTCATGTGCTGGCACGCCTGGGCTAAGGGGCCAATCCCTGCACTCTGCACTTTCCAGATCCAACTGTCCACTAAGGGGACAGGGCACACTGGAGTGGAAGCAACAGTCCCACCTGCAAGTCTGGAAAAACAGGGAGTTTCTACTAGAAGGCAGAAGCTGTGGTCTTCTGCTATTACCCATAATAATTGTGAATGCTCAAGGAGACCTAGAGCAAAATACAGTGAGCACATACTACAACACTCCAAACTGAGCCATGGTTACGTGATGCTTGAATGTAAATCCAAGCAGAACTTGAAATTAACTGCTTTCCACAGATTTCTCAAAAGGATTTTATATTTTCTTTGGTAAAACAATAGGCTCACTTATTAAGCAAAAGTACAGAAGAGGAATAAGGAGGCAGAGCTGGACCAGCAGGCATTTAAACACCATAAGCCAGAGCAATGTGGCCTTAACCAGAGAATAAGAGGTGAGTTGAATCATTAAAGAGGCCCCCAAATTTCCTCTAATGTTGTTTCAAAAATTGAATTGAATTGATCACTTGAAACTACTGTGAGGGATTATTTCATGAAAGGTGATGTAGTAACATGGAAATTTTACTACAGCACCAATATCAAATTCCAGAAAAGCTAAAAATTAAAATGTAAGATAAAAAATACAATAGGAAAACCTCAATAGTATATGTAAATAGAATAGTAAGTGTGAGTCAGAAGGATACCAACATAGTGAAATCATGCAGGGAAACACAATTTCCAGGAAGCTATATCACGCAAGATGATACACACACACACACACACACACACACACGAAAACAATAAAATATACCCATGGATATGCAAAAGTTAATGTGGGCCTCACATAAAGTGCTGGAACTGTGTAAGAAAAAGGATAAAGGCTGGAGAGATGGCTCAGTGGTTAAGAATACCAGATGCTGTTGCAGAGGACCAAGGTTCAATTCCCAGTATCCACGTGGCAGCTCACAACCATCTGTAACTCTGGTTACAGAGTATCCAACATCCTTTTCTGACCTCTGCAGGCAGTGCACACATGCAGTGCACAGACATTCAAGCATATGCAAAGTAAAATAAATCTCTTTTTAAAGGGAAAAAAAAGATCAAAATCCAATAAATATAGAGGGCCAAAGCAGGAGTTACCCAGAAAGTGGGTAAGAACTACTTTATGCTGCAAACAATTGAAGAAACAGTGTTTTAAACAATATAAGAGAACTTTTTGATCATCACATTTAATAAACTTTTCTTGTTTAAGATAATACTGGATTCTGGCATGGGTACCGTAAGTGGGTAAAGTCCTTTTGGAAAGCAATTTGACAGTGTGTATCGAGCCCTCGTAATCCCACTTCTGGGAACGAATCCTAGGAAACAATCCAAAATATAGAAACCATACGCACGACCGCGATCCGTACAACGTTATCTGTACCAGATGCAACTTGAGAGCAATTAAATGCACACAGAGAGAAGATGGGCTGCCAAGTGGTCTCCCCATCGGACCGACTCCTGTACAGTAGAGGGTGGAGCGGGGAGTAGGAATCTAAGATTCTATAGTGACGATGAAGAACACTTGGTGCATGGTAAGTAAAAAGTACAGCACACCCAGGTTACGCTGTGATGGTAAGAAAGTAAAATACACAGCGAAATCAACCTGCAGGAAATCATAAGTGTTGCCTGCAACACCGAAAGACCGCACCTCACCGAAAGACTGTCCTCACCTACGTAATCTTTAGAACAGTACAAGGTGGTGTAACTCTTTCGAAACATATGACCCACCGCAAGGAAATGGTGTCTTCAGTGCTCCTCTAATTGTAACGTGGCTCCTAAAAGTTTCTCTGACCTCCTTGGTGAGAAATCAAATCAGGACAGCAAAGCGGGGCTGGGTTAGCCCCATTATGCTCTACAGGACCCCAAATCACTGCCTTGGCAGACAAGAAGCCATCAGTCCCATCCAACAGCAGTGCAGGGGTCTGGCAGCCCAGCCCACAGAGGAAAGTGAGGGTTCATGAATGCAAACTCAAGAAATGGAATGCAGGCTGTGGTTCAGGAGATACAGGCAGGGTGCCTTGAGGTCACTTTCTGGAGTTTAGCAAAGGAGGCTGTGTCCAGCACAGACACAGAACACCTGGCTTTGCTAACCGGTCCCCAGGAATATGTTGCCCATCTGTCCTGTGATAAACTCTTGGGACAAAGGCATGCTTTAGAGAAGGCTCTAGAAACTGCACATAGCTTGTTCTTAGGCACCAGAGGCAAGAAGCCTGAAAGGGATCTGGGCATACCCAAGAGTTACTCTGTTTGTTGCTCTCAGATATCACCCCTCATTCACAGACTTCCTTGTCTCCCTTTTCTAAAAATCACATCTGCCACTAAGAAGTGACAGCTGGCTGTCACCAGAACAAAGCTGGTTCTCAGGAGGAAGCGGTGGTAAAGAGACTCTGGAGCTGACTGAATACCAGCATCTGCTGAAGAAGCAAGCATGAGAGAGCAAGGAAGGGAAAAGAGGGAGCATATGAAGGGAACTAGCGTAGGGTAGAAAGCGGAGGGAAACCTCTTTACTGGCTCTCACCACCTTCAACACAACCCTTGCAGAATTCTGACCACAGTTCCTTCCTAGGCAGGCTATCCACCGGGGCAAAGAAGGCTCAATGCTCAGGGAACAACTCTTCTCCCTCGGGCCAGGTTCTGATGACTTGCCAAGATTAGAGTGAAGAAACCCCAACCTGGCTCAGGCTCACAGGAAGGACTTCATCTCACCAAGGAGCAAATCAACTGGACTGGGCCTTTGGCCTCTTCCAAAAAAGAACAGCAAAAAACAGCCCAGGCAGTCACTCTGATGGCCATGGATGAATTGCAGGTCCAGAACCCTAATAGCATCTCTGACCCCATGTGGAGAAGGACAGGATGTGGCTGGTAAGTCTTGTAACTACAAAAACAATGGAGTCTTTCTTGCTCAACTTTGGTCAAAGCCATAATTTGGTGAGGTTTAATATGTGTGGGAAAGTCTAGAGCTGATTAAGTCAATAGAGGCTAACTCATTTCCACAGAGGAAGATATCTCAGCCTTTCTGGAGCAGAATGAGCAGAAGAGGGTGCCTCTGTTGGAGTGGGTGGGGCTTACTTTGCTACAAAGCAAGAAGGTGGGAGTATTTTATACCAGAAGGCAGGGAAACCAAGGCAGCAGGCAGAGTTAAGGATATTTATGAGCCAACAGTGTGATAGAGGTTTTTTTTTGTTTGTTTTGTTTTTCCCATGGATCACACACATGGTCCCAGAGGCAAAATCTGGAGGTAGGAGTCAAAGTCAGTGAGTAGAAGAAGGTGAGAAAGATTTTACATATCCTCTAGCCTTGAAGATGGAAGAGGCCATGAGCCAAGAAAAGTAGCAGACTCTAGATACTGGAGATGCAAGAGAAGGGATCTCCCCACAGCACCCAGAATCAAATGGCACCTGAGAAAATTTGGCTTTATTCATGAGACCCCTTTGGACATTTGCTAATCAGACTGTAGAGAATGCATGTGTGCAATTTCAAGCAAGCCACTAAGATCAGGTCTTCCATGATATGAAACGAGTTCAACAGCTTCCTTCAGGAGGAAATGTCACTTCCTGGCCCATACATTATATGGGCCCATACATTCTGAGCTGGTCACTCGGGGCTCCTGTGATGTGACCCCAGGACTCCTGTCTAAGGTCTTACCCAGCTGAGAGTCCTACGCCCTCCTGCTCTGGGTTAGTAACCCATTACCTAGCAAAGCTGCTGTTCGTCTCTGGGTGCTTATACGTTCTGATTCCCCCAACCATGGGAACTGTCCTATCTACTTGTGTCTATCAAACCCCATCCTTGAAGTTAGCATGCAGTCCAGTGGTAGAGCATTTGTCTAGCATGCACAGGACCCTGGGATTGATCACTAACATCACACACTACTCTTCCACTGAATCCCAGGTCCTGGAGCAACTCTGATACTTTTTCTGAATGCCTGTGTCAGGGGACCCTGCTTGGGAAGCTTCCACTCAGCCCTTACCCGTTCCTTCCACACAGTGTATCACCCTTGGGCTCTTACTTGTATTTCCTGAAACAGGGCTTCTTCCAGAGAGAAAGAGAGAGAGATGGAGTAGGGAAGAAGGGTAGAGAGGGAGAGGGAGAGAGAAAAGGGTGGGAACATATGGCCCACACATGGAACAGCCAACCACTGTGAAAGTTGCAATGCATTCTTGAAACCAGTCCTCAAGGACACACTGAATCTACGACCTGCAGCTGGGGTAGATCCAGGCGTCTTATGAGGCTGCGGCTGAGGTAGATCCAGGCCTCTTATGAGGCTGAGAAGCACAGGTTTCTCTGAACCAACATCTTCCCCGTTCCAAAGAACCCTCAAGGTACCCTGTAGGTGAGAAGCCCTAGATGAGATCAAAGCCCAGCCTAGGATAGTTCTGATGCTTTCTGCTGGTCTCTGACAACCATGGGCACTTAGGGTTCCTTCCTCGGTAGTGCCTGTGAAGCAGTCGGTCATGGGAAGAATCTGTTGGCCTCAGATAACCACGGGCACTTAGGGTTCTCTTCCTCGGAGGTGTCTGTGAAGCAATGGGTCATGGGATGAGAAGGAGACCAGAAAATGACAAATAGGCCAGGATAGGCCATACCTGTGCAGCACCTGCGGCCATGGACCGCACATGGCCTCCAGCAGGGAGACTGTCTTCCAGGTACAGTGGAATGAAAAGTACTTTTATGTTCCTCTAGGAAGGTCAGGAAATATCATTTACAAATTCTTCCTGCTGGGACTCTCTACTGTCACTGTATGGGAATGCATACTAAACTTAGGATCATTTTCTCAACAAGCCACAAAACGACTCAACACCATGACAATTTGCTATGCCATGGCTCAACAAGCTAATCCCTCTTTCTTGCTAACTTCTTACCAATTACAACTTTGGCAGCGCATTTAGGGATGCCAAGGCTTTGTGAATTTGCTTCTTGGAGGACATTAAATAAATTCACTTTTCAATTTAAAAAAAAATTACATCAGGAGCAAAGCCCTGGAGCCTCTATTTCTAGCCATGCTGAAAATAAAGAGGACCAGGCCCCTTTTCCCCAAATCAAATAAAGAGCCAAGGCAGTTATTGAGAACAAATACTTGCTAAATGGAAATATATTAAACGTGGCCTTACTGTAAATTCCAAAGGAATCGCTGGCTAAACTAAACAGTGTCAGCCATCGCTAACTCAAGGAAGGAAACATGGACCAGGCTGACACTTATCACCTTTGTTTTTCTTTTAAATGGAAGAGCTGAAAATGTTTTGTTCTCATGAGTGTGTGTGTGTGTGTGTGTGTGTGTGTGTACACCTGTATATGGAGACCAGTACAGTTTGAGTCCTCATGCTCAAAAACATAAACCATCTCCCATCTCCTACAAGCCAGGTTTGCCCACTGGCCTAACCCACCAACCAGGCTTGGCTGGCTGGCAGCAAACCCCGCAGTTCTACGTTAATTTTCCACACCAGCACTGGAATTACAAGCTTGCTCTGCCACACTGGTCATGTTTACCTGGGTTCTGGGGGACTAAGCCCACTCAAATGACTGAGCTATCTCTTCTGCCTGTGAACTAGTCTTGGTTTACCCCGCTTTAGAGTCAAATATAGAGATGGGAGAGGGAGAGCTGCCTCTGCAATGCTAAGGCATCACCGGGCAACTGGCAAACACTGTGGAAGGATAGAGCTGAGCTATCTCCACCGCACAGCACGCCTTACCTGCATACAATTCTCTGAGCACTCTACACCCTGAGCTTTCTAGTGTCAAAGTTGCCTACAGGAGCCTGAGTGTCTGTGAGAACAACTGGCTCCTCTCCCACTTCGTCCCACAAGAGCTCATGGATGGGTGAATTCCCATCATTCCACCTTCAATTTTCCAAGAGTCCGGAGTTGTCTCAATGCAAGGTGATAAGGACAGGAGAGCTGGATGCGTGAAACATAAAATATTTTTGTCTAACTTGAAAAGAAAATCCTTACAGGAAAAGGAAAGATATTCATTACCAGCACATTTTACTCAAAGAACAAAAGAAAAAAGGTTTCTCTCCCTAAAAAAAAGTATATGAAATAAATTTCCAAAACCACAGAAATTTTCTCAAAAAAAAAAAAAGAATGTGTGGTATTTGATGCAGCACTAAGGTCACTTTCTTACAACTCTGCTCTAAGGAGATATTGGGGGAAAGCCACTGCTGTAGGCAAATGAGAAATGAAGGAAAGAAGCAAATATTGCCTTTGCGTGTGATAATCCTTTATAAATTGCTGGGCATGTCCGTTCCTCCTGGGCCACAAGCAGGAGGAGGGCTGCAGCATCCTCTCGCCACTGCAGTCTGGCAGGAACCGGGCTTGGAGCCTGCCTTCTGTGCCTCATCCAAAGCGCATTGAGCAAGGTGAGCACGGGCACAGGCTGTGGTGAGCACCAGCAGAATTCTCTGAATCTCAGCTATAGATGCATGCCCGGATATTTGCTCAGCTGGCAGAGGAGAGGAACACAATGTTTGTCCGTATGACTACATGGCCTGATGATCTCAGGTCTTGACCTTTTTCCTCCACATGGCACAAAAATATGGCAAAGAATATATAATGGAGTGGGGGGAGGTTGAAAATTAACTGGGAATTTTTTTTTAAAGGAGGGAGTGTGCTGTGGAGTCAGGCAAACATGGTTCCAGACTGACTGATTAGCCAGGAGACCTTGCTGTATTCAGAAGAGATTATTAAGGTCAACTTCATTGCCCCTGAAATAAGGACCACATGACCTGACCACTGTGGCTATCAAGAGGATTTTTAAAAAATAGTGCAAAGTGTGAAGTACAGACTAAAAGCTCAATAAATGCTAAATGCTTTGTTATAACTTTCATTATCTTTGATGACAGTCCATGTAAAAGTCACACAGATGTCTAATGTGATGTTCTCAAACATCACAAATATGACTTATTGTAGGAAAACATGCATTTAGATTCATACCTGTACACAGAAAACATGACGCTGGAAAATTATCAACTATAAAGCCAGAAGGACAGTGTCAACTCACCAAGTATTTCCAGGGAACCTGGCATGTTCGGGGCACCTCTATCAGCTACAGGACACAGTGACTACAAGAGGCTATGTGCACTCAGGTGGGCCAATGCCTGAACACACTGTCACAGATTCTGTTTGGCACTCAGGAAACTCTACATGGTAAACAATGTTAAGAGCGTCCAGGAGTTTGCCAAAATAGGCAATTACACTTGGACCAGAAAGAACCTACCCCGTGGAAGGCGAACAAAATATCCTTCCCTCCCCACCACTCAGTCCCCTCCCCTGCCAGGCTGGAAAAGTACTTTACCTTGTCAGGGAGCACTCACGCTTAGTGCCCTGGGAGTAGGAAAGACTAGAAACTTGTGTAGTTATTTGGCCGCTTCTATGAGTTTCTGAATTTAGTTATCCAGTGCTCCCCCACCTTTGCATAATTCCCTCGGACTAGGCGGGAGATGTCAGGTGGAAACAGAGGGCTAAACTTCTGGTCCATTGAACTCAACTCTTGCTTCCTTGATATTTTCCTACATCTTTCAAAAACATATTAAGATTTATTTCTGTTATTATGTGTATGCTCATGTGTCTACTTGGAGGTACGTGCATGTGAGTGAGAGGCTAGAGGCCTCAGATCCATTCTCTGGCGCTGGGTTACAGATGGTTGTGAGGCGCCCAAGTGAGTGGCGGGAACGGGACCCAGGTCTTCTGCCACAGCAGCATATGCTCTTACCCGCTGAGCCATTTCTTTAACTCCATTTTCTTGTATCTTAAAGGAAAAGTCAAAACCTTGGTCTCATCTTCCTGAGGCCCTAGAAGCTCAGTTATCACCTTTCAAGGGTTCATGAGTAACGGCAAACTTAGCAGGGGGAGAACTGCAGGCGCTTACTCATTTGAACATAGAACAGTCTACTTGGGCAAGGCAAACCCGCGGCATTTAGGTCTCCTCCTCCTAGAAAGGAAGTGAACAAATTTAGGGACACCTACATGCAAAACTGCTTACATTCAGCACTAAGCAACGAGGTGCTTTCCTAGTTTCATTTCTGTTACTTTCACAAAACACCCTGGTAAAAAAGCAACTAAGGGGAGGAAAGCTTTATTTGGCTTACAGTGCCAGGTTACAGTCTATCTTTGGGGGCAAATCAAGGCAGAAACGTCAAACAGCTATTCACATCATGTACACAGTCAAGAGCAGAGAGAGAAAGGCATACACGTATGTTTTATTTGTGCTGAGTTCAATTTCTCTGCTCTTACACAGTGCAGAACCACCTGCTTAGGGAATGGTGCCACCCACGGTGGGCTGGTCCCTACATCAATGAACTTAATCAAGATAACTCCCCCCCCCCACAAACACACAGGATANTAATCAAGATAACTCCCCCCCCCACAAACACACAGGATAATCCAATGTAGACAACCCCTCAGGAAGATTCTTCCCCCAGGTAATTCTAGGTTATGTAAAAATTGACAAGTTATCTATCATAAATACTAATTGTATTTTAACAAGACACTTCTTTTTAACCTGTATGATATTGAAATCATAGGGTTTCAACAAACTAGCTGGGTGACAAGAAGATGAAATGCCACAGGCAGAACAAAGCATACAGGTACTATACATGCACAGTTTGCTACCTGATGCATGCAATTAAGTCTGTTATCATAAGTTTGGTATTTATAGCAATATTATGCAGGATACAAGGAGGGAACTGGTAAAAATCTACATGAGGTTCAAAGTCCTTCACAAGTTGCCTTGAGTTCTTATTTGGCTTTTACGTCATAAGAATTGGCTTACTGGGGGGTACCCAATTCCAGGGAGGCACTGTGAGCTGTGCTCCAGTACAGAAATACTAAGATCAACAAACCAACAAGGAAGCAGCCTGATTTATCAAAGGCCTTTGGGAAGTGGGTGCACATTTACATATGGTGAGGGTCATAACAAAGCCTACCTGAGTTGTATATTATTATTATTATTATTATTATTACTATTTATTTGCAATGCTGAGGGTTGAACATAGAGTCCCATACATGTTAGGGGAACACTCTACCATTCAGCTATGCCCCCAGTTCTTAAAGCTCAACCATCTCAACAACATTCTGATTAACAACTGGGAACATATAGGATTGTGTCGGATGACACAATTCCACAATATCGTAAGTGCAGAAAGTGCACCAAAGGCTGGTGCTTGAAACCTATCTCTAGACTGTGATCCTTTTCACAGGGAAACTGTGTGTCTTGTTAGCTGGGCTCCCCACACAGAGGCAGCTGAGATGGGAGCCTCTTAGTCATGGCTGCTGGAGCTGGCACTAATAATGATTAAGTCTGATCAGTACCATGCATCTAGTTCACTGGATTCCCCAGCACAGACTGTGCTAATCAGCTGCTCGCTAGCTCTAGGGATATACATCTTATGTCTCTGCGGAACGAGCAAGGTGAAGTCAGCCATAGGGAACGGTCTATAAAACTCACCATCATGTGATTTCAACATCTGCTTCCAGCAGCACTCTGCAGTAGAAAAGCTGGGAATGCAAGGGCCTCCACCAAAGAGTGATTGCGCTAATCAAAGTTTCATTTTGCTGCCTCTGAGACTGCTCAGCCCAGGTGAAGAAGGTCTGAGAAGACTCATGTATTATATACCACTGAACAAATGGAAAAGGGACCAAGAGTTGTGAGTCACCTCCCTGAAGCACACCAGAGCTGGGTTCCGGGATATCCATGAGCCACGGAGCATCCGGAGTCACTACTTAGCTGATTGTGAGAACAAGAGGAATGGGAGTCAAGGAAAGAAACAGGAGGCAGGGTCTCCCAGGAATTTCAAAGTGGGGCCAGAGGAGGAACAGCAGGGCCGGTCAGGGAAGACAGCTGAGCATCATGGAATTGGCTTTGAGAGTGGAAAACTAGCAACAGAATGTTTAAAGCAGCCCTACTCTTCAAAGGGGGCACACTAAGGGAAGCCATAGGGCACCAGGCACAAGTCACCTCTTTGGGGAACTCTGGTTCCTGCATCCCATCCCAGTTCCAAGGCCAGGCTGCCATACACGCCTGCAGAGGAGGAGTAGAGAGGGCTATTTTGGGAGAGCAGTGGGTTTTGATGCCTAATAGGGTTTGTTGAAGCTTAAAATACAAAAATCCATCTAGAAATGTTCACGGGAGGGTGACTTAGTAGCATTATTTAAAGTGATATGTCTTTTTAGACTCCTGTACTCATGAGTCTCTTCCAGACATTTATGCAATACATCATGAGTCTCAGGGTGACACACGGGGCCCCATCCATGGTGAGGGACACATGGTAAATGATCTAGACAGAGTTAACATGGGTACCACATACAAATAGACGGACCCAAATCCCTCATTACTTCCTTGACCCCTTACTGCTAACGGCCAAGTGACAGTCGTGAGAAACAGAAGCCACATAAAGTTTTCCAACATCTACATACATGTTGACTCTCTCCCCAAGTATCTCAATAAATCAGCTGTCCTCCAATCAAGGCCAGTTCTTTGTTGCTGTTGCCATCCAAACTTTCATCGACTCCAGCCTCTGCATCATCTATTCATTTCTCAAGAATATTCTCAATCCACCCACCACCAACAGCAAAGGCACAAGAAATATAGAAAAACCACCTTAAAGCTACAGAGAACCCCTGCCTCAAAAAAAAAAAACCCAAAAACCAAACCAAACAAAAAAGAAAAACCACCTTAGTATTATAGGTCTCCAAACACACTCTTTCTATGAAGTAAACACCATGAAACCCAGCTAGGGCTGCCCAAGGTCAGTGCACATACCTACTGACTCCACAGGGACCAACACGGTTGACATCAGCAGTGACTTCTACTGTGGTCACTTCCTGAGGTCACATCTCTGTTAATTTGCACACTGTCTCTTAGGAGATCAACACTGTTTTTTTCCCTTCTGGCTTTCCTTCTGTTATTGGCTCCCACTCCCAGTTCCCTGTGTTGGCATTTTATCTGTTCAACTACAGGGACTCCCATCTACCTCTACTTCCCTTCCAAAGCTAGGCGGAGATCTTGATGGCATCATGAATTGTAACTTCTAACTTCCAGTTTCTCTGAAAGGGGTGCTGAGTGTCAACTTGCTAGCTGAGCCCTTCTACTGATGGTCTTACAGCGCAGACCATGCATCCCTTACCTAAGGGTAACAGGTGGACATTAGTTCTTGGGGGAGAAGCAAAAAGATCACAGATGTGATCCTGCTGTGGCCTTCCACAGCCCACTATACACATCATCGTGTTTCTCAGTTTTTAATTTTCTTCATAATTAAGTGTAAACTGAGTGTAATTCCTCTCTGTAGGAGGGTGATAGTGGGGGGAATGTAGAAGAATCACTGAGCAAAGATGGGAAGCAGTGCTTGTGAATACCCCTGCCCTGTTAATCTGCATCTCCACTACATTGAAAGACCTGCTAATCACCCTTGGTTACATTTGACAATAGGATGCCTTTTCTCTGACTCTTGATCCCTTTTTATTCCCTGTAGCCAGGTCATAACAGGTCAATTTGGTCTTGCCTGGAAAATACTCCAAATGTCCCATTTTCTCCTCCCTGAATGATCACCACCTCGGTCTAGGATGAAACCATCTGTGATCTAGATTATTCCAGATGCTCCTCGTTAACTCTCCAGCCTGTACACCTGTCTATGCTCTTTGCTTTGATGTCCAGCTTCTAGGACGCCTAACTTTAAGATCCCTTTTGTGTTCTAAAGTCTGGATTTTCAAACCCTGGAACTATGGTCAGAGGATCCTTCCTCTTGCACCAAGTGACTATCTCTAGCTCCTGCACCTAGGAGTCACCGGCTCCCACAGACATCTATGGAGATGTGGTTTTTAAAGCTGTAAAACCACTCCAAATCCATCCTGTAGGCAGAACATCAGTGAGAAACAGAGCAACTTCTTTCGTGATGATTTCCTGCAGGTTTCAACCTACATCACAACACCAGGAAGGAGTCCCAGACTCTGTGACATTTACCTGTAAGAGCACCTCATTAAAGATCAACACTCTATGCTCTCTGAATCCATCTTATGTCATAGATTTAACATCAAAGGCAAAGACACCTACCCATTTTTCAGTTCACTTCTAATCCTCCAAATCAATCACCTGCAGGTTAGTAGCCGATTAGAGCACCCTTCCTCCCAGTGGTCACTACCTTTAGTTACCCAGTAGAATTCAGTCTGAAGAAGAGAAGCAGACTCCTGATCCCTTAGTCCCAGGGACACGGGGGAGAGTGGCTAGGAACCAGTTGTGGGGTGACAAGGGGTGTGCTTGGGGTTTTTTAGAGGAGTTAAAACTGCCACCCACTGCTGCTGGCAGCCTGGCATTCTACTTCAGGGCAAAGGGAGATGCTTATCGAGGGTGTAAAGGCCAAATGACCTAACGTAAAGCAAACACAAAGTGGGAGGCACTTACAGTTCAGCCACCACCAGGCTTACAAAACACTTGTCATCTCTCCAAATCCCACAGCCTTCCCCAAAGCCTCAGAAGCGCAGACAGAGCTCAAGGTGGCAATGTCATCAGATGCTTTTCCTCCAGTCTGAGAATCATGGGCACAGGAAGGCTATGAGCTTCACGATGGAAAAATAAAGGGTTCTCTGACTGACCTTTACCTATGTGCTCCAGCCAGCAGCTCCTATAGGCATGCGACCACATTTACATAGTCATCAAAGTCAAGGCAACCACAGTAACAGGTTAGACAGACTAGGAGCATAGCTTCCTTCCCCTAATGTGGAGGGTGAGTATTTATTTATATACACAAATACAAAAAGCCAGCATCATCCTGCTCTTCCCAAGAGCCTGTGCACCCCACAGCACAGAGCCGGCTGTCCTGGGTCTATGGTATGAGAGGAGCTTGCTGCTGTCCCACTCAGAAACAGCGAGGAAAGAAGAGCCTGTGGTGTGGGTTTTTGTTTTGGACCATTAGAATCCACTGAACTGAAAAGATCAAGCTGTCAGAGTTCATTTTCTTCCTAAATCAACCAAACTGTAGAATAACACAAAATATTTCACTTTACAACATAATTTGTATCTTCAATTTACTCGCAGCTCTGGGAATTTGACAGGTACAATATTAAGTAAAACCCCTTCTCCAAAGTCGTATTGGAAAGATTAAGCATGAAGCAGCCAGCTCCGGCAGCCAGCAGCTCCCTGCAACTCATGGGCCCTGCAGCAATGATGCTGCTCCCCGTCAGCTTTATGGACTCAGATCTGCAAGCAGATGTCATGGGTAAACTTGGGATAACTTTCCATTCGGGAAATTCACTAATTCTAGATGGTCAGGAGCCTAAGAGGGAATCTGTCTTTGCTCATTGCATATTGGCATCTAAAATAATTTGTGGACTCAAATATAAAAAGAGTATGTATACCTCATTCCTGTAAAGAAGGTTTCATGGGCTGATGAGTTGACTCCTTGATGTTTCCCATGGGCTACAGATGTAACTGAGTTGGCAGAGAGCTTGCTTTCCAGGTACAAAGCCCCGAGTTCAAGCCTCGGCACAGCATAAAGCAGGTGTGGTGGTACATGCCTATAAACCCAGCACTTGGGAGGTAGAAGTGGAAGGTTCAGAAGTTCAAGGTCATCCTTAGCTACACCAGGAGGATTTCTACAGACATTCATTATTTTAGGTTGTCAGTCATATTACCTATTATGGGATGGACAAGAGACCCTGTAGCCTCTGAGGTTGTCTGGAGAGATGCCAAATATCTAGATGCAACCCACGCATAGTAGTCTCCAGAGTTTCCAATAACACAGTGAATGCCCTGTGACAGGGGCTCATGTGAGAAACACAGAAGGAAGACACGGCCACCCTGTTCACATTCCAATTCTCTAAAAGAATTACAGTGAGCACTGTTACAATTTCATCACAGATTTGGGTATGCATCCCATGGTTCAAATTTTAAAATTTGAGAACATAGGGTCAGGCTGGACTAAAGAGGGAGACAATATATTATTCAACTTCATTTTCAATCTTGTGACCAGCAGACATAACTATGAACTTTTACGATTACTATTTAAGACCAGCTCACTATATAAATAGCATCTCTGCATTGGAGAAATGTGAAGTCTCATTACCTGGACAGTCACCAGAGGTGACTCCATTCAGTGTCTTTCTGCATATTTTCAAGACAAATTTTAAATGTCAATCAACAGAAACATTAAGAGAGAAAAGCTGCAGTTACTGAGCTGAGAAAACTGTCTGCAGTACACACACTTGTACAAGGCTCTTGTCTAGAACCTGTGTGTGTGTGTGTGTGTGTGTGTGTGTGTGTGGAAAGAGCTGTTAGCAGAGGAAAGAGCACAAGCCTGAAGAGAAAAATAACAATAGTAATAATAAGAATTTTTTTTATAAATACATAGAACTGTGCTCAAAGTTTGATATCAAAGGAAGGTGAGTTGAAAACTATGGTGCTATAGGACCACCAGATTCGTTAAGACAGAAAATAAACTATTACTAAGCATATGTGGCAACAGAGATAAGCTCTGTATGTGCATTGTGTGTGTGTGTGTGTGTGTGTGTGTGTGTGTGTGTCTGTGTCTGTGTTCATGTACATATGCAGCAACCCTTCTCTGAAGTCTTGCTGGAAAGGAATATGGCAGTATCTATGGAAGGTGAAGAGGTACAGACCTTATGACCATAATCAACATGCATCTGTTAGATGGAAGGGAAGAAAGGAAGGTAAATGGAGGAAGAAGGGAGGGGAGGGAAGGGAAGGAAACAAGGAAGGAAGGAAGGAGGGAAGGGTAGATGGAAGTAAGGTAGAAAGGAAGAATGGAGGGGTGTCAATGCCCTTTCAATGGCTCTTCCTAAGGAGCTGTGAGGGCAGTTGAGGCTGCTGGGAGCCAGATTGGGTTCCAGTCTGTTCTGCTGCTCACTGTTCTGGCTGCTCACACCAATGTAACCTGCCACTTCTTAGAGCATCATCTGAAGTCAGAGTAGCGTTATCCTCAGAGTCTGCAGCTCTGACACATTACAACACTGAGACAGGGCCACAGTTTCATAGACCATGCTTGGTAACAAAGGGGAACTGCACAGGTCCCTGAGCTTCGCAAGTCCCATCCATTCACACATAGCTACCATCATGAAGAGAGCGAACAACACTGGCTGGCTTAATGACAAATCAAGTAGATCTGCAAATCAAATGCATTCAAATATCATAAGAAAGGAATGGATTTATGGAAACAAAGAGTTTCATTCTTCATAACACGCCTTTGATGCATACAGGAAATATTCATCTCCATGGAGAATTGATGTTTTTAATGATCAATACCTGTGACCAATTTCTTAGATATGGAAGATCAAAGGCATGATATTATCCCCACATCCATAGAAATGGCCATGACCATAGTTCCCGTGGTCACTGTGAGTTGGGCTTCAGTGACACGATCTGCTCACTTTAGCCCATTCATCCCCATGATACTCCTTCCGTTTTTGTTCCAGCCTAGGGTAAAATTTTCAAACTCATCAGAGTTGACCAATGGAGGAGTGTGGACTTGACAAAGTGCTCTAGTGTCCTTTCTGGTGGTCAAAAGCAACTTAGGGGAAGAAAGGATTTATTTCAGTGTACACTTTCAGAGAGCAGTCCATCATTGCAGGAAGTCAAGGCAGGGACTAGAGGCAGGAACTGAAGCAGAAATCAAGACTCTGCTTGCCAGAGTTCTCTCAGGCCCATGTTCAGCAACCTTTTTTTCTTACACAGTCCAGGCTGACTTGCATAGAGAAGGTTCTACTTAGGAGTGGTTGTTGCCTCCTACATAAATCTCAATCAACTTATTATCTTATTGTCGTAATAGAACATCATGACCAAAGCAAGTTAAAAAAGCCATTGTTTATTCTATGGGGTGCTGTTATTGCGTGGGTCTTAGAACATCCCTGTGCTCCTCTCAGTAGATGCCAGTAGTCCTCTCCCTGATACATGTATCAGCCAAAGTATGTCTGGACGTGGCCCCTTGTCGTCTGGGGGTTTGGGAATCTCCACTTGTTCAGCAACTAAAAGAGCCGACACCTAATGTTTTGCCAGGCAACTGAGAAAGTGTGTGGCTTTGGTTTCAAGGTTTTGGTGGTTTGTTTGCTTGCTTGCTTTGGACAAGATCTCACTAGAGAGTTCACACTGCCTCTCATCTACTATATTGCCTGGGGTGACCTCAAACTCAGATCTTTCTGCCTCTGCCATGATGAATGCTGGATTACTGAGCTCCCTCACCCGGTCCTTCTTAATCCTGAGCCAGCTTCAGAGACCCTTCTATGGCATAAATTTTTCTAGGTTCCAGGAGTGTAATAAATGAGAATTTAGGACAGGTCTAGCTGGGGGGGGGGCGAAGGATTGGGGACCTTCAGATAGTTCCCTCCATTTTGTTTGGCTCCTAAGAGATGCTTCATGCACAGGATACAGAGAACACTTAAGCTTCGGTCTTCATGAAGTTCAGTGCATCCTCTACCGCCAAGTGCCAATGGGACAGAGACAGACAGCACCCAGGAGGTCACAACTTGGTGTGAAGTGTACACAGCCTGGGAATTCTCTAGCAGATTCTGCCTTCTCAAACTCTCTCTGAAGTAAGCATCCCTAAGAAGGAGTTCTGAGAGCCCTTAATCACTGCCAGCCCTTGGAGAGCGGGTTGATTTTTCATCTTGGAATTAAATAGAGAGGCAATTCGCATCAACCTTGCTGGTAGAAAATATCTATGCTATGTGCAATAAATTAGTTATAAACAGTCAGGTAAAATTAGAAAATGGTTGTTTCAATTACGCAAAGAGCAAAATAATTTAAAATAGTCAAAAGAACACAAGAGGAAGAAAATTCCAAGAGGTAGAAGTGGGTGACCTGAGAGCTCCCACAACCGGGGGAAGCTGGCTGTCCTACACCGTCGTCCACACCACACACAGGTCCAAAAGCTGTTGAGGGAGAATAGCTCATGCCTTTGTCCTCAACTCCTACCAGCATCTGAGGAAAATGACTGGAAAGTCTGCTGGGTTGGTACATGCTTTCCAGATGTGCCAGTCTGAGCCCCATTCCTGAGCCCAAAGCTCTCTGTCTGGAAATCCTAGCACACTTAGAATTGATCAATCTCAAAGGAAGGCTCTGTGAGTTAGCCAGGGAAATGAGCTAGGAAACTGGGGACCCCTAGAGGAGAGTATGTGGTCTCAGCTGGAGCATATCTCAGGCTGAGCCAGTTTCCTTGGAAAGGGTGAAGGTTCCAGAACACAGAGCGTGAGTCAAGGTCACAGGGAATACACAGAACAAACCTTTCTTCCAGAATGTTTGTGACACTGAGTCCCACAATTTCTTCCTTCCTTGAAAGCCAGTCCCTAGCTTGTTATGCTGCTACGGTGTAGATGCCAATTTGAAAAGAGGAAAACATAACTCTTAGGTGAGCTTAAAACTAATAAGCTGCCAGGAATGCAAAGCCAGGCTATAGCTAGGCAATTCATTTAAATGTTGGGTTAAATAAACACAAAGTAACAAGATAACTAAAACCATAGGCTTCAAAGAAAGAAGGAAAGAATGTCAAGCTGGAACCCCAGAGTTGGTGGAGCCTGGAATGCTGCAACCAGGCTCTCAAGGTGCACAAAGTCAGCCAGCTGGGTCTTTTGGATTCCCCTGTTTCCAATGCTATGGCTGAGGACAGAACCCTTGAGGCAGGTCTCCATTGTTCAGGTATCCCACCTTGCCTTCTAACTTCCTAAGCCCTCAGCACAATAAAGCCACTAACTGCATTCCCTCTAAGTAAGGAAACCAGTGGCCATATACTTCCGGACAGCCAGTGCTTCAAATTTGCTTTCTGAGCACTGACATGATGTATTCTACAAAACCCAGCATTACTACGGTGGAATCCGTTCCTAAGGCTTAGGGCCCTTTCCTGTCCTGAGCACATGCCAGATTAACATTGGCAGAAAGATCAGCAAGCATGCCAGCTGGATGCCAACACATCTAATGTGTTTAACTGAGGAGTGGGAAAATACATTATTTAAAAAGAGAGAAATTTGCCACATGGAAAATGTAGGCATGGGCATCTTCCTTCATGAGATGTGATTGTGTTGATTTGCAGTGTGCATATTCACTGAGTACATCATGGTCAACTGCTGTCTGAATCAGCAGGGAAAGACGGAGTGTAGCACAATTAACAAAAACCCAGAGACAGAAATTGAGGTTCAACTTGAAGATCAGAAAAGCAAAACATCCAGTCACTGCTCCTACCTCTACCTTAGTCTGAAATAGCAATCGTGCCTCCAGGAATCTCAGAATGAGACTGTGTCTGAGAGCTGTCTTCTGTCTTATATTCCTCTCTAGCGCTGGGATTAAAGGTGTGCACCACTACCACCCAGTTTCCATGGCAAACTAGTGTGGCTACTGGGTTTAAAGATGGGTGTCACCACTGCTTGGTCTGTAAGGCGGATCAGTGCAGCTGTTTTACTCTTTGAACTTTAGGCAAGCTTTATCTATTAAACTACAAATGAAGTATCACTATAATGGAGGATGAGGAGCGGGGAGAAATGGAAGAGGAAGAAAAGCAGAAGGAGGAGTTCACATAAAATGGCTAGGCTGCAGTCACTCTGCGATAAGGAAAGGAGCATGCTATCCTGAGGAGCAGACTACAAACATATCCTGGAATGGGCTGATCAGTTGCCACAAGGCCACGCTGGAGAAGACCATGACTAACACGTACATGAACTCAACAACAACATATCCTTACAAACTGTAATTAGAGGTGAAATTTCAGAGTCTGAAACGCAAGATCTGTTGGTTCCAGATACAGTGGATTCAACAATGTATTTAATTGCATGTCTTCTGGTGCTTAAATGCTCTAACATTAAGCAATAAAATGAAGGATGTCAGCAAAATCTACTACATTTGGGGCTAGGGAGATAGCTGAGTCAGTAAACTGTCTTGCGAGCTTGAAGACCTGGGCTCATATCCTCAGAACTCAAAAAGGAAGATTCAGCGTAATGGCACATAATTGAAATCCCAGCACTGGGGAGGCAGATAGCCAGATGTCTGCACCTTACTGACTTAAGGGATGAGTTCCAGGCCATAAGCAATCCTATCTCAAAAATTAAGGTGAATGGCACCTGACAAATGACACCTAAGATGTCCCTTGCTCTCCACATGCATCTGTATAGACACAAGCACACACAAACACAAAACTTTTACTACACTTGTTAAGCTCGTCTTTCGGATAGCTTCAGTTACAACCAACCCTTGTTAGGGCCACTGTACTGAATGGTAACACCTCTCACACATACAATGAAAGAACTGTCTATTTGTATCTAGGGGAGGCATTATAAGCCCCCAACAGATGTTTTTCCTCTGCTCGTTCTTGCTTGGTATCTCACAGTTAAAGATCCTCATGATGAACAGTCAGTCTCCTCTAGTGAGTGATGAGGACCCTTCCCACTATCCAGTGAGAAACCTGCAATCACTATCTCTTCCTCCATGCCTTACTTCAGTTGTGGACTACTAGAAAGTTCCAAGCCCCCTCCATGATTTTACATGCATGGATTTTCAAAGTCCTCAAGGCAAAAGTGCAAGATATAAATCAGAGTTTATAAATGGAGTCTCCTTTAGGCCCTAACTCAGCCTGGAAGGGACCAGTCAGCCTCAAATGCAGAATCTACCCTGACATGAAGGGATACTTGAAAACTATTGACAATCATAGTTGTCAACAGCAATGGTTCTGAGCAAGAGAAAACGTTGATTTAACTTACTTTCCTCCTGAGAGAGAAGGGCCAGCTCCTAGCAAGGTCTATGGGGGAATTTCAATGGGAGTGGTTTACATTTTAAAAATTCTATTGCAAGTGTCAATCAGCATCAACAAAGGCAGAAACTGCTACCTTCTCTGCAGTAAGTATGAACAGGATGCTGAATTCTAAGGAGATGTAAAATCATGCCTAGTAGTGCCGCTTTTCTCACCTGCTGTATGAGGATGAAATGCTGCCCCACGGGCCAAACGAAAGCAGTCCACAGCACACATTCCTCTAAGGAGAAGAAGAATTGTATCCCATCGGACAGACTTTTAATTCTTACCAGGGCCCACCCATGGCAAAAATTCTAGTGTGTGTTTAATGAGTACCACTGGGGTGAGCCCAAGTCCAGGAGCAGTGGAGACAAGGCAAGTGGCCACATTCCCATCCACAGCTAACACATCCATGATACATCTGCTGTGCCATATGGACTCCAAGAACCAGTAAAGCAGAGACAGCCATGTGAGAGCCCGGGCAGTAGCAGTGCTCAGCAGTGGAAGGGAATGGGGTGGGCTTCCAGTCATCTTGGAGGCTTCCAAAGAGGGAGCACCCACGCTGCTCTGGATAGACTTTGTAGCACTTTTAGAAGTCAGCACAAAAACACACTGATTGCTTCTGAACTGTGCTCGTCTTAAATGTCATCTTGCCAGTTGGCACCCTCATACCCAAGCTCAGAGACCCATAATGTCAGGCCATTGTTAGCCCATCCGTATCTTCACATGGCAACCAGTCAATGGCTGGCCTTGGGATCTTCACTCAGTCCCAAGATGCTTGATTTATAAGCCGCTGCACCACATCAAATGGGTGCTGTCTTTAATTTACACTTTATGAGCCCTGAGTGCCAAGGAGCAGTTTGTTCATAGACAAAGCCAAATGAGCACACGAATATTTAAGAGACCAGAGAGGCTGATTTGGTCGATTTCTAAGCTGTGGGTGGTAAAACTGAATGTCCAGCTCTGCCATTAAAACGTAAATACAGACTTGGAAGCTTCTGGAAACCACAGTTTATCATGTCAAGGGAAGGAAGGCTACAGTGCATGGCAGGGGGAGTGATACCAGCAAATCTGGCAACGTGGACATAATGAACTACAGTCAGACAGACAGACACTCTCCCCCCTCAAGGCAGACAGGAAACAATGGAGAAACCACATGTGAATTTAGAATCGCCAATGGAGACAAACCTCTGGGCTAATCTCAGAGGCACTTTCTAGATGGGAACAATTAAGGTGGAACCATCCACCATGGATATGAGTCACTGGGCTGGGGTCCCAGACTCAAGGGAAAGGAGCTGAGCACCCATATTTATCCTGCTCTGCTTCTTGGTTTTGCACACGTGTGACCAGCTGCCTCCCTGACATGGCTTCTGCTGCCATGGCTATCATGAAGGATGGACTGAACCTTCGAACCATGAACCAGAACAAACCCTTCCTCCTTTTCATGGCTCTTGTCAGAGATTTTCCCACTTTAGCAAGAACAAATGGCCGCACCGTATTATGTATCCTCTGCATATCTACAGGGATACTGCTTCAGTCTTTGTCAGATTTTGTCCTTGGAGAAACTCACAGCAGGTTGGTGGATGGCAACCTCTCCAGCCACAGCGTTCAGTGGTGAAGAAAGAGGAGCAAGCTCAGGTTGGGCAGGAGTTTATGGGAAGCCTGTGCTCTGAGGAGGTGAAGGGTACCATCAGCATCCTATTGGCAGATGGAGGCACAGGTCAGGTAAGAAGGGAGGGAAAGCACTGTTGTTGGCTGTTTTTGCTCCTATTATTTAAGATCTTCTGGGGGTCTGCCACCGAGCTCCTAAATAAATCACACATGGAGGCTTACTCTTAGTTATGAACACCCAGCCTTAGCTTGGCTTGTTTCTTGCCAACTTTTCTTAACTTATGTTATCCTGTCTGCCTTTTGTCTCTGGGCTTTTTTCTTTTCTCACTTTTTGGCTGGGTGATTAAGTGGTTGACCCCTGATGTCCTCCTCTCCTTGTTCTCCTGTTGCTCCTCCTCTTTCTCAGTTCTCCTTCTATTTATGCTCTCTGCCTGCCAGCCCCACCTATCCTTGCTCCTGCCTCACTATTGGCTGTTCATTTCTTAAACAGACCATCAGGTGTTTTAGACAGGCAAAGAATACGCACACTGTCAAGGAAAGGAAGGGCCACTAAAGCAGGTGTCTCCAAAGAGCTGTAAGTATCTGGCCCTCTAACTTGGTGGAGGCAGGAGGTTTATGTTTCATTTTTTTTCTTTGAACTTTCGATCATCGTGCCTCCACCTCCCAAGTGGTGGGATTACAGGAACATGTTCCCATATCCGGTTTCAGGCAGCAGTGCTGGGGTCTGGGGATCAAGCCCAGTGCTTATGTACATGGTGGGTGAGCATGCTCCCAGCTCAGCTACATCCATAGCCTGGTAAGAGGCTCCCCTACACAACCCGACTCAGCTTATGCACATCAATGCTGTGTATTCTGGCATTTGCATCCCATGGGCTTTGGGAATAACTTTCACAATCATCAGTGCCCATATGTGAAGTGCATCAAAATGGGGTTCTCTTTCATAGATCACCTTGCCCTGGAATTTGTCCCTGTGTAAAATGTTAACTGTGGCTTTGCTGTGACTTCTTAGGGGTTAGAGTCTCTCAAATTTTCAAATAGAAAATCCTTTCTATGTAGCTGTCAGGCATACACAGATTAGAACACACACACACACACACACACACACACATACACTCTCACATATCTACAGGAATCACCAAGAGAGGAAGTATAGCCAGGCCGATCTGGTGACTCAGAGTATTAGATTCAGCGACTAGAGAATCTGGTGCAGTACTCTGTGTAAGATGGCTCACAGGCTGTGCAGCCTGGACATTCACTGCTCCTCCCATGATTGCCCTAGGACTTCAGCTTCTGTGACAGGGAAGCAGAGACCAGGGCAGATGTCATTCTCCACACTTGGTGTCACCTATCTTATGCTTAGAGGTCTCCATGGCACTCGTGGCTCACTGACAGGAGCATGCAGGGACTTCTCCCTCTCTGCTCATTTTCCTCAAAACAAAAGCCCATGTCTAAGATACAGTAGACACTCATTGCTTCCACCCACAATAGCTCATCACATGGCTGGGCCAGTAGGGAGTCTCCAGTGAGCAGAAGAAGGCTGATGGTGCTTAGTCAGCGCACAACTCTGGGGACCACGAATTATGACCACTTCCTTGCCACACGAAAAACAACATGGCTCCAAAGAGTCTTGGTGTTTCTAGAATTGCTGTGTTGATGGAGCCATGGGCCACAGGATTCCTTTAGTTCTGGGGAAGCTGAGACTTCCATCAAGCCAGGGATGGAGGGAAGAGATATCTTGATGGGGTAGCAAGAAGAAGGAGGAACAAAAGGATGACTTGAAAACTATAAAAGACCTGTTGATTATAAACCCATCACAAAAATAAATACATAAGTATATTTTATGCTGTCCCAACACACCAGTGGACCCTGAAAGGGAACCCTGAGATACAACTACAGGGAACCAATCACATCTGAGCTTTGTTAGAGAAGTTACCACCCAGGATATGAATGCACAACCTGAGCACTGACTGGGACATGACTGCCCCTCTGAGGACACCAAAAACCAAGTTCACACAGGGGGGTATGGCAAGGAGTTCATAATTGCTACCTCCCCGACCTGTGTTCAGGTAACACTGTCACACGATTCCTAAGTCTTGGTCTACAGTACAATGGAACTGTGTACATGGGTCTAACACACTAGGGGTTTGTTTCAGATATTAATGCTGATTTGTTTGTTCTGTTGAATGAAAAAGAGACCCATTAAAAACACGGTGTAGTGTTTCAGAAGAATTTGGAATTCCAACCACAAAAATAAATCCTAAGGGCAGAAAAGTATGCTGTTGGGTTGGAGTTCAGTTCCTATAGAGCAATGGGAATGTCAAGAAACAGGCAGAGGGTTAAAGGGAAGTGGTAAGTAGAAGGACGGAAGCAGAAGCCATGACCCCTGCTCTATAACCAGTCAGGGATGGCTGCAGCAGCCCCCAACCTGCTGGCCAGGACTCCCCTCCTCCATCCTGCCCAGCATGAGAGACCTTGGCCACAGCAGTATCTGACTTGAGAAGCACAGCATTTCCTCAGTGGGATCTTGTCAGAGGTCTGCTGGGAATCTTGTAACATGAGGAACTCAAGGGCAGCATTATCCTTACTGTTACAGGATGAGCAGAACCCAGGAAAGCTCCAGGGAAGGCCCCACTGTCACGAATTTCTCCACAGGGTGGGACAAAAAGGCAAAGCCAGGCAGGTGTGGTAATCCAAAACTGTTCTCCCAGTGCCTGGGAGCTGCAGGCAGGAGGCTCAGGAGTACAAGGCTATATTTACTTACATTGACTACATGGGACCCTGATGAAAATCAAACAAAAACAAAGAAAAAGGCAAAGCCATAGGGAAACTATAAGCTAAGGCCACAAGGAGAAGCACAGACCTATCAGAAGGGCTACAATAAACCCATTTATAACCAAACTGACCTTTGTCCACCAACAACCTTAATCTATGAACAACACTGAATTCTTTGTCTTAGATTTTATCAATCACAGCTAAGGGCAGCCCTGGCTCTGCCCCTCCAGGAACACAGCCTGATCTAGAGACAGAGCCCCACTCTGGCATAAGAACACCCCCCATGATCTTCATGTCCATATCACCATAGACCCATGGCCACCATAGACACGGCAAAACACGTAAGCGCAGACACCTCAGTAGGTGGTGCCACCACCAGTGCCACCAGATATGACATGGAGGCAGGACGCGGGCTAAACTTACTTGTTCTGCATTGTGTTCATTATCACCCAGTCGAAGGGGTAGACGTTCTTCCCAATGAGGTTCTTAAACATGATGAATGTCTCCATCAGAAAATCCTGCAATGAAACAGCATGGCAGTGAGGTAGCCCACCCAGGAGGAGGGCGAACACTCTTCTCAATGATGAGATTATAAAAGACCCCATTATTTTTAGTTGAAGGAAAACATTCTAGAAGCAAATGAAGATGTATTTCACTGGGGCTGTGTACCACTTCTGTCTTTCTGTTTACCTGGGCACCTTCTGCTTGAGATGGCTTTTTTGAGGATAGATGTTGAAATAGTCCCCGGGAATGTCTCTCTGGCAGTTAAGAAAAGATCCCCAAGGGTTATAAATATACATTTGTGCCTTTACTGCTTACAGGAAAACATGGGTTTTACAAACCTATCATGCAGGCTGCAGCATTTTCTCATGTTTATCCTAAATCCATTTATCACTATCAAAACCCCCAGAGATTGGATACTGTGATCCCTACCCTTTCGCTTTGTAATTTAAAGCTTGCCTTGACCCTCTGCACACACTCAGCATGCAGCTGACCCTATGAGTAAGGAGCCCTTTTGCCCGATAGCTCCATAGTTAACTACTCAGGGATGCCACAGGAAGCTCATAGTCTTTGTGTGGCTCTCCCAGAACAACATAGGGCAGGATTCAAGGGGTTCCCCACTGCTCTATGCCACTCACACGTCCACATGGAAGCCCCTGGTCAGAGCAAGCTGGTAAGCATGTATCAGCTCCCCCATGCTGGTTGGAATTAACAGAAGTTCCTATTTGTGAGGGCAAGGTAATTTTTCTCTGTGTTATTATCCTGAACCCTGGCATGGTTTGTTGGGAAATCCTTATGTGTACTTAGGACACAGGGTGAGAGGGAGACAGAGATGACAGAGACTTAGTTTAGAAAAGGGACACCACAGCTAGAGTTGGTCAAATGAGTGGACCTCCTTATTGTGTAACTTACTGAATCCTAATGAAGTGTTGGCTATGAAGGCCAAGGGAGAGAATGGAATTTAAGCAGCCAGCAAAGCGATTCCCCAGTGGGGAATTCTCAAACCACACCACTTGAAAAGAACCTCATGGTAACCATCAGGTGATGGGCAAGGTTCACGTTCTTTGGGGACCAGTTTCATTTTGTTGCTGTGAGAAAACACTCTGACCAGGAGAAATTTAGAGGAGGAATATGTTTATTTCAATACAACTTAATTATTCTACTGCTTAGCTTACCATTTTGTCAAGAGTTTGAAACTTTGGATGGCCAGATTGTATACTTTGTGAGCTACATCTCTGCTTGCACAGAATTGCTGGCTTTCCTGCCCATCCCTCTTCTAAGCCTCTTCTAACTGAGATGCAAGGATGGATTTACACTCTTAAGAGAAAAGCCATCTTTCTCAGGTGCCTTTTCTTTCTTTTCAATGAATCACAAGCCAGCACTTAATTAATATTACTTAGTTGATATTACGATGAAATTTGGCTAATGGAACAAAATGCAGTCTGAAGTGGGAGATGACCTCTTGCAAGATTTACTTGTAGGGCTGAGGAACTCAGTAGTCCAGATGGTGCAAAGGACCAACCGGTCCAGAATAGCTGATGAGGCTTCACAAATGCTCTGCCAAAGCCTCGGGCTCAGGAGTATTGAGAGAATGCTTCAGTATGAAGTCATCATTTATTTCTTTTGCAATTTTGCGTTTGATTATTCATAGGGTACCCGAGACAGCAAGCGGTCAGCTCTGACAAAAGCTGCAGGTATTTTCTAGAGGCAAACAACTGCTTCTCTCTATCTCTAATCCCGTTAATTTGATGAAAAAGGCACTCTCACCTAATTAGGTGGAGGGCTCACCTAATAAGAGCTGACGCTGTTCTCACAGAGGATCCAAATTCAGTTCCCAGCACCTATGTTGGGCAGCTCACAACTGCCTGTAACTCCAGCTTCAGGAGATTCAATGCCCTCTTATGGCCTCTGTGGGCACTCTTCTCACAAGTTCTTTTTAACACACACACACACACACACACACACACACACACACACACAATGTCACGGAAGAAAAAGAGCAAGGGAAAACACAAGCACAGAGACACAACAAGATTCAGTGTAGGGTGATCTGTAATCCTAGTGCACAGCAGACTGAGATGGGAGAACAGCAGTAAATTAAAGGCTACAAACAAACTGGACAGAGCAATATGGACCCCTAGGAGGTCCTCTAAGAAAGGAGCAAATGCGGGAAAATTAGCTGTGAGCACAGTGAGAGCGGGGTTGTCCCTCCCTACAGTACAATGGTGACCCTTGGAGGTGCTTGCCCAGCCACTTAGTAACTAGCATGCCTATAGAAATGGCATTCTCTTCCTTAAGAGATTTGTCACACACACACACACACACACACACACACACACACA
>LOEQ01001141.1:55779-69881 GCA_001685075.1 Bramus lutescens | reverse complement strand
GAGAGAGAGAGAGAGAGAGAGAGAGAGAGACAGACAGACAGACAGACAGACAGGTGGGGAGGGTGTTCTAAGCTGAAGTGCTTGTCACTGACAGCTCAGACATGAACGGCTGTTCTTCTAGCTTCTCTGTTTGCAGGAGGCTTCATGTGATACATCGTTAGGGTAAAGAAATACAAGTCATGGCAAAGAGATCAGGATAAGGTGAGTGGATTGCGGATTGCACGAATGTCAAAACCTTGGTTTTGATGTTATACAGTAGTTTTGCAAGACATTCCTGTCGGCAGAAACCAAATAAAGGGCACACAGAATTCATTATATCCAACAGCTGTGTGGGACTCCATAATGGCCTCAGAATAAAGTTCACTCAGAACATAACTGCTCTGGCAACAAATAGGCGGCACAGGATAGAAAGTTGCTGGCAGAGCCCAGAGGAAGTCCTGGCTGGTGTGCTACCTCAGTCCCCTTAGTGCCTCCCACAGTAAACTCCTCCTTCTGCCTGTAACCTCTTCCCCTCCACCATCATCTGCTCTGCCTAGAGATGTCTCACCACTGACTGAGTCTTGTTTGGTTTGTTTGTTTGTTTGCAGAGATCAGATGGTAGGGGTTCACCGGGAATACTATGAGGCAGAGAGTTTGTCTGGCTGCTAAGGCCTTCCACCATGCTGACAGCAGGTCAGCAAGAAAGGGATCTGCACCCCTAGATTGACAGTCCTGTGTGCAGAGCGGTCCTCAGGCTGCGCTTGCCAGGAAATGGTCCAGGAATAGAGCAGCAGGTGTGTGGAGCCCATCACCTCTCTCCACCGAGGATGTATACTCCATGGAGACTAGGCACACTTCTGCTGATGGATTCACAAGGCCGGCAACACCTTTGAGACCTTGAGGGTTCTTCCGCAGAATGTGTCCCATTCACACTGCGGGCATTTCCGCTTCCCCCATATGCACCAGCATTCTTCCTCATCACTTTCGACATCGGGTGCTCCGCCTGGCCCACTCCAGAATAGGCAGGTGGTCAATCGGGACAGACAAGGTGAGGTGCTAGGAAGGAGAGGAGCCTAGATCCATCTACGGAGATCTGCACAGGTGTCAGAGAGGGGCTCCCAAACGGTGAACTGAAGGAGCAAGACGGTGGGAAATGATTCCAGCAAGATGGCCTGGAATATGTGGCAGTTCAGGGGCTTACCTCACAGCAGAACAAGCCTAGAGGATTCCACAAGGACAAAGTGGCAGGTGAGAGGGCCTGCAGTACCCCGAGTCAGTGTGGACTCCTCTCTCTCCTAGCCTTTAACACACTCAACCCCTCAGCCCTGTCTCCACCTGCTCTGCCCCTGCATACTTCCCTCTTCATCCAGTACACACTTACTAAAGGCTACTGAGGTATAGTGGATCCGAGGATCAAATCACCCCACCCCCACCTCAAGTGCCACTGAGTGTCATCACATGTGCTGTGCACATAATGAGTCTTACACACGAGTTTACTTTCAGGAGGTATCAGGGTGGGGCTGTCACCAGAAAGAATAGAAGATGAGAGAACTGGAACTTCCAACCTACTTACTCCAACTGTGGGGAGATTATGCTCAGACAAGCCTGGAGGAGACTAGGCTGCTGACAGGCTTCTGGAGAGGAGGCGGATGGTCTGAATGCCCACCCCTGCCCTCCTCTCCATCCTGTGCATCCCTGACCCCCTCTCTGTCCTGTGCACCCCTGTCCTCTCTGTCCTGTGCACCCCTGCCCTCTCTGTCCTGTGCACCCCTGCCCTCATCTCTGTCCTGTGCACCCCTGCCCTCTCTGTTCTGTGAAGCTCTTCACATTGGACTTTTATTAGGAGCTACTTCATCCAAAGCATAGGAACTTGGACTTGCAGCTGGATCTGGCGTGCCCTGTCACCTGTGGGATCCATGGCTGCGTCCAGGTTGACAGTGCAGGATGGAACTGAACTGCAGGACATCCAGCAGGTTATCAGAGACCTGTTGACGTGGGTCTCAGAGTGTGGAGAACAAAATAGGCTCTTGCAGAGCCACCCAGTGGAGGTCTTGTGATACAAGGCTGGGAAAGTCTCCTGGGGTTCTTTGCTCCTATTCCTGATTCTGAGACTTGGACCAAGGGCAGCACTGGGCACTGGGCATCAGCAAAACAAGTTTGTTAGAGCTGTCTTGAAGAAGCAGCCTGCCTGTTCTGTGAGGGATGTCAGCATGACACTTGTCTGGTATTCCCTTTCCTAGATCAGTCTTCCCAACCAGGTTGAGATTCTCTGGCTACCCTGGGGACAGTGGACCATTTAGAAGGTGACTGCTAGAGCCCTGTGGGGAAGTTGGGGTAATGATAACTGTGAATCTAAGTGAGACTGATTCACTCAGGTGTCAGGGTGGGGTTGGGAGTGGGGGCCTGAATCTGAGAACCTGAAGCTGTGGTTGTTAGAAGCAAGCAAGACATGGGAAGATGGTTTAGGCCATTTTCGTACTGGAATACTAATTAACTTCCAATTATTTCACAGGAAATTATCTTTTCATTTTCGAGATAATTGGGAGAGTAGAAAAATAAAACATTCTCTGCACACAGTTAGTAGATGAGAACATATTTTCATGAAGGTTTTGATGAACTAACAACAATCAAAAACCTCGCCTTGGGAATTTGAGATATACAAATAACAAATGCCATTTTACAATGGAAATCAAATTGTATGCAAATAATTGATTTTCTGGATGCCTGTGTCTAAGAGGGGGAAAAGAAAACCCTTGGGAAATTAGGCCCACACCATGGAGTCTGTAACTTGATCTTCCATTGTGAGGAAGGAGAGGGTACATGCCCAAACCTGCAAGGCAGAGTCATCCTGGGGTGCTTTGAATTAGAAATGTCCCCTATCATCTCAGGCATTTGGACACTTGGTCTCCAGTTGGTAGCACTGTTAGGGGAGGTTTAGGTGGTGCAGCCTTGCTGGAGGGAGTGTGTCACTGGGCACAGACTCTCAGATTATATATGAAGCTCTCTCTGCTTCATGCTTGATGTTAAAGATGTGACTTCTCAGCTTCCTGCTCCTGTCACCACAGACCTGCTGCCTGTTGCCTTGCCTCCTCGCCACCATCATGGCCTCTTTCCTTCTGGAACTACAACCAGAATAAATGCTACCTTCCTTACACTGACTTTGTTCATGGCATTTCATAACAGCAACAGAAAAGAAACTGAGACACATCTGTAGAAGTCATGTTGTATAATTGTGTTTCATCCCACACTGTGGCTAAATTCAGAATAGATATCTTTTAATGCCACATGTGGATTCTGAGCACACATCTTTTCTGAGAATGTACAAATTATTAACGACGGTTCTCAGTATGAGCAGTTACTCTTATCCTGAGAACCTTATCCTTCATCTCAGAATATCATCTGTGAAGTCACTCAATGTTATACTATTATTTTCACTGGCCAAAGCAGGCCATAGAGGCGCTTTTAAGATGTAATGATGAAATTACATACAAGAATATAAAATAAGATTTTACTATGCTATGACTTCAAATTAATCTTAGGATACTGTGTGGTGGTTATTGCGTATTTGAATATGTACCTACCGTAAACTTTTCCTTGATAGTGAAAGAAAACTAAAACACGTAGACATGAAAGAATGACATCTTTATACCCTTTTATTTAAGGAACACTGTTATGATTTTGAGGTATAGACTTATTTTCTTCTTGAAGATTATCTGTCTATATTTATCTACCCATCATCTATCCATTATCCTATCTCCTATCATTATATCTATAAATATCTATAAATCTATAGCTAGCTATCAATATATGCATCATCTTGCTGTTTCCCTTCATTCGTAAGGCAGAGGTCAGGTGCAGTAAGCCTTGCTCTGGAAGTACTACGCAAGGGAGATGTGCCCCTTGGGAGTCTGTGGGTATTCTACGAGACTAGTGAGTCCTTAGAAATGGGAATCCAAGAATTCGCATCAGCTTCTCACCAGGAAGCCTGCCAGCAGGTTTGGTACAGCTTTGTAAAGGATATTCACCATATGGCAGTGTAATTTCAGGCCATTAGGGAGGTAGCTCCTAAGCAATAAATTTCCCTATTACACTCTCCCAATTAAGTTGCATCATAGTTTGCATGAGGAGGACTAAGGAGTTATTAGGAGAAATGCTGATGAGTGCCTATGATTAGCACTAATTAATAGCAAAGGATAGCTTAAGGTGCATGAGGGTGGCTCAAAAGCTACTGCTATAGAAAGTCAACCAAGAAATGAGGAGCTAATGGCTATGAAGGGCTATGATTGCTAGTGACCCAGGAGCATGGGAAAGGATGCTGTGACCAGAACAGATGGGATTTCTCCAGGCTCAGATCCAAGCTGTTCTCCAGATCAGTCCTAGTCAGAAACTTCCACATAGAGACTGAAGTGGCTTCTGATAGCAACCAGAAGTCCCATGCAAAATTCTATTATAGATGTAGATACAAATGTCACACTCCCCTTCCACCACTGGCCCTGTGACAGAATAGACATGACACTTACCACGACATCTGTCCTCATCTTCCCAAAGGTCTTGATCAGGTGGGCGTAATGGTAGTCTTCCATCTGCCGTAAAATAGCTGTCATGCAAGCCACAAAGTTCCCCTGCAGGTGGATTGGAAGGTAGAATTAGATAGAGGAAGAACAGTTCTCATAGAAGAACTGACATCAATCATGGAGCCGGCTCTTCCACCATCAGGGAGGGCATGGGACCTGGGCAGAGTCCTAGTTCTGCTACATGGTGCTCAAGGCCAACTGGAGACAGCCTGGCTCATTCCTATCTCAGAAGCTTGTTTGTTTTAAGGGGGTACAGTGGATTTTTATTCTCTCTAACCATATTAAATGATTAAATGCGGCTTGATGATGAAGTTGTCCAGGTTGGAAAAACAAACTTTAAATGTTCCCCCCTTAATTAAATTCACAAAAATTAAAGACAAGATTGAGATCCCAGTCACTTAGGTTGCATTCTTGGAAGTCAAGTCGTCCGTATTATTAGACAAATGTGGGCACAGCCCCTCTTCTTGAGCTAGGGCAAAGAGAGGCATTTTATTTTTCAAAATCTGCTTGTGTCCTCCTAGGTCACTCCAGAGGCAATCACTACCAGACAATCCCACTGTGAGTTTTGCCCCTCGGGAAGAGTCAGAGGAGAAAGACGGTCTCCCTGGAATGTCCAGTGGGAGGGATGGGCATTCTTCACACCATACAGAGCTGGGTAGAGATGAAGACGAGGAAGGAAACAGAAACCACCAAACAAAAGCAGAGGTGGAGAGAGCAAAGGACCAACGTGATTGGCCAAGGAGTCTGGTCAGTGTGCAGCTGTTAACATGAATGGAACACGCTACGGGGAGAGACACTGGGGCTGAGCGGTCTTGTTGTCATAAACACAGTTTCTCACTTGCAGGCTGGGGAGCTGACATCATAGAGCCTTTCCCACTTTTAAATATATACCCGTAAGTTAATGACATCTAAAGCCACACAGGATTTACACTAGCTCCCATTAAATTGTATGAGTCTGGTAGAATAATAAGAAGCATATAGTTTGATACACATCCCTATTTCTTCTTTAGTAAATGAGCTCCCAAATTGCATTCTTTTCACTAATTCCACTTTTTCCAACAAATATATTTGAATGCCTAAATGTCTTTTATATTAATTTGGAACATGCACTCCACAGTGCATGTTAGAGTCCAATACACTTTTCTATCTCTAGTATACACAGAGGCTTCCAAATGAGTCCTCAAAGGACACATTTTGCAAATTGAACAAATACAATAATGATGATATGGTATCTTCCATTTGCCCAGAAATGTAAATTATTTGTGAATAATGGTAATTGCTGAGATTTAGATTCCAAGTTGGTGGTGTTCTGGGAAAGAGCTAAATAATTACCACATAAATAAGTGGTAGGGCACTTATTTATGAATGGGAACTTTTCAAAGACATAAATATTTGGCACCCCAATGGGCTCAAAACAAGCTGCCTGTGCACCTCATCTTCTCCTTAGGAGATTCCATATCTGGAGAATCTATCGCTGTCAGCTTGCTCACTAATCAAGCTCCAAAGCCACGTTCCCACTCAATCACAGGTAGACTTGCTGCCTATTCCATTTCTTAGGCAGTTAAACGGAGATTCGGAGACCATATACCTTTAGGAGTAGGTGGGAAAGCCAGATGTGAAGCCAGCACTCCGGGGCTGGAGTGCAAGACCTTGGCTGCTGAAAACCAGCATGAGTTAAAGATTCACTGGGTCCCATTCTTATAGTCAGCAAAGAAAGTAGAGGAGAAGGAAGGGCCCCTATAATACTATGCCTCAAATTCTACTCTGATGCAGCTGTCTGGAACCCGTTATCTACCCTGGGGAAAGTAGGGCCTCTAGAAAGCATCTATACAGGTGCGCCTAGAACACGCTTAAATGAATGGTGCCAGTCAAGACAGTTGAGCAATGAGCCTTACACTTCAGAATCACCGAAGCCATTGAGTCAGGGATTTAGAACCAGAAGGGTGATATTAACGTACCTGATGTAAAATATCAAACTGCAAGAAGACAGAAAAGAAAGAATATTGAGGGGGCTCGAGAAGGGCTCTGGTTCCCTAAGAAGAGCCAGCACACCTGGGTCAGGCCAGAGGTAGAAGAGGTGACACAGACTCACTCATTAAGGAATAGATTGCCAGATAATGCTTAAAACTCACAATAAGCAAAGAAAACGGTGGGAGAGGGCCCCAAACAGAGAAGACAGTGGTATCCACAAGGTAAGTCCTGGGAAGATTCAAATGGCCTGCTTGGAGTCTTCTAACTGGATGAGAACATCTTGAAGAATGCAGCCAAACAGCCCTTTTTTTAATGACATTGGGGGCTAATTAAAGCAGACCCTGCAAGGGCAGAAAGAGGGCTACCCCCATGAGTTAGCAGAGTGCTGTCTGGCAGCCTATGTGCCCCCTTTACTTAACCTAAGGAAATGGGCCAAAAGCAATTTGTACCATTCAGCCGCTCCTCTCTTAGAGAAAGCAAGTTTTGCTTGCTCAGCACAATTATAAGTTGGAACATGAGACTACACTCACTGAGGGGAAACATACATGCTACAATTCCCGGACAAGCCCCCTCTTCCATCCCTGCCTTTTATGAATGGAGCCCCAGCCAAGGGATACTAGTACATTTATGGGGCAAGTATTGCTCACACTCTGGAGCGTCACGTCTCACCTGAACCCAGTGCACATATTTGTCTAGAAGAATGGATGAAGTGGTTTTTGTGAAAAGCGTATTTGAAATCAGCTGTATACTAGGAACAAAACTAGAAAGAACTGTAAAAATAAGGGGGAGGGGTTTTTCATTCTATAGACTATAAAGAAAACTACAAGACCTTTTGATTTCATTCTTTTAAATGCATTTTAGGAGTCATCGAGGCTTCCACTTTTAAACAGTATGGCAGGCTGTTTGTACAGAGCTGGCCCTTGGAACTGGGGTCTGGCGATTGGGCTCATGCTCTAGCTGTGGACTAAAAATAATTAACAAAATAAGAGATATTCCTATGATTTCAAAGTAAAGGCAGAGAAGTCAACTGTACTTAAAAGCCAGGACACTCACTGCCTCAGAAACAACAAAAAATGTGAACCTCCTTAGCAATCAAGATGAAAATGATACATTGTTATTCGCTGGCAGAACAGCAAGGCAGGGTTTAAATGGTGAGCGTGAAGGTACAGAGGATGAGGGCTCTTACACACGGTTGGTGCGAGCGTAAATTGCTATAACCTTTTAAAAAAGCAATTTGGCGAGAGGTTTGAAAAGTCTTGGAAAGAAAATACTCGTCCCCTGAGTAACGCTCCTTCTAACGACCCACCTGCAAAGGTGATTCAGGAGAGGCAATTTTACGTCCAACAGGGTCCCTTGCATCTCAGAAAATGTCTAAGCACCCAGAGCAAGAGATGGTGAAAGTCATATATTTTGTGGGAGTGAGAGATAAGAGGCAGGATGGTACTTCCATCTGAATCTCAGGTAAATGACAAGTCCAGATTCTCCAAGCGTTGCCTTAGAAATATCCCACGGGTACCACAGTCCATATCAACGGACTGTCTGGTCTGTGTCCGTTAATTCAAGCAGTCCTATTGCAAGGTTAAGTTGGAATATTGCACAATCCCTGGATATTAACCCCACTAACACAAGAAGAGATAGTTGAGAAACAAAAACAGATATTTTATGCACACAATTTCACAATATAAGGAACCTATAGGACAAGATAAAAGAGAGAAATGCCTAGAAGAAAAAAGACTCTAGGCTGTCGTCAGGGAGCACACGTTATTTTTATTAGTAGCATGTATTAGGGACTTTAAAAGGTGGTCTTGAAAGACAGAGATGTCACTGGTGAGAAAGGAAAGATGTCATCTGAGAGGAGGGATCACCTCTTCCTGCCTTAGTCCTTACTTCCTGCTCATATCTTCACCCCTATCAAGAGTCTCCTACCTGGGAAGACATAGCAACTGCCTTACGCCACTTCCTGACCCCAAAGCCATCACCGCATCCTCCACTTACACCACAGTACTCACCCCAGGACTAGCTGCTGCGACTGTTTTACATCCCATCGTATCCTCAGTGCATTAGCTAGGGGGATGGTGAACGTAGGGGTGAGGCACACAGACAGCATGGAGACGTGGGCACAGGAGGACCAGAAGCCAGGTGAGCCCAAGGGCAGGTCAAACCAAAGTCAAGGACTGAAGATGGGTAAAATGAGAATATAGGCAGAACCAAGAACAGGCAGACGGGGGCCCTGGTGAGGTGCAGGGGATAGTTGGTGTCAGGAAACTTCAATATAAGATGCTGCAATAGGGCAGGGCAGTGATGGGGGGGGTAGGTACAGCAGAAACAAAGACAGCCAATCCTGACACAGTGCCATTGCAGCTGTGCCCATTTAAGGTTTAAGGCTTAAGGACAAGTACATGGATTAGAAGGAAAATCCCCAAGGGACTCACTTTGTAGCCCTGACTGGCTTTGAACTCACTGAGATCTGCCTGCCCTCTGCCTCCCAAGTGCCTCTCGAAAAACCAAAACCCAACCAACCAAACAAAACGCCATGGGTCTTCACTCCCAGTCTGCAGGAGCTATGGAGGTGAAGACAAATGGCTGTAGCCACGTGGCTGATGAAGGTAGTTTTGTGGTTCTATCAGCTGGGTGTGAACTGATTCATGGGCCCTGGAGCTCCCACCTCACATGTGTCGTGTGTCTGCTGTCTGGGTGCGGGGCATAGGCACACATGTGAACCCTTGACTAAGCTCCAAAAATTCCATGAGGTGTTTGAGCAGCTCCAGATCAGAGAAGCTGCTGGAAGCAAAGACAGGCTAGTTCTGGTGACTTGAATCTAGGAGGATATTTAATGATTCTTAGCAGGGTCCTCGTTTAAAGAAAAAAAAAAAGCAAAAGCAATATACTGGTATATTACTTCTGTTTAAAAAAAATAAAGCTTGACTGAAGATCAGTACAAAGCAGCCAGATTAGTCAGCCACACAGGCCAGGCAGTGGTAGCACACACCTTTAATCCCAGCAGCTACACTAGTTAGCCATAGAGGCTTGGCAGTGGTGGTGGTGCACGCCTTTAATCCCAGTCCTAGCGGGGAATATAAAATGGGAGAAAACAGGTCTCAAGCGAGTCTCAATCCGAGGATTCGAGGAGGCAGGATTGCCCATTTTCAGTCTGAGGCAGAGCTAAGAGCCAGTGGCTGGCTGCTTTGCTTTTCTGATCTTCAGGTTGAACCCTAATATCTATCTGTCTCTGGGTTTTTATTATTCATGCTACAAAGCAACATGTTTTCACCAAGACAGTGACTTGAAAAAGAAAACCCCATTTAAAGACTTAAATCTTATTGGATACCCTTCCCCATATGTCAGAGTTAGACAGCTATCATCACTGGCATTCAAAATATCTGCTGTGAGACAGCCCTGGGGAAGAACTGCAATTGAGGTGGGGAGATGTGTGACCCAAGGAATTCAGAATGACTCATATTTTGAGGAAGAGTCACACTAAAGAATCAATAAGCAAGCAGCAATATGAGAAGAGAATATAGGAAAGGGATGTGCCTGGGAGCTGTGGCCTCCACTGAGAAGTCAAAGGCAGCTCAAAATGAGGCCATATGAGTAAGGTCTGGGTACTGAGACACTAAACAAATATGGTGCACAAAGGCTTTCTGTTTTTGAGATGAAAAGTCAAGGGTGAAATGTTTATATGCTCTGGTTCCTAATGAGAAGTTACAAAATGAGAAAAATAGAAAGTCAAGAGTGCAAAGAAAATCTCAAAAATGTTATAAACTAGCCCAAAGACTCCTCAAAGTCTACACAGAGATGACATTTGCCAAAACATATTTGGGAATCCCAATTAACATGATCAAAGGATGGATCTACCTCTGCTGCCTCTCATCATGATGACAAGGAACATGTTTTAGAAGCACAGACCATCTGAGTATGGTAGTGTACACCTTGGATACCAGCACTAGGGAGGCAGAGGCAGGCTGATTTCCAACAGAGAGAGTCCTATGACAGCCACGGCTATGCAGAGAGACCCTGTCTCAAAAACCAACATCAACAATATGGAGTACCAAGGCCCAGGAAAGAGAGAAGCAATGCAGGAGAAGAAAATTCTGGAATCTAGAAAGAGAATGATTGGTGGTGACCAGGGACCTGGAGGCAGGAAGATAGAAAACATGCCCACTGACTCCTCCAAATCCCAGGAAGACTTAGAAACCAGAGGTACCAGGAACTCAAACTAAGGCATGAGTTAGAAGATGGCCTGGGCTACAGAAGGGAAACCTTGTCAGAAGGAGGTGGAAGGGGAGGGGGCTAGGATGGGGAAAAAGGAAGAAAGAATTGAGAGAAGATACATTCCATATCATGATGTCTGTATTCAACAACATATGGTTAATTTTCACTCATTTAATTTCCAAAGTATCATAATTTCCTTATTTTATGAAGAACCAAAGTGAAGACTATAAAAAGGCATGGAATAAAACTGAAAACAGCATGGTTGATAAACTACATTAATGCCATCTATTAGGGATTTTAAACGACTAGCAACAAAATTAAATATTAAATTTAAATAGTGTGCTTGGTTGAATTCATAAAGTATTAGTATCTCATTTCATTCCAGACAGTCTGAGGAAAGAAATCTAATTTTAAAAACAAAATCAATTTCAATTTTACAGGGGCAGTAATTATGGAAAGATGTTTAAAGGACATATACCAGAGGGGAATATTTGGATATGAAGTTACCTGTAACAATTATTTGCTGCTTATTGAATGTAATAATTTAAACACCTATTCACATTTGTTATAGATAATAAAGTATAAAAAGCACAAAAACTCTATTTGATGTTGTATGGTGGTCTGAGAGAGAAATGTCCCCCATAGGCTCAGGTATTTGAACACTCAGTCCCCAGCAGGGTGCACTTCTTATGGCAGTGAAAGGACCTCTAACCTCTCTTAGGAGGAAGTATGCCACTAGGGGTGGGCTCTGAGTTTATAACATCACCCCACTACCCCACTTTCAGTTTATACCCTCTGCTTCCTTCCTGTAGACTGAGATATCATTTCTTATGATTCTCCCTTTGGCACTGGAAGCCCAAATATTCTCTTTCTTCCATAATTTGCTTTTGTTCATGGTGTTTTATCGCAGCAATAAAAAGCTACTGATACATGGTGCAATGAAGGTTATATACTATGCATGCAACTTCTTAATAAAGTTCATTTGATGTCAACACTAGAAAGATAGTAAAGCAGAGATTTTATATCTTATTTTTATAAACTCAATAAATCAGGTGATATTAGAGCCCGAGAGAGCTCAGGATTTCCCGGATCCTAGGACATGATAGACAGTATCAGTGAACACAAAGTAACAGACACAAGAGTAACAGAGCCGTAATAAACCACTAGTGAATGGAGGAAATCAATGTCCACACATTTCTATCACTAATTTCTGTACATAGAGGGCTCTATCGCCATCAGAGTTACAGATAAAATTGGAAACAGGCATGATGTATAGATCATAAGAATATACTGTCTTCAGTTTTGCTCACATTGGCTGAATGAAATAGGAGGAGAAATATATCACATACTAAGTGTTAGAAAAACAGCTAATGAGGACCAGCAAATGGCTCCGAAGGTAAAGGCACTTGCTGCCCAGCACAACGACCTGAGTGTGACCCACAGGACTCACATGGTGGGAGAAAAGAACTGACTACTAACTACAGTTATCCTCTGACCTCACATGTGTGCTTGCACACACACACACACACACACACACACACACACTCCAGTTACACACTGAGAAAAGAGAAAGTAGCCTGGCAGGGTAATTGCTTTTTTACAATTTTTTTCCTTTTTGTACCATGACCCAAATGAGGTTAGTAAGCACACTGGGGCCAGAAGGTCACTTAGCTTTTATTCTGACTGTGGTGACTGTGTGCTTCATCCCTGAAGGAAGTACAGCCTCTCAACCTGATGTGACTGGTCAATTCTCTGTAATTGCAAAGGTGGCTAAGTACAGGAGAAAAGGCCCAGCCACTTTGGTCATCAAGCTTCTGGAATGCACAGGAGCATTTTTGTCAACAACATTTCTACTGGATTGGGGGACAGAACTAAAAAATTTGGGTCAACATTTTATAAAGAGTTGGGGATATTTGTGGAAGTTCCCTAGTAGGCTTGCCACTTGGATAGGCAAAAACCTTACAGTGGGTAGATGCTTTGAAATCTGATGTTTTACATACTAGAAAGCAGATGTTGTAGGGTAATTCTTATGGAATTCTTATTAGTATATCGTTATGGAGACAGAGATGATTGTGGCTCAATGCACAGCAGATCAGTCAGTCAATAGCTTGTTGGACTGAAACCATGGAAGATAGCAAAGGGAGGTTGACAATAAAACTCTTCCGTATTAATTTTATTTGTTACCAGTGTGAGCAGGGTGATGGTGACATGCACCTTTAATCTGCCTACTTCAGAGGTAGAAGCAGGTAGATCTCTGTGAATTCAAGGCCAAGCCAGCCTGGTCTACAGAGTGAGTTCCAGGACAGGCTCCAAAGCTACAGAGAGAAACTCTGTCTGGGGAGAAAAACACGCACGCACACACACAACAACAAAACAAAAGAAAAAAAATCGCCATTGTGGTGGAGTGTGAATGTGGGGACCTGAGAACAATGTGCATGGGAAGCAAGTATATAAAGGATAAGTTGAAAAGCAGACACAGGCTCAGGCCCAGCATTCCCATCTGTCACCTCACCCTCTGCTGAGCTCTGAGGATCTAAAGGCCTCTGAGATCCTGAGGCCAAGACTTTACGGTGATGTGCAGTAAGCAACTGGGAGGAGGTAAGGCTGCAAGACAATGGCAGAGCCGACTCAGGTACCATTCTCAATAGTCATTCATCCAGTGTTCAGTGTAGAGAGCACTGTATTCCTGCAGGAGGCCAGTGAAGAAGCAAAAAGGACTACTGCCTAGGATGGAGTCACATACTAAGTCTCAGAGACACTCCAAATACCTGTTTCCTTGTGGATTACAACTTAGCAATTATAGACAAAGAAACTAACGAAAACCTGATAACAACAAACAAATGAATTGCAAACACTATGCTAAGTCAAAGAAGCCAGATTCGAAGGTTGACATTCTGTGTGCATCTTTCTTCAGAAGGGAAAGTAAGTGACAAGGGGAGGTGTTGATGGATGCTATAAAGTAGTCCCACACTAGCTCAGAACTGAGTATAATAAAGGGTTCTTTATTTCATGGTAGACTCACATATCATGGTCCACTGATATATAAAGTATTAAGTTAAAACTAATGTGTTTCTATGTATGGATATTGGCTGAAGCAATCAGTATTGCAATAGCTTGTAGGGAATTGGTATTAATTTCTCTCCCCTCCCCCTCTGGCTATATACAGTCTACAAATGTAAGATCTGAACTTCATATGATATGTTCACTTTTATTACTAAATACAAGACATCATATTTCTAGGCCCCTCAAAACATCCTCGTACCCTATTTCTCAGTCTCCTCCCTACTGTGGGAACTCCTTCAGTCAATAGCTTTTAAGATACCAGCCCACTTGGGCGTGGTCTCTTATACTATAAATGCAGCTGTA
>LOEQ01001141.1:39776-51105 GCA_001685075.1 Bramus lutescens | reverse complement strand
AAGAAGAGGCTAGATATAATGGTCCAGGCAGTGTTTAAATGAATACAATTTATGCGTTGTTATTTCGGGTGTAAAGCTAGCCGTGCGGGAGCTGGGTGGGACGAAAAGCAGGCCTGGCCGCTCCCCTTTCACTACACTAGAGGTAACATACAACCAGATGTCAAAATATAAAACAAAACAACAGTAATCAAAACAGCATGGCACAGGCACAAAATCAGACACATCCAGAAAGGAATAGAGTTGAAGAGAATTCAAGGGACAATTTTTGGGGTGGTTGTAATTTAATTATGTTTCTCCCTTCCCTTACTGCCCTCTGAATTCTCCCACATATTCCTCCCCTTTCTCCTTCAAATTTATAGCCTCTTCTTTGCATTTATTGTTATTGTATTATGTATATATGTATAAATTCCTAAATATAATCTAATGATTCCATATAATCCTTTATATGTTTTCAGAGCTGACTACTGGCCCCCAAACTGCCAGTTGGTATGTTCTTCCCTGGGGAAGACCAATTCTCCCTTTCCCAGCTTTTCTCAGTTGCCTGCAGTTCCTTACGTAGGATTGATGTCTTATGGTTTTTTCCCATCTAGTTGGGCAAGTGACTTTTGATAAAGATGCCCAGAACACTCAGGGGAAAGTGCTGTCTATTTAACAACTAGTGTTGAGATTTTGGATCCTTATACCATGGGCAAAAGTGAAGTCAAAACAAACAAACAAACAAACAAACAAACCTTGGCTTGAAAGATGGCATAATCTAATCAAGAGAACTCAAATGACAGAGATAGAATAATCACTGTAGGTACTGGGCTAGCCCAGGCTATACGAAAGAATCCCTGCCTCAAAAATCCAAAAACTTTGTGCATGTGTATATGTGCTAGTATATGACATATGTATTATTTATAACAATTATATAATATATACATAAAATGTGTGTGTACATATGTGGGTGTGCACGCATACATGAATGCATATATGGTACACTGGAAGAAAACACAGAATGGTTAGGGGCAGTGAAATCAAGTAAAAATAAACACATAGGATTGCATTAAACTAATAGGCTTTGTAGCAAAACAAACAGTGAACATAATGAAACCATTTTGTTAAGACAAGAAATGTTTGGAGCCATCATTTGGATAAAACTTTACTATCTAAAATGTTCAAGGAACTCAAACAATACCAAGAAAACAAATGACCTAATTATATTTTGTGAGCAGACACTTATACAGATGTGCAGGTGTATGAAAAATCTCCGCTTACAAGTGGATGGGAAAATGCAAATCAAAAGCAGAGAAAGGCGGGGTACATGAGTGTGACCGGCTTATTGGTTGGAAGAGAGAACAGCAGGAACGCAGGCTGATGTGCGGAAAGAGAGCCCTGACACACAGTGGGGAGAGCGAAAACTAGTACAGTCATTGTGGGAAACCGAGCCTTCTTAGAACAGGAAGAAAAGATAAAGAGGTCCCCTATTAGGCACAAACTAAAAGGAAATGAGATTGCAGTCCTCCATGTCACTTTCTGAGACAGGCTCTTTCACTGAACCTGGAAACTCTTGATCAGCTAACCTGGCTGGACAATAACCTCCACGGATCCACCTGTTCCTCTTACCCCTTCCACTGGCTGCTATANTATATCCGGCTAGCATGTGGATGCTGGGATCCACACGCAGGACTTCAGGATGATGAGGCTGGCTCCTGAACGACTGAGCTCTCACCTCTCACCTCAGCCCTAGGGCTTGCAAGTGTGTTCAGTTTTCCTCAGTGTAACAATATCTGGTCTCGCTGCAGGGAGTCTAGTCCAATGGATAGGGAAGTTCTTCTACAACATTCCCAGTGCAGAAATGATGAGTTATTTCAATGTGGACAGTGCAGTGTTTGGCTCCTAGAAACTCCTTCAAAAATAAGGCAGGAACAGTTGAAATGAATCTTACTGTTAACTTGGGTTTGGAAACACCTAGGCAAAACACTTCAGGTGCATCTGTGAAGATTTCTCTACAGAGGTTTCTTTAGAGAAGACGAGGCCCACCCTAAATGTAGGTAGCACTTTCTTGAATAAAAAGACTGAATAAAAAGACAACCAACTGAGCACCAGAGTTCATCTCTCTCTGCTTCCTGACTACAGATACAATGTGTACAATGGCCCAAGCTCCTGCACTATGATTTTTCTGCCAATATGGACAGTTCCCGTCAACTGTGAACTTAAATAACACATTCCTCCTGAAGGTACTTTCATTGATGATTTTTAAAAAAGTAACACAGTGAGGAAGGGAGGACTTGAGAACCAGCTCACTCCCATCTTGCCTGCATCTCCTGCCTGGCCAAACAGAGCTCAGGACACAGTGAGGTTTTGGAATGGAGACTTGGGGAACCCTAGTGTCCAGACACAGTGTATATGGATGGCATGGGTAAACAAAGCCAGACCTTGTCACTACAATCCCCATCAACCCCGATATAACAGGAGTCCCCAGTGGTGGATCAATCCTCAGGAGCAGGCATGGCAAAACCAAGTAAGGATCTAGAAAGAGAGGATAGGTACCACACACAGGCGTGCCATTCAGAACAAGACCCAAAGCTGCAGGGTGGGCTGAATGAGCCAAAGGTGACCACATGGGGACTTAAGCTGGGTCTCAGAACCGTTCACACATCCACTGAGACCTATTATGCTCCTTAGCATTTACTGCATTTCAAGCGCTGTGCCGAGGATGGAAATATGTACTCCACTGTGTCCCTGCTTCTGCATCTACAGAGAAATGATCTTTAAAAGGAAACGATATGCAAGGAAAAGGGAACATAATGGGGATGTATGGGGGAACGTGATGGGTACCTAGCCAGGTGGAGATGGGTGAGGGAGGGGAGAATGTCAGCCCCACAGAAGTGCAGCTGTGTAATCACAACGCTAAGATCTCAAGAGTTGGTGCTCAACAGTGCTGGGAAAAGGGGAAGGATACACAGCCTGGAGAGGAAGGAAGTGACCCAACAGCAGAGAAGGGGACCTGGGCTCATTGTGTTCAAAAACCAAGGATTGGGAACCCCTGGTTGTGTCTATGCAGCTATCTCCAGAGATCTTTGACAGATGAGATGAGGCCAACCGAAATGCGGGACCCACCCTCAGGCTTGGTCTCAGACAGAATAGAAAGGATGGGAGGAGGAAATGAACTTAGCCCCACCTGCCTGCCACTTCCTGACGGGATGCACGGTAATGACCAGTCCCCTCATGCTTCCGCCATCATGTCTTCCTCACCCTGGTAGACTGTAACTGCAGAGCAGAAGCAAAACAAACAAACAAACAAACAAACAAACAAACAAACAAAAAAAAAACCATTCCTCTTCCAGTTGCCTCTGTCAGGTATCTTGTCACAGAGATAGAAAAGTAACTGGTACACAGAAACATCCCCCAGTGTGACATGTTGGCAGCGGTCTCAGGCAGGAAGACTTGGGGAAGGGTACACACCAAGACTGGAACGATTCTTGGTTCTAAAAGGAGGGTGGGAAGCTCTCTGAGAAAATTCCACGGCTGTCAGGCGAGGGGGTGTGCCAGGGCCAAAGCCCCCCCCTCCCTACTTCCTGGCAGGGAGTCCTTGTGGGACACCCCCTATGCCAGCAGCCTTGGTGAGCAAGCTGGGCAAGCCCCAATCCTACACTTGACAAACTAAACTGCTCATTTTCCGACTTTACTAGTAAAGCACACAATTATGAAAAACTGTCAGTTCAGAACATGGTGATTGCAATTACGCTGGACCCGTGAAAGGAACTGCTATTCTTATTCTCTTTCTCTTAGATTGTTTTCTATACTTTAGACACGTAAGAATATATGATGATCTGACCTCTCTAACTCAGATTGCTAGTATGAAAAGAGTTAATTGGTAGAAAATGTGATTTTTTTTAGGACATACAAAAACTTTACTAAAGAGTATGCAATGCAGGGTGTAACCGTATACTTGGGAGGCGGAGGCACGAGGATCATGAGTTTAACATCAGTCTTGACTATAAAATGAGTTCAAACCCAGCCTGGGCTATAGTAGACCACATGTCAAGAACAGCAACAAACAACATATAGAATATAAGAGTATAAAGGGTGGGTCCTACCTAATATCTGCTTATAGTTCTATGAGTAAGCATAACATTTTTCTTTCTCCTCTGAGAACTCAAGTAACATATTCTTACTCCCAATTCTTGCTTCACATTGCTGATCAAATAACCTAAGCCATGGCTTCTGTAGTTCTATACATATCTAAGCATTCTTATTTCTTTTTTGTTGTTGTTTGTTGTTCTTGTTTTTGTTATTCTTTTGTTTTCTGAGACAGGGTTTCTCTGTATAACATCCTTGGCTGTCCTGGAACTCATTCTGTAGAGCAAGCTGGCCTTAAACTCACAAAGGTCCTCTTACTTCTGCCTCCTGAGCACTAGGATTAAAGGCATGTGCCGCTATGCCTGGCACAACATTCTTATTTCTAAACCATCTTTCATTACCTTAAGTGATATGGCTTCAAGTCACCTCTGGATATAATTAAAACAGAATCTTTTTTCTTGATGAGAAATAACTCAAGGAAAAGCCCTCTTTATTCACAAATGAGAAACAAATAGTTTTAAGGTGGACTCAACATGAGAAACAAGCCTCCAAGATGCCCCTGCAAACAGTGCCCTGTCAAGCCATTTCTGCCTTTTCCCTATCACTTCCTCATCCTGCCCAGGAGGATGAGATGACTCACATTGCCAGTGAAGATGGTGCGGGTCACTCCTACATACTAAGACAGAGATGCATTGAGAACAGAGAAGAGAGAAGCCACTGTCTTTTAAAATGCTGGATATTTATCTATTCATTTGCTGAGAAAGGATCTCATGTATCCAGGCTGACCTCGAATTTGCTATACAGCCCAGGCTGGCTTTGAAGATCTCGCCCTCCTGCTTTGAACTCACAAGTGTTGTGATTACAGTGGTGCACTGTAACACACTCTGTTTTTAAAAAGAAGTCACTTCTGAAAGAAGAAGAAGAAGAAGAAGAAGAAGCCAGGCATGACAGCTCATGCCTGCAATAGAAGTACTTGGGAAACTGCCACAAGCTCAGGGTCTATAGCGTGAGCTCTAGGTCAGCTTGGTAATGGAGTGGGGCCCCATGTCAATAAAGCTAAAAACCAGCAAACAACAGCCACTTTCTTTCGCAGATAAGCACCACCCTGGAAGCAGCCAATGCTCCTGAGGCTCTGACCCGATGCTACCATCTTCTCATCAGACCCTTTCCAAAGAAGGGTATGATGAGATTTCTACTTGATGAGGAGAAATTGAAAATACATCACCAGATCAGAATTATCAAGCTTGAGAAAAATCCAAGTCAAACATTACCATATTATTAAGTTAAACTATAATTTTAATGAGGCTAATTGATTTTTTAACATTCTAAACAATAAGCACACACAATTTACCACTTAATTTGCTTTTGTATACATTTATAAGCTACTCTCTTTCCAAATATCTTTGAAAGATGCTAATGTGTGTGGTTCTGAATTTTACAGATCATTAAATTATATAATCAAACATTTTCATAAATGCAGAGGTTCTTAGCTGTGACCAATGTACCTTAGAATGTTGAAAAGGGGAGAAACTGAGGGAGACACATGGGAACGGGCAGCTTGAGCTGTCCATCCGTTTCATGAACCTACATTCTATCTTTGTTTCTGTTGCTGTGACAAACACCTTGACGATAATCAACACAGGGAGGAAAGGATTTATTTGGCATACAGTTCCAAGTGGCAGTCGATCATTTCAGGGACGCTAAGGCGGGATCTCAAGCAGCTTGTCCCATCATATCCACAGCCAAGAGCAGACAGGGAATAAATGCATTTTTGCTCATTTGCTCTCCCCAACCCTCCTCCTCTTACGCTACTGAGGCCCTCCAGCTTAAGGTATGGTGTTGACAACAATGGGCTGGGTCTTCCCCAATCAATTAACAATCAAGACAGTCTCCCACATATCAATCTAATCTAGTCAATTCTACATTAAGACTCTCTTCCAGGCAATTCGAGATTGTGTCAAGTTGAGAGCTGGAACTAACCTTCACAGCTTACAAAATTATTCTGAAAAGCAGAAGAAATGTGGTAGTGGACACCTGTAGTCCCAGCACCCCAAAGGTGAAGACAGAGGGACAATGAGTTGGAGGTCAGCCTGGGCTACATGTAAGACCTTGTTCCAAAGACAGACTAGGGCTTGGGGGAAGGAGACAGGGGAAGAAGAAGAATCAAGGATGAAATATTCGCGTGTGTGGGTGGGAGGAGTCTAGCAACCATAACACTAATCTCTCAAGGAAACATTTGTTTATGATGTGAGGCTGACAACTTGACATCAACTGAAGCAAATTCTAAAAACCCAGACATAATAAATTGACACTTAAGGAAATATTTAAATCTCACAAAGCAGGTGAGCCACACAGTACTTCATCTCCTTCAGGTTGACCCATACAAATCCTTATCATTTAGTAATAGTGATGGTTTCGGGGTGATCTTTCAGAGATGTGGGAAGAGCAAGGAGCAAAAGATGAGCTGGTGGGCTAATTATACAATTACTTGCTATGCCTGTGGTCATGCAGGGGTGCACGTGTAGGTGTAGTGGTTGGTGCATGCATGTACATAGTTCAAACATCAATCTTAGACATCATTCTTCAGGTACCCTCCAACTTGCTTATTGAGATGGGGGGTCTTTACAGCATGAAGCTTGCCAAGTGGGCTATGCTGGCTCCCAGGGAGCCTTGAGGCTATCCTAGGTTCACCTCCCCAGTGCTGTACTACAGTTGTATGCACCCACATCTGGCTTAAAAAAAAACAAAACGAACAAACAAAACCCAAAAAACCAGGGCTGGAGGGATGGCCTGGCCATTAAAGGTTAGGCTCACAACCAAAAATATAAAAACAAAGAAACAGCCACAAAAAGAAAAGAGGGGGGCGGTTCTAGAGACAGAGGTCAGGCCCCCACGCCTGTAAAACAGAACTTCACGGACTCACCTATCCCCAACCACGATCCCCTCTTTTCTTTATTAATCACCCAGTCATGGGGAATTCACATGAGCACAAACAGCCCTACAGTTGTTGGAAAACAGAGACGTGTGGGAATTGAATTCCACCTGGCACCAGTTTCAGAGAGCATGCAGGCATGTGAACTTTGAAATGATTCTGTCACAGCAAACCACAGAGGGTCACTGTCCTGAGGCGAGGCCTTTGATAAGTGATAGGCAGCACAAGAGGGCAGGGTGTCTGAGGAGACAACAAGCTATGAAGTCACAATTTTTGTCATTTCAAGATTATCCCAGCCATCTCCAACCAAACACATAAAACATGCTCTGCAGTCCAGTTTGTAGGCTTAGATTATTCCACAATGAATGTAAATTCTGTTTCTAAAGTCATAGTGACATAAAGGAAATTGACAGGTTGTTTTTAGGTAGAAGAGTCTTTTCAATTTTGCACTTCATACTACAGAGTAAGTCAAATTATGGTTACATTTTCATAAATGAAATCTTCATTCAAATTTATTATTTATTAGATTCATTAGTATTATCATCGTCATTATTAGCACTGCATGTGTGCACATGATGTATATGCAGAGTGCACATTATCAGTGTGGCTGTCAGAAGGCCACCTTGAGAAGTCAATTGTCACCTAGACTTTTACATGGGTCACGGGGATCAAATTCAAGTTGCAGGCTAGATCAACAAGCATGTTACCCATCAAGCATTCTCCCTGTCTCCTCCATTCAAATACTGTAGTAGGGAATTCTTTTAATCGACGAGAGCCAGTGTGGCCCATAATTTCTATAACTCATGAAGATATTTCCCATGAGCTGATATTTTCTCGAATCAATGCCATCAAGTATGCAAGGAGACTTTATTCCTCAACATGAAAGAGACTGTGTGAGTCTGCTTAGACTGCCAGCATGTTAGCATTTCATGTCCAAAGCATTCTTTGGCCTTTATTTCCACAGGGGTCTCAGAATAGATGAGAAACTGTTGGATGAACTCAAACCTTAATAACTAGGAATACGTTAAAAACCCTGCCTTTGCTGCGTGAGGTTTTAAGTGGAAGAAGAGGAATTTCCAGGTGCTTGGAGTTTGGTAGCACGTGGCAGTGTCCTGTCTCCCCTGTCAACACACACAGTAGGCTTTTTGTCACATTGGTTTCCGGCACAGCAGCAATGTTTCAGTCTCCGAGAACTAGAATCCACACGCAGAACCGCTAATGAAATAAAACCCTGTGTGAAACAACTTAAACCACTTATGCTGTGCAGTTTCAAAGAACAATGGGCAGAAGCCAATTAAAGAGAGCCAGTTTTCATTTACTAAACCAGCCTTCAAGGACAGCAGTGGAAGAAGGCGGTGTTGGCAGGTGGCTCCTCGGCATTGAAGTTGGCTGGACCTGCTGTGATGCCTTGAGACGCCTGACTTTGGAAAGCTCCTGTTCTTTGCTAGCTATGGGCCTCCCTTCTTCCTTGTCTTCTCTGCTGGGATGCTGATTCAGTGAAGACTGGGAGCAGGCTGTAGGTTATAGACCTCACCACCAGTACTTTGAATATGGGGACACTGTGGACACGGAGCTTCTATTTTCATCTTGTACAGCCTACACACCTGAAGGAAGAGGGGGACAGGTTGGCAGGTGTGCACCTGTCTTTGGAGGAGAGCCAATCAGAGCTATGATCTGAAAGACGCCTGGATCCAAACTCTGCCACTCCCACAGACACTGAGATGGAAAAACATTGGACAGAGACAGCTCCCAGGAGCCCACAGTGCTAATGGAGGCCAGTGCCCCTTCTAAACAGGCAAAGGCGTTTCCTCCTTGAAAAGGCTGTTCATGCCGCCCAACTGTAGCCATTTCCAGGCATCTGGCAACTCAAGCCTTCGGTGAACACTCTGATGATGGCTGGGAACACAGGGCTCTGAGAGCAGTCCCTTGCAGCAGTGAGAAAAAACGCTTAAGAAATGATGCAGAAGCCATAGCCGGCTGACGCCTTCTTTACCATACAACCCAATCTGAGTGTGCACCACACAATTTGGAAAGTGGACAGAAGGGACAGGAGGGAACGGATAGAACTCAAACACACTGACAGAGCACAAGTTTGTAGCTACTTACTAAGACCCCCAAGGGCTTCAAGTCAACACATTGTTTCCAAACAGGATGAATAAAAACACTAGCTACGTAAGTAGGCATTTAAGTTTTTTTTCTGATTTCTAAATGCCATTTCCTCTTTAGCTTTTAAACATACAGTGTAAATTTAATTTTTTCGCTGTCACCCATCCACTCTCCCAAGACAAAGTGCCACTTTCAAAATGCCTTTGACCCAACAAACACTGCTAGTGGGAGTCAATCTTCAGGGACTAAACCTGAATAAAGAACTGTGTGTCAGAGAAGGGGCTCAGGACTCATTCAGCACTACTGATTCCTGGCTGTAGAATTCTAACTATCTCATAATTATGTATTTTTAAAAGTTAAACTAAAGAACATGCCTTTGGCTGACAGAACTTTTCACTCAGAGCAGATGTTTGGAAGATAAAGTGATCGTACAGAAACAAGCTGCCATGGGATCTCAGGTATCCACCTCAATTGAGAAGAAGCACAGGGGCAGAAATCCCAGAACTGAAAGGAAATGTGTGAAGAATGTGTTCTGAACAGGTCAAGGTTTGCTCAAAGGAAGCAGAACAAAGAAAAATCAAGAGACTCATGAGAGGATCGAGAGCTAGCTCAGCAGTAAAGAACTTGTGGTTCTTGCAGAAGATGATAGTCTGGTCGCTTGCACCTACCGGAAGTGGCTCATGGCCAATTGTAACTCCAGCTCATGGGATCTGTCGCCCTCTTCTGGCTTGCAAGGATACCTGCACTCACACTCACAGACCTATTCAGACATACACACATAGAGACATAATTCAAAACAAAGTAAATCTTTAAGTAAAGAAGAGAAGAAAGGCGACAATCAGGAGTCAAGGAGATGATGACGGGATGCCATCCAAAGACAATGAGATGCTTCACGCCTGCCACTCTAGCACTTGGAGGGAAGTGACAGCAAGAGGATCAAGAGGAGCTCAAGATCATCCTCAGCTGCATACAAAGCTTGAAGTCCAGCCAGGATATGTCATACTCTGTATCAACATCCACAGCATAGGAGGGGGTACAGTGAGAGCAAGTATCCAGAGAGATAAAGGAAAGAAAGATTTGGGGTAAAAATAGGGTTAACAGAGTGAAAGGAAAGCCACAAGGGTGTAAGGTATTCTCGTAAACAGGGTTCAGCAGCTGCATTCCTGTCTGATAGCGTTAGGTTAACATTGGGGTGTCACTCAACCTGAGCACCCACTTATCTGTGTGATACTCAGAGTGATTCTTTTTCTTTACAATTTTTTGTTTCTGCTTTAAGGTTTCTGATATAGGCCTTCCTGGATGGTCTGATATTTGCTATGTAGCCAAGGCAGGTCTTGAACTTACTGCAATCCTCCTGGCTCAGCTTCCCAAGTGCAGAGAGTATCAGCATGCTCCATTGTTAGAGAGAAAACAGCAGACAGGCAGTCATGCTATGTACCAGGAAACTTTGAGAAGTCTCAAAAAGGAATAATCAACTCTGGTCAAACATATTCCAAGTGAACATGGTAGGGAAAAGAAATACTTTAAAAATATTTTAAAAAGTAGGAAGCCGAAGAATGACTTAGACAAGAATAGGCAGAGAAGAGAAAAGGGCACAACACCAAACCTTCTCCTTGAACTGGCTGCTTGTGTTTATAGGAGTTTCTGCTTCCATGTAACAATCTTGTTTGCTTTTTCTATCTTTGCATTTCATCAAAATCTTCTTAACCAGGGTGCAAGAATGGATAGATGCCAATGACACTGCCACCCTTGGTTGACGGTGATTACTTCTATTATTTACTGATGATGTCAATGACAAACATGTCCTTCTGTTTGGCCATCATTGAGAATAAAGAAATACCAAAAGACCATGGGAGTAGGAGACCAATGCAAGGCTATGAGGATCAGTTAGTGACTGTGGGAAGAAGGGGCCTCTGGCGGTGAGAAGGATTGAGGTGTGTGAACAGTGGCGAGAACAGTTGGCTATGAGGAGGCACAAAAGGTGAACAGGAGATACAGTGTCGAAGGTGAAGGTACAGCATAGGTATTGCACTCTAGAGCATGGAGAGTAACACAAAAAAAGATGGGCAGGGACAGGGAGGGATGCAGCAGAGTGTGAGCATAGAGAGAGAGCACATGAAAACAGGAGGGAACGCAACCTAGGCCTCGAGAGAACTGGAGGATGCAGAAAGAAGCAGACAGATGCATCTCTAATGCAGGGATGGCGGAGGGGAGCCACAGAAACAG
>LOEQ01001141.1:19299-29702 GCA_001685075.1 Bramus lutescens | reverse complement strand
CCCCCGTGTATGCCTACATGCATGCCTGCACAAATCTTTTCAGGTGCTCATGGAGGTCAGAAGTAGATGCTGGATCCCTTGGAGCTGGAGTTACAGATGGCTGTAAATTGCCCAGTGTGAGTGCTGGGAACCAAGCCTGGGCCTTCTGCAAGAGCAGCAAGCACTCTTAATCAATGAGCCCTCACACCAGCCCCACAAAGAAAATTTTATTGGAATTCAAACACAACTCACCTTTTTTAAAAAAAAACATATTTTCTTTCTTTATTTTATTCTTTTGAGACAATCTCTCTATGTATCCCTCACTTTCCTGAAGCTCACTATGTAAACCAGGCTGGCTTGTAACTCAGAGATTTACCTATCTCCTGAGTTCTGGGATTAAAGGCATATGCCACCATGTTCTGTTTTTAAAATGTGTTTTCTATAACTGTTCTGCTTCGTCACCAGAGACAGGTTTTCATAACAGAGATGCTATGGCCCAGAAAGTCTTAGGATATTTTAATTAATGTTTTAAGGAATAGTTTGTGACACCTTTTACATAGGATTCTTTCGAGCACTCTTTAGGAAATTCTCACATTCATCTCAAAATATATGAGAAATGACCAAGTCTTTAATATGTGCAAGAATGCCACATAGTCTCTTTCCCTGGGGGGAAAATCACAGTATTTTCCAGTCTTCTGAAAGTGCCACAGGTTCATTAGGGCCCATCCATGTCCATCTGGTAGGCCCGGACAGCAAACATGACCATGCCTGGCTACAAAGTGAAATGCTTCATCCGATATTTCTATAGATGATTCTGAGTCCTTTCTGCTACCTGGGAAGAGTGTCTGTGTAAGATTCTTGACTTTTTCTTGTGCACTGACACACCTGAGCTTGCTCTCCAACTTGCACCTGGTGCTGGTAATCTTTAACCCAGTTTCAAAATGAAGGCAGACTAAAGGCCTTAGAGATTACCAGAAGTATAAGGTACAAAGAACAGGATAGCATATATAGGAATAGCATAAGGAAGAAGGGGGGATAAGGAAGGAGTAGCTCTTTTCTCCTCCGGACAAGGGCCAGACATTGCTAACAATGAATGAGAGGAGGAGCGAAGCCTCACAATCTTGCCTATACTTCTGAGAATGGAACCTTCGACTCCCAAACTTGCAAATTTATCCAAAAGACATCACTAAGTCTATTAGGTACCCTGTATTAACAATCTCCAACTTTGCAAAACATTGGAAAGTAGTGCAGACAAGGAATCTTCCTTGTGCTAAGCAACCTGTTCTTCAGTTTTCAGGCCCCATTAACAGTGCCTGGCTCAGGAGATTGCTGGGGAACAAGGCTCTCTCTCTGCATGCCTGAAGGAGAAAGAGCACTTCATCTAGAAGACATATGTTCTACCAGGTATAGCCAGCCTTTCCACACTGGGAAACCAGAGTGCCATTACAAAGTTCATATTCATAAACAGCACAATAGTATTGTTTTTAAAGCTTACACTATTTAAAGTATGTTTACAGTTTGGTGTTGAGCGGCATTTATGGTTATCCTCAGCTAAAAGCTGGTTCTGCTCTGCACTCAGGCTGGATACATTTGGTCAACCTCTGCCCCTCGCTCAACCAGATGAGGTGCTGAATCAGCACACAGCACAGCCAAGTTCGGCTCCTATCTGCTCACCAGAGATCCTTATTAGCTCTACAATATCAAACCGAATTGAAGCAGTTTGCCTATAGCAAGGATAGGGGAGCATGGAAGCCACAAGCTTGAGTCCTAGAGCGCAGCCAGGCAGTTCTTCTAGCTATACTGGTGTCAGCAGCAGAGAAAGTTCCAGAACCCAAAGCTCTTCATTAACACCCAGAGACCAAAAAGGAAAGAGGCAGTAACATGAACCCAAAAGTGAAGGAGTTGACTTCTTCACTATTTCCACAGTGTGAATGAGTCAGAAGTCTTATTTTAAGGGATTCGGAAGCATCGCCAACAATTTCATGTGACAATATTTACTCCACTGGGAAGGAGAGGGGAAGGTGTCATTAAAGTTAATTATTTCATTTTCATACTTGGATACAGGGAAACAAAATAAATTTCAATAGAACTTCAAGGCCTACCATTATAGCCCAAGATAAATAATGAAAGAGTGATTTTATGTTTTTCTCATGTTCACCAAGTATAACCAGATAATGCATATTCAAATGAGAGGAGAGGCTTGAGATCAGGACTGCCCATAAGATTTCATCACTTATAAACATGGGGAGTTGAGGGAGCCCCCAGTGGTCACTGAGAAGAACAACATCCATTTCAGCCTCCTGACTGGTCCCTCTCCCTTCCTCATTTATTTATAAACTGCTTAGCCTTAAGAAATTATTTTCAGTAGCCAATAAATTCTAAAACCAAACTTAGGAATTCATACTGAAAACACTCTCAGAATGAATTTGGATTTCTTGCTATCCTTGCAGTGAACAAGTGGCTGTATATAAATGCAGACACACACACACACACACACACACACACACACACATCTATATACATGTGTATATCATACACTATAAAGCACACTGACTTTCAGGTTTCTTTGTTTAACCTAGGCAAATACATAGCCAATGGGTGCCAAAAGACAAGGCCTCTATCACCTGAAAAAAAAATGAAGCCCAAGAACCTCATGGCCTGCCCTTCCTTCCTCCCTTCCTCCCTTCCTCCCNTCCCTCCCTCCCTTCCTTCCTTTCTTCCTTCCTGGTGTATGGAGGTTTGGCAGACCCCATTGCAATTTCTTTGCAGCAAAGGGCTGTGACAGCTGCGACAAAGGGGTTCAGAATCATATTCTAACTATTCACGCTTTAAATTATTGGCACTCGCTATTTACAAATGAAGAATGGTAGGCGCCATTTATGAACACAATCCCATGCTGTTGTTTGAATCCTGGGAGTAAAGCTGAACATAAAATGTGTTCATAGAAATGTTTGATTGGTACTTTAGCTTAAAGGCACACTGGAGCCAGCAGGAAAGCACTGAGAAGTGAGGTCTAGACACATGCTCCCTGGAGGGTAACACACCCACAGCTACCACAATCTGGATTAGCTGAAGGGTGACATCCCTGGTCCATAGGGCAGTAGGATGGTAGTAATGACCTGCTCACCTAATCCCCAAGAGTTCATAATAATTCAAAAAAATGTTAATAAAGAAAATGGAACTAAAAATCTGTGTGTGGCCTTATAGGTCACCAAATATAAATAACTATTTTACAAAAACATTTGTACTGTTCCAATGTTGACTTGGGCACTTAAAAACAAAAGCCTTGTCTTCCCACACTTGGGGAGCCACACTCCTTAGTAAATACAACATCCAAAGTCAGGTAATCAATTCCTAGACCCAAATTAGCAAAATAATTTACTACATTGAGTATAAAAATGTCAAGGGTGGGTAATTAGAATTATATGCATGCACAGCAAGCTTCTGGAGGAGGAGGAAGAGGAGGAGCAGGAGAAAGCAGAGTAGCAGGAGGAGGTGCTGTTCAAATTAGCTGGGGCTCAGGGATGAGAGCAGGCGGGGATTCTGTATCATCAGTAAAGGCCACAATAATATGACTTTATTACAAATGGCATGGAATTTTTTTTAAGAAAAACTCTGTGGTGTAGACAGAATATGTATGATGTGATGGATCATTTTAATAACTGTCATTCAATGAAGCCAATGCGTGTTCATGTCAGGGAAATCACAAGGGTGAAGCAGAGTGCTACCCAATACAAAAGGATCCTGGTCTGCTGCCGTTTCTATGCCTGGTTTCACTCCAAAGTACAAATGACAGGTACCACAAGGGGAGGGTGTCTAGCTAAGGAAGGAAAAGAAAACCTGGCCAGACTCTTACCAGCCTACAGTGGAGAGCTCAGCAGAGGCAAAAGATCTGACTGGGGTTCGAGTGTGCCCCGTGAGAGCACTGGGCTGCTCCCATGATGGCCTGGAGCAGTGCTGTTCACTCCAGGGCCAAGGTCTCTGGTATTCCTTAGGGAAGGTAAAAACCCTAAGGGGATTATAATGGATACGCACAGTCCTCACTCCTGAAAGATGCTCAGTCCAAGTCAAGCTACATTAACTTACCATATATATTCTACAGCAATGTCAAGGGCAGATAAAAATAAGTTATTGAGCAATGCAGGTTAGCAATCTGTAAGACCTGCATTTGAGTCTAGGCTCCAGCATTTCCTAGCTGTGTGACCGTGGAGAAACTGCTTACCTTTTCTGATTAACATCTGTGGAAACTTTGGCCCTATTTCATAGGCTTCTCATGAGGACAAGAGCAGAGAATACATGAAGTATCAGGGTGCAGTAGGCTGTAAGGTCACAACCAAAGTAGAGCATCATACACAACTAGTGAAAAGCGCCTAAAGAAGCAAGCCAAGGGAACAGGAGATTCCTTTTATCTTCTTCCCCATTATCTTAGTCGCTGCTGCATGCCTGGGAAGGCTGGGGACAAACAAGGACAAACTAGGAAACCCCTATGCCAGATGCTGCAAGACAGGTGCTACCCTGCCCTACTCTGACCTCAGGCCTCCCTGAAATGCCCCAAGCCTCTGTCCAAGGACAGACCTCAGAATGGAGAGCAGAGGACAGTGTTACACATACACTGAAATTTGAAAGCATTTTTTTTTATCCCTTTTTGACCCAGTTCTGATTAAAGGTGGCATCGCTGGCCTGGGCAGATGAGCTGCTTTGTGGAAGCTGAGCTTCAGCAGGCTCAGAGAGATGGCAGAGACAACAATAGTAACAAAAACTGAGAATGGCCCTGTAGCCAGCCACCTCTGAAGTGAAAGGCTTGCTCCTCAGATTAGACAAGGATGGCAAGGAAACCCCGTTGTTATCATAGCACAGGCTGAACAGACTAAAGTCAACCAAATAGCTCCTGCACACCTGCTTCCTTGGTGAGTCCTGCGGGGATGGGGAGTAGGGTGCTCAAGGGGAAGCCTGGGGTCATTTGGTTGTTTCGAGGCAGTCTCACTTTGTAGCCCCGTGTGCCTTGAACTCCTGCCTCAGCCTCCAGATAGCTGGAATTACAGTCACGAACCTCTGTGGCCAGCTGCATGTGGGGCTGATGGGAGCCCAGCTCATGTTGGCTTGGGAGAGTGCCAGGATCATGCCCATTGCATACTTCCTCGGCAAGCACAGCTGCTGCACAGTTGTTAAAGGGAGGCTAGAGCCACTAACATCCTCTTTAAAAGGGAAAACATCTCATTTCCTTTAGAAAGTCCTATTGGCAGTGATTAGTGCAGAAAACCTGAGATTTTAACCAGTCTTCGGGATGTTCAGCTTTCCCCAAACTAATTAGATTAGCAGCCGATAAAGCCTCCCTAGTCTCTCATACTGGAAGGAAAAGATGGGGATAGGAAGCATCTGAAGGGTGGACAAAGTGGCTCTCCTCCAAGAGGATAAGATTTAGTAACCAAGACAATAGGCCATTACAGGTAGAGAGCTTGCCACAGTGGAGGCTCGGGCAAGACACAAGTCCAAAAGGCAGGAGCCAGACGACAAATGACGAGATTAAAGAGGGCGCCCCGCTGGTCCACTGAGCAAGGCCTTATGAGCTCTGTGCCTGTCTTGTTCTTGAGAGTAGAGCCTGCCTGTGTTATTCCTCCCACTCCACAGGGGCTCATCAGGGTGAGCTCCTGTCTCCTCTGTGCACCATGGGTTGACCATGTTTGCAGCTGCAGCCTCTGAGCTGAAGGGGGTAAACTGCTTACCATAGACAGTCCCATCTTGGGTCACTGACAGCATTAAAGTAGGAAGTGGGAAAAACATTCCCCTGTGAGCTCTGTCTCAGGGGTATCTGAGAGTCAGGAGGACTAGGGTTCAGTGGCAGCTTTCCTCAGAATGTTCTCACCTGCAGCTAAGCATGCTGGGAGATCCTTTCCCTTTCCCTTGGGTTTTAGTTTCAGTGATGAAAGCTCATCTCGCCGATGAGTAAGCCCCTTCATTTAAAGAAATGTTATAAATGTAGTGAGGATGCAGTGACAACATTCGGACAAAATACATGTGACAAAATAACACCCAGCAAACATGTGTGAATATATGTGAATGACTGTGCAAGGAGGCCCCAGGCTGTGTCATTAGCTTCCAAAGGGAGCCATCAGCTTTCTACCAAGCACCAAAAAAAAAAAATCTTTCTTGGAATCCACTTGAATGAATCCTGTGATACACACTCTTTTTCTGCTTTTATTTTTTAAAACGTGTACAGGCAGTTCACCTACACGTACCTGTGTATGCACTGTATGCATGCAGTGCTCACAGAGGTCAGAAGAGGGCATCAGAGTCCCTGGACTGGACTTACAGACAAATGTATATGGGTGCTGGGAATCAAATCCAGGCCCTTTGTAAGCGCAACTAGTGCTCATGACCACTGCTATCTCTCCAGGCAACTCGTGCTATACACTCCTGGTCGGCATGATGTTTCTGAAAGTCTTCTGGCCTCAGAAGGTAATCATTTTGTAAGGGTTGTTTCTAGATAATACTGCACATTTTGCCAAGACCAAGAAATTTCTATCCATTCACTTCTTGGTAGATATGTAGGGTACTTTCAGTTTGGAATTAAAACTGCTCAGAAAATTCTGGAAAACAGCTCTCCGACACACACCATACACACAATGTGGTTTATCACGCTATTGGCTTTGTTTTGTTTTTGAGACAGGGGTCTTTGGTATTCCAGGCTTGCTTCCAACTTGCTATATAGCCAAGGATGACCTTGAACATCTAATCCTTCTGTCTCCACCTCTCAAGAATTCAGTTTGTAGTGCATATCACACATCTGGTGTCTGCAGGCTGAGGGTGGAACCTAGGGCTGTGCATGCTAGCCAAGTCCTCTATCAACCAAGCTATATCTTCTGACCAACTAATTGGTTTGGAATTTCAAGATGCGCACACTTCCAGGAAGTCAAAGAAACAGTCTCTATTTGGGTTAGATTGCATGAATTTCCTTGTAGTTTATTCTCTGGATGCCTCTGCCTGTGGGAAATCTCTTTTAAAATGGCTATTTTCTCCATCGCAAGACTACCTTTTGTAGTGAAATTCTGAAGCAAAATCTAAGAAACCAATTTATACCTAATTGATTCCTAAAATGAGTCCACTTTCTTTTTCTGCGGAAGCTGAACATAAGGGCTCATTATAAACCCTTAATATACACATCTGCTCTGTCCATGCAAAGACAATGATGCAAAGAGCATCTACAGGCAGCAGGAAGGCCAGAACTCCTTCCCCGCAGACAGCCCCTAATGCAAGGCTTGCTTTAAGGATCTGAGCATGATGGTGCAGCCACCACAAGAAATAAATTCATCCCTAGTCAAATGCCCAGTGAAACATATTCTTCTCATTACCTCAGTTTCTGGTGGAGGACTTAGTGATGCACTAGGTAAATGGGTTCATACATTTTAAAAAAAGTGTATCAGTGGCTTGTTTATTACTGAGATGGAATTCATGGCAAAAGCAAATATTGAGGAAGGGTTTGTTTGGGTGTGGTCTAGAGGAGCAGCCCATCATGTTGAGGAAGATTGGGTGTAGGAGTTACAGGGCAGCAGATGTGCAGGGCTGGGGCTTCTCAACCTCTACTAGGGGATGGAAGCAAAATGCAGCTAGAAACCCCAAGGGCTACCCTCATCCCCGTACCCCTGCAAGCTATTTCCTCCAAATAAGCTCCACCTGCCAAAGTGCCCACAATTTTCCCCAATATCATCATCAGCTGGGGACCAAGTGAACCCAAGGAGAGGTATTGCCTATCTAAACCAGGATAACAATAGACTTAACAACAGTTGATGTTATTGGCAAGCTGAAAAACTCAGTCCCTAGACTCAACTAGAACGTCTTCCTCACATAAGCGAGATTTCTAACCTGCCAATCAAAGCATCTCATCTTTTCCTCCTCTAGGTGTACACTGTGGGGATCTTCACCGACACTGTACCTAGAGATACCTTCCAACCAGCCCCCAGCGCCACTGTGGCTGAACACTGACCCCTACACACATCTCTATCTGATTTTATTCATGGACCCCAAACCTTCAGTTTCCATGATCACTGGTGCCATTCTCACACCTCCTGGCAGCCTTGCAGTGACATAATTAAGAAAAAGAAAGTAGATTTTAGCCAGGCGGTGGTGGTGTATGCCTTTAATCCCAGCACGTGGGAGGCAGAGGCAGGTGGATTTCTGTGGGTTCAAGGCCAACCTGATCTACAAGAGTAGTTCCAGGACAGCTGGAACAGTAAAACATAGAAACCCTGTCTCAAAAAACCAAAGAGAAAAAAAAAGAAAGAAAAAGAAAAAAAAGAAGTAGATTTTAATTTTATGGGTTTACAATAAGATTTACAAGAAGTTTCCTGGACACTTGACAGAATTCCCAAAGGCCAGAGTTGAAAGATCAGATCTCTAAGGAGGCCTGTCAGGCAAGAACCCTTGTCATCTGCTGTTACACAGCCCCATGTCCTACATATACCCTTCTGGTCACCATCTGAGCAGAAGGCTATCTTCACGTTTACAGGCTCATTTAGGGTCACTATTGCTGTGATGAAACACCATAACCAAAGGCGACTTGGGAAGGAAAGGGTTTATTCCACTCACAGGTCCATATCACAGCTCACCATCAAAAGCTGTGAGGGCAGGAACCTAAGTGAGGCAGGAGCTGATACAGAGGCCATGGAGGGGTGCTGCTTATTGGCTATTTCTCATGGCTTGCTCTGACTACTTTCTAACAGAAACCAGAACCAGGAGCCCAGTGGTAACCCCACCCATAATGGGCTGGGTCCTCTTACATCAATTGGTAATTACGAAAATGCTTGGCAGCTGATCTTACAGAGGCATTTTTCACAACTGAGGTTCCTTCCTTTCAACAACTCGAGCTTGTGTCAAGTTATCATAAAATCAGCCAGCCCACAGGCCCTTTCCCCCAACTAGATCCCAACACCCTCTTGGGCCTAAGAAGTAAAGGGGCTATCAATCAGAACTGGGGGAAATCTAGGTTCCAAGGGCCACTTTAAAGAGTGAGAGGGACATAGTCTAGATCCCCCAGGTTTGGAATTCCCTCCTTAACCACCAGGCCCAGCTAGATATCAAAGAAGCCCCGGAGCCTGCAGCTGGGTGCCCAGAAAACCAGATACTCCAATGGAGCTGGGGTAGGAACCCAACTGAAGATTCAGGGTCCTCCCTGATATCTAGCTGGGCCTGGTGGTACATTCTAGAGAAACTTTTCTCTTACCAAGATCATTGGTCTGTATCTCAAGGACTAGAGAGAGAGAGAGAGAGAGAGAGAGAGAGAGATGGAAAGGGAAGATATTTTAGGATATTTCCCTTCTGTAACTTGTGGACACGTGACTCTACATGGACAATACAGCATCTCATAGAAAGCCCTTTAAAAGAGCTGAGGCTATATATGAAGAAGTGAGTGAGGCTCTATCAGCACATTGCATGAGGATAGAGCAATGCAGAAGATGGAATACAGAGATAAAAGAATACGCAGGAACAAGAAGGAGCCTATCTCCTATCTGGCAAGGTGTGTGGTGGTGGTGGTGTATGTGCAGGGGTGAGGTGGGTAAGAGCAGTTCACATCTGAACTCCCAATTCACTGGCCTTTTCTTACCACCATGCTCTGCCCCTCTCTTGTAAACCATGGGGCTACTCTCAAGTATGTCCTAGGACTAGGAAGGGCTAGGAGACCTGCATCCAGGGATATGTAGTCCCAGTGCCTGCCACTCAACCCTGCTAGGCATCAGGTAGCCTGCTGCTGGAAGCTCACAAGACCAGACTGGTAGATTTGGGGATAAGGGAGGTGAGCTGTGCTTTGCTCATGAGAAATGTCTTCCCCAAGTGTAGTTAACTCTGATCAAAACAAACACAACTCCTACCTCATCCCACTGCATCTGCAGAGGGAGGGGAACAATGGGTCAAGGAGGTTCAGATGAGGGGCAGTAGAAATGTCCCCATATTGAAAAAAATATCCCCAAATTGTCAGCATGCAAGAGACCTGACAGGCAGGCAGGCAGGCAGGCAGGCAGGCAAGCACTCTTGACTTTGTCCCCTAGGCCACTAAGCAGGTTTGCCTTCCAGTTCTTATTTGAAGGGTGGATTCCTGGTTGATCTCAGACATTGAAATGCAGAATGGTAGCCCTAACCCCCAACCTCTCCAAAGACAGATCTGCAGGTGAGGGGGCAGGCTCCTGGCCCCCATGACCACTCCCACCTAGGGCTTTCACCACCAAGCAGGGGTAGGTTGGTTGACACATCTGGAAGCCAACAAAACAGGGTCTCCTGAAGACAGCCTGCTCCAGATGGAGAATCAAGAGGGCCTGGCTCCTGCCTGCAGGCTCCTGAGGTGGCTCCCCGGTAGACTCAACAAGTTCCAGGGACCTCGCAGCGCCGCCTGCAGCCCAGAAACCCCAGGATGTGGCAGTGGAGCTCCGCGCGCA
>LOEQ01001140.1:299151-313727 GCA_001685075.1 Bramus lutescens | reverse complement strand
GTCTAAGAACATCGAAAGAGACTGGGAACACTTCACTCTCTTTAGAGAAGATCTTTAGAGGATCTTGGTTCCCCAAAATCTTCGGTGCCTGTTCTCTGGGGCCCACAGGGATCACCGAATGGAGCTGCACAGACAAGAGCCCGTGTGTCCCTGGTGGAAAGAAAAGCCTTGCTGGTTAATTGACTTCAAGCGTTAGGTCTGCTTTTCCCAACTCCCCTGGGGAAAAAAATGTGTATCTCGCTGTGATACAAGTAAAATAAAATTAAACACTCCAGGAAAATACCGCATCACTGGAAAAGTAATTACATCTCATTTCGGAGGTGATGGGTGACCTAGAAAGCAGGGCTCTGTAACCTCAGTTTGAAAAGCTCACTCCCCACCATTTTGCTCCACTTCAGGAATAGTGTGGTGAGGAATGGGCCAGGATGAAGCTTAGAGGAAAAAAATAAAGAAAAATGAGAAGGGATGGGGGCTTCTGGGTCTCCTCGAAGCTGCTGATATGGGAGAAAAGATGGAATCATTTAAGTGCATTGAAGGAAAGAGGAAAAGGGTCCTCTGCCTCCCAGGGAATCCCAACTGACTCTGGGGTGCTTTTTCAAAGCAACAACTGTGTGAACCATCGCACCCTTAGCGCCCTCCAGTGAACCAAGTTTTCAGCTAAATTCGCCTATCTTATAAAGGTTATACTTAATGTGCTTTTTCATTGGGAGTGTGTGTGTGTGTGTGTGTGTGTGTGTGTGTGTACAAGCAACACTCACCTGTGGGTTCAGGGATGTAAGCAGATATGTCTGTGCACTGTGGACACAGGCTGAATGTGTTCATGAAGACACAAGCTCTTTGTGGAAACCCTCTATCTACAAATAAAGACCTGAGTTTGTCTGCTTATTTGTATGCACACTCAGTCCCCATTCTACTTACAAAAGCATCACTAAGAAAAATAGTAGGAAAGAAGAGAGCCAGGTAGTCCCTGTCTTTGTGAGGGAGTGGAGTTTTTGGCCTAAAGACAAAGTTAGAGCAACCTCACAGCCTCTGTAGGGAGCAAGTATTGCCATCCCACAGTTCCACAGTAGAGGCTGAGTGTAACTTGAATTCTAGGTTAGGGATGTGAATGGGAGAAATGAAGTTGACATATCTCTTGTTTGTATTCAATGCCGATATTTCTTCCTCTGGAAATTAGGCAAAGGATGATTTTCTAATTTGCCCCCCTTTTCTGGTTCCTCCATATTGGTAAGGAAGGGGTGTGCTTGAAACTCTGGAGCTCCTGCCCCCCACCTCTTTTATGGGAAAAATTCCAGTTTTAGAAAAGGAGGGGGTTGAAGCTTTGGGAGAACAAAGAGCCTCACCACCATGGGGTCTGGATTCTGGCCCAGATTTGGGACATTATAAGGCTCACATAGTGTGTGGGGGGGTGGGGGCGTTTTTCCTGTCCAGGGTCCTGGCTGCAGGATAGAAGAGATTTGATTTGTGGAGGATAGAAAATACAGGGTCTGACTATCTAGGCAAAAAAGGGATGTTTGAGATTAAGGAAAGAACTGGGGCTCAAAAAAGCCCACGAGGGGCATCTATGAGTGTGTTTGAAAGGGGAGAGCCACACATTGGGAAGAAATTCCTGGTAGACTACAAAGCAATACTGATGGGCAAAGAAAGAAAAGTGGCTAAACTTGGTGCTCCTGTGCCCTCCTTGTTTCTTTTCTTTATCCTTCTGGAAGGTCAGGGTAGCTGAAGAGAGTATTCGCACATAGGCTAGAACCTAGGCCCAGAATCCCTCTGGAACCCACTCTCTCTGCTCTCTCCACCCTCAGAGCCTGGCCTCAGAGAAGAGCCAGTGGGCCTCTTCTCCTTGCTTGGAAACTCAGCTGCCCTCTTGGCATCTTCTATTTTATTCTTCTAACGACCTTTGGCCCCCAGGTTCAGGGGAGATGGGATCAAGTTTGTTCTTTGCTTAAGAATTTTACACTCTTTGACCCAAACTTGCCTTCATGCAGACCCTTTTCAAATGGCAGAAAGATCTACTTCTCTCTATTGTCTGACTAGGACTTGCAGTGCTGGTCTAGGCTTAGGCTGTCCCAAACCTCTCTCTCTAATTCAGTGGAGAGCCATGCAGTAAGCCATTCTTTTCCTGAGTTCCCACCTGGCCTGCCCTCAACTGTAGACTTCACCTGTGGAACCACACTGGGTCCGAGCCCTCAGGTGTCCCCTTCAAGGTGAATCAATGCTATCTCTTCTTCCTCAGCTTACCAGCCTCCTAACTTCAACAAGTTCCTTAAGAGCCTGTCTCCAAACCACCTCATCTCTTCCCAGCCCTTCCCCAATCCTCCCCACACACAATCCCTTTTCTCTTGGTAGCATGTCAATCTGTCACCTAGAAAAAAAATTAAAAATTTCAAAGAATTAATGTGGAGTTAGGAGATTAACAAAGTGTCTCCTCCCACTCTGCCCCGAGCTTCAGGAAAGAGCCTTCTATTCCACTTGCCTCCCTCAACACCTCCCCTTTTAGAAAGCCCTTCAGAAACAGACAAATAAAATCTCTCCTGGTTTTAGGGCCTGTCTGAGAAGGAAGTCCAAGTTCATTTTCAAGTTAGAGGAGAACTGAGGGGGTTGGGGAAGAGGTGAAGGAGTGCTTGCTGGAGGCTGGATTTAGCTTCCTTGCAGAGATCTAACAAAGGCCCCTTTTGGTCAGAAAGCCAACAAACTGAATGCCTGGAAAAGGTATTTACCACTTTCAATCACTTCCTCTATCTTTTAAAGTTTAGATTTGGGGCTACTAAAGGAGAGGCAGGCCAGCCACTTAAAAAAATATTTCCAGTTACCTAAAAAAAATGGACAATAATTTTTTTCCCTTAGAGCAGGGAGGAATTATACGCCCCAGTACAATGTTCTTCTAGTACAAGGTAGAGTGTTCAACCTGCTTCAAGGAACAGTTAAGTACAAAAGGTATGGGCTAAGCATTTTTGATAAGGCAATGGACTCTATGAACATTATTAGTAGGATGTGGGAATTAGAGCATGGTGGGGTCCTAAGAGGTCTGGAATGGTGGAGAGGGTATGTATATATCATTGTGAGGTCCACGGCCCAGCTCTGTCTATAACTAGACACCTTGGGCAGCTGTAGCAAAAAGCACATTCTAATATGGACATCATTGAGCAGAATGCAAGAAATCAACCTTCAAAAGATGCCTCATCAAAAGGCACTCTTCTCCATCTAACAAAAAAAGGAAGAAAAAAACTCAAGGCTTAGCTAAAGGATTGGAGGATCCCTTCCTGCTAAAATGACCAACTTTGATTAGGGTCCATAAAGCAAAAAGATAGAAAAGAGATTGTGTGTCTGGATATTTGGGACAAGATTCCTGCTGGAAATGGTTAATAGAAAGATACAATGTGAGACATAATTTGGTGACTTTTAGTGACAGGAAGGGGGCACTCTGGTTTCCTTACTGCCTTCCTCCTAGGCAAACTGCCTTCTTTAAAGGGAGGTACAGGCACATTTTTCTTCTGGCTGTGTGTATCCTTGTACTTGTAACAGAACTAACAACAGAATCTGAGGAGTTAGAAAGGAGAATGGTGCCATCCCCAGAGACTACTGCCCCCACCCCTGCCACTTTCATGGTCAAGAGAAAGCATACCACATGTCTTTAACATGATCTTTCAAGGCAGAGAAACCACCTCAAGATTCTGGAACTTGCTGGCATTCAGAATTTCTAGGGAACATGCTTGCTGAGTTCTGGGTTTTGGTAGTAGTGTACATGCTGGGGAATGTGGGCTATAGAAGGTATGCACAACACATGTGTACTGTGGAAACATTTGTGTCTCATCATCATGAGGGCTGCAAAAAAGGAACATGGCTAAGATATGGACTTGGGGAAGACCCTGCTCCTCCCAGAGGTAACCATCTCTCCCTCAGCTGAGCCAATAGACAATGTTAAGAAGAGATGTAATTCATGGAGAGAGGTAGTGCTGAGATGTAATTCGAAGACATAATGAGGAAAGACTTTGTTCAATTACCCTCTTACTGCAAAAACTCAGACAGTCCTTTTCACTATAATCTATGTTTGTGTTGTAAAACACCCCTAGCTCTCTTTACAGTGCATGTCTTATCAGTAACTCCCCTGCTAAAGAAATAATACAGATTTATTTCTGACTCATCTACTATAGAACCATCCTTTCTAGACAAGTAAGTATTCAATTTAAGCTTTGTTAGGTGTTAAAGAGAATGTCATATAACGTCATGAGTGCCCTCAGATACTCATCTATAGAATTAGGTGATCTTTTAATTGTTTTTAAGCATGATATTTTCCTTGATTATGACAACATAGCCATATTTAACTTTAAAAAGATTCAAGTCTTTTTTGTTATTTTGTCTTTTTTTTTCTGAAGCAGGGCATTGCGCTTGGTAGGCAAGCGCTCTACCACTGAGCTAAATCTCCAACTCCAAAAGATTAAAGTCTTAAGATCATGCTGAGGTTGAGAAGGAAATGGTCAGAGGCTCTTGCTGAAAATGATGCACTCAGCAAGTCGTCTTTGGTAATTCATCTCTGCGTTTATTTTTCTGATACAATTAGCTACCGAGTGGAAATAGTATTCTGTCACACATGAGTGCACGGATGACTTTTAGTATTATTTTATTTTTTAAGAGGAAACAAAGGCATCAGGATGGAGTAGATCCTCAAGCAATTTCCCAAGCACACAATCAATCCTCAGTTTACTTTTCACTTAATGAGACTTTTGCTCAAGAAAATTATTTGCCGTTTCAACAAATTTGACAGAATTTAGAGTTGGCACTGTTCTTTGGGGGCAATTTTTAGACTCCAATATTGGAGAGTTTTGGTCACTTCTGCGGCCTGATGACTGGATGCGCCAGCTCTATCAGAAGTGTCACTGCCGCCCAGTTGGGGTCTCGCCAGGAACTCTTAGATCTGCTCTATTTCTTAGGGTAGCTCCCAGGACTGGCAGAATTCGGTAGTTCACCTAAATATGCTATTTGTTTTTTAATTTTACACATAAAAATTAGTTAGCAGTTTGGCTCATCAAAATCTGACCAAGCTTAAATTAAATTTGGAAAGAGCAGTTTCCACACAAGACAATAAATGGCTGAGAGGCAGGAGTAGGGAGAGCGGGACAAGTGGAGTGCTCGCAGCTTTTTCTGAATAGGAGGGAATCAAGCAAGGCCCTTGCAAGTCCCTGCGTAATCTTCCTTGACTGGGTGGCTAGCATGCACCTATAGCTGGGCATGCATGTTAATTTGCGCGGTAGGAGGACTCCAGTGGAGTCCTTGGGCTTTGTGGGAGTGTGGGTGGACACTGGACACTGGCTTTCTTGACCGACCAAGTGGTGTATTCATAAGGTGCTGTGTGAGCAGAAATGCAAGTGTTGGGAGCTAGGTTTCCAAATCGCCAGGAATTCCTGTACTTATTTGCAACTTTTAAAAATTATTACATTTTTAGTTAGTGCACAAAAATAATATATTTATCATGACGTCTTCATTGATTATGTGTTCTTTGCTCCCTGCCTCCCACACTTCTCCACTACAACACTGCCACCAACTCAAAATTTCTGGGGCCACATCCATTGCCAAGATTAAGAATCACTTTTGTAGGCCTTCTCCCTGTCTGATGGCTGATACCTCCTAAAGAAAGCAAAGAAAAAGCAAATCATGTGTCCAGTCGTGGGAAAAAGAGTGACAAAATAATAATCAGATGGCCACGAAGATTTCTCAGAAAAATTGAGAGGACACCCCCGCTCAAAAAGGGGTAGCAGTTGGGAGATAGAAGGGGCCAGGGGCCAAAGGGAGAGAATCAGGAGGACTTCTGGAAACTGAGGGTATCCTAGTTGGCACTCTGAGAAAGGAGGAGAGAAAATTATTCAAACAGCAGGAATCTCAGCATTAACTTCCATGCAGCTATGTGTGTTCATTTGCTGCAAATAAGACATAAAAATGGCATGGGCATTCAGTAAGCAGACACACACACGATAATAATCATATACAGTTGGATGTTTCAATTATACTTCGAAACTTGTTGCATTGCAGGTCGGAAAATTTTTCTATATTAAATTTTATCTTCAGAGTGTTTTGTGCCTTAAATATAAAGTTGGTATCATAAAAGGTGGTGGATTTCTTCTTCCGAAGGCTATCGGTTAGAAAATTGGACTCATTACTTTGCATAGCCTAGGCCCACCCTTGGATGTGTGTCTCAGATGTGACTCATCCTGGGAAGAGAGCCCAATAGACCCTTCTCTTCCAAAGATCAGTGTTTATTAAGGAAGTGGGCTCTTTGCTAGGTCACTGAAACACTCCTTTAGTCCCTTTTCTGGCATCATAGGGTTCATTCTTTAAACTCTGAACCCTCACAGTGTGTGAACCCTGTGAACTCTGTGAGCCCTCACAGATAGTCCACTCAGTGTACCTGGATTAGAATCTGCCCTGAATCTGCCACATCAGGTTTTCCTGAAAGGTTCTTTGGAGAGACACCCAATGTTTACAAGTGTGTAATCATCTCAAAGACTATGTGGAGACAGCTACCCTGTTCAGTGTCCATCATTCTGGGGGAAACAAACAAACCTGGAGTTAAAATGTTATTCCCAGTCAGGAAATATGATTTTTATACATACAAGGAGAAAACTTAGTCACATTCATACTCCCTCTTCATGTGTATGTGTGTATGGATATGCATATGTGTAAATGTGAAGATTTTTTCTAAAAGGTTGAGTAAATTCCTGCTCAAAAGTTACATATATACATACATATACATACACAGTACAATATATTCCTTATATATAAAAAGTACAAGTACCTTCTCCTGTGGTCTTTAAGTCATCTCTAGGTTACTCAGTAATCTAATTGCACCTAATGCAATGCAATGTAGTGAAAATAGTCACTACACTGCATAATTTAAAATACTAGGAAAAATGTTTATACACATTTGGTACAGATGCATTATTTTAAAAAATGCATGCATGCCTGTGAGTCATGGTTGGTTGATTCCACTCATGCAGAGCCTGTGGGTAAGAACTGGGTGCACAATGGGAGCAAACACGTGTATATAAATATAGGTGTCTATTTTGATAACTTGAATTAATTCCATACCTTTTTTTAACACAACACAAGCAATGTATATCTAGAAACTGATGCCCCAAGAAGGCAAGCTTTTTTTGTGTATCAGAAAAAATGCAGAGGACCAAGTCCATTGCTGTGTACTTGTCCCTCCTTTTCTCCCTTCCTCCTATCCACCAATAATTGTTTTCCAAATATTTACAATTTGCTTTTTAAATGAATTGCTCAAATAATCAAAGGAGTGAAGAAGCTTGGAGAATGTTTCTGAAAACAATGGAATCTGGTCGTCTGTCGTGTCNGAGGCTGTGACTCATCTCACAGAGCAGAGCCTGGAGACTGAGGTCTATGCTGTTTGAATGGGCAATACATTGCAAAAAGTTCAACATTTACCTTGATTACAAACATTCAGGGTGTCCAGGAACTCGCTTCTTCACCACCACCAACACCATTTCTTCAACTTTTGCTCAATAGCATCAGCTTCAGGCATCAAAAGCGCTGAAGGTGAAATAGGTGCCTCTGCAAGTCTTCCCAGAACGAACACACTTCCCAGACGCAGACACATTCTGGGGCAACAGTGGATGACACTCCGCACCTCGCTGTAGAAACTACTCATGTTGTTTAAGCCCCCACCCCCCAGGCTGCTCTGAGAGTTTAGAAATATTGAATATTGTCTTCTTAACTTCTCAGCGGTTTCCTATTCTTGCTCAGGAGAACCGAAGATTTCCAGGAAATGGCAGCTCTTCTTCTAGCTGCGTGAGTGGGACCAGTAAAAGCCAGCCGGATTCTTGGACAGAAGCAGCTACCGTGCGTGGGACTTGGCGCAGAATTCTGGTATTCAGTGCCTTTTGGGAAGCTTCCTCAAGGTTTGGGCAGCTTGGAGACCTTGTCTGTCTCGGAGAGAGCCCCAAACAGGCTGCACAGAGTTCAGACTGAGGTCCCCACGCCCCCAACATAGGACAGGGCAACCCTTATTTTCTCAACTTGAATCAAACGAAATCTGCATCAGTTGCGAACCTTAACTCGCAGACCGGGTGGCGCCAGCCTGTCCACATCTTTGTTATTTTGAAGGGAATATATTTTAAAAGAAAAATCGCGGGGCTGGGGAACTTGTGTGGTTGGCGCAGTAGCGGGCCTGGGCGTTAGCCCAGTACCTTGTTGCACTCCCCGGATAGAGTACCCGCCCGTGCTGGAATCTCCTTCCCGCAGTCTTGTCCCGGCGATCCTTTGCCCCAAAGTAGTTTTGCAGAGGGGCGGCCCTGCTCCAGGCGTTGTGGGGGCCGCGAGGCAAGCAGTGAGGGGGGGAACCCAAGCGACCGCTAGCTGAGCCGCTAGTGTCAAGCCCCAGGGACGACGCAGGTCCCCCAGACTTTCACTGCCTTGAGGCCCCGGTTTCGTGTTTATTCGCAGAAAGAGGACGTGAGTGAGCTGAGGGACTACTGACTCCCGCAGCCTTCCTAGACCGCACTTCGCAGGGGTGTTATTCTTGAAGCTGCTCACGCCAAAGGACGTTCACAGGGATCTTTCGGCCCCCTTTACACTGATGGGTTATTTCTTTCCCAAATCTTTTTCACTCACTTAGGAAGGCTTGGCTGAGCTTTTCTTGAAATTTGCTTTTCCAGCATGCGTTCCAGCTGGTCCCAAGAAATGGGGCGGCGGGGGAGGGGGGCGCTGTTTAAAACAAAACTCCCATGCAACTGAAGGACAGGGAAATTCATTGCACATAGACAGCAATGAAACAATGAGTTTCGCTGCAGAATGGGACATCTCGGGGAGAATGGAGGTGCCCTTTCATTTTTAATAGAGAATTAGAGGCCAAGAATACAAGTAACAGGGGCCATGGAGTTGCCGGAGCTTTGACCAGCCCCCTGAAGTGGCTCAGGAGAGGTGGTTCTTCTTTTCGGTAAATAGTCTCTTCTTGTGATGACCTCACCCCTGCCAGATGTGTCTTCCAATCCCAACAGAATAAGGCACTTAAAAAAAGTAAAATGAAAATTTCAAATTAATCCAATGCGAACTATGTATATTATATTTAGGGTGGAGGACCAAGCAATTTTTCTCTCGTGGATTTTATTGGCTTCTCTGTATAGTAATAAATTTTTACTGGATTTGTTTTTTATTAGCAAAAGGATTTTTAGGGCTGTATCCACATCTAAACTCCCTGAGTTTCAGAGACATCTTCATTACACAGAGGTGAGAAGTCCTACTGGGGAAAGTTTCAGAAGTCTGGTGACAGGAGAGACGGGTCATCCTTCTAGGACAGATGACAGTGCCCTTCCTTTGCTTCTGTTTTTTTTTCCTTCTCCCTATTCTGTATTTTATCAGCACAAGCCATCCAGATAAAGGTCGCTTTATGGAGAAAGAAATAACAGCTCTTTTCACCACAATGTCCTGTATGGTGTCCCCACTGGTAGTCCCTGGAGATTTTTCTTCCAGGTCTGTAGAGCCGCTATTCCTCTCAGCTCTGACAGCTGTTCTTGCAGACCCGTTTGACTACATTTCCCAGTACTCTCTGGTTTGTTGTAGCCATGTAACTGAATTCTAGTCAGCGGAATATATGTTTGCTCCCCAAAGATTTAAGGAATGTGTCTTGATCCCCTTCTTCCATGTCTAGGGAAGGCACAAGATGAGAAAAGTCTGTGTGACTTGATTATGTGTAAATGAGAGCCATCTCTTTATTAGGTCTTTCCCTATGGAGGAGTATTCTTCTACTGTGTCGGAAGCAATGAACATTTTGAAGAATATCACATCCCAAACCATCTTTCACTAACACATCCTTTAAAAAGAAAAATGGAATAGAATACATCTTTATCATTTCATATAAATGCTAATGAATCTTTAAGTTTCCTGGCTCATGCCTATAATCCCAGTACTTTGGAGGCTGAGGCAGGAAGATCACCAGAATTTCAAGGCCAGTTTAGAATACAGAGTGAGACCTTGTCTCTAAACCTAAAACAAACAAACAAATAAATAGCTAGCTGACTTTAGCTAATCCTAACACTTGAGAGGCTGAGGCAAGAAGATCTCTGAGTTTGAGGCTAGTTTGGTCTGCAGCACAAGTTCCAGGACAGCCAGGGCCACACAGAGAAACCCTGTCTTGAAAAACAAACAAACAAATAAATACCCAGCGAATGTTAGATAACCTTTTTTGGCCTTTGGATTCATACTGCAGCACAAGAAACTTGGAGAATAGCTCAGTGGTTAAGAGCATTTGTCTGTTCTTCCAGAAGACCCAGATTTTCCTGTCTCCACCTCTCAAATTCTGGGATTACAGGCACACATTACCACATTGGGTTTATGTGCTTCTAGTAATTGAATCCATGGCTTCATGGATGCCAGGCAAGTCCTCTACCAACTGGGCAACATAGCCAGGCCTCATGGGTACAGTATCACAGATTCAGTCTATTAAATGGCAAGCAGTGCGCATGAGGCTTAGCTAGAGGAAGAGATGATACGTATGAAAACATGAAGCATTTAAGTCTGTGGGTAAAATTACTCTAGATCTGGGAACTTGTTTCACCTGAGAGGCCAGGAAGGATTTCCATGGCCATAGTTAGCACCTCACTGCTCCTGGAAACTACTCCCATCTTTGGAGAGAGCAACATTGCGTTGAAAATTGAATCGGTCCATCATGGATGAATGCAAGGCAAAATTTCTCTGGGTCAATTTCCAATCTTTGAATTCATTTAAAAAGTATACAGGGACTAGAGAGATGGCTCAGCATGAAGAGTACTTGAAGAGGACCTGAGTTCAGTTCCCAGCATCCACACTAGACAACCCACAACTGCTTGTAACTCCAGTTCTGGTGATCTGACAGTCCCTGAAGGCAACTGCTGTTCACACACGCACACACACGTGCGCACACACTCACTCACACACACAATTAAAAATAAATCTTAAAACATAAAAAAGAGTAAGAAAAATATACAGTATGCTATATTCATCGAAGTCTACCTCTGCAAGTTAAATAAGTGGGAAGGACGTGCAGTTCAGATAGGCTGGGGTTCTATAGGTGCTCTGTTTGACTGCTGGATAATAGGATGGGGTGGAAGAATGGCACACACTTTCTCTTTCTGTGTCACTTTGAATACTAGATTTTTCTAATTTATTCAAGTATATATAGATGGGTGCTAGACTAGAGAAAGGGGCATATCTAAGATGACCTCTTGAGGACTTGGGTTTTTTGTTTGTTTGTTTGGTTGGTTGGTTTATTTTTGCTTTTGGCTTCCCTAATACCCTGCAACAGCTTGCCTGTAAAATGTGTCAGATCCAGTAGTAGGGTCAGGGGCTGCTGTCACTTGGCTGTCATCAACAACATAACCCTGGCAAAGACTTTGTTGGAATAAAAACATCAGGAAAATAAACGCTCAAAGCTGTATAGTTAGAGAAGTGTCTAGGAGCTGTCATGTTGAAATACTAGTCTATTTAAGAAGGAAAGAAAAAGGAGCAAGGCCTCCAACTCTCTTCTGCCTCCAAGAAAATATTTCTCTAACAGTGTAGCTGATGCCAAACACATCAAATTAATTAAGAAAAGAGACAGGAGAAATACTAAGGGCGAACAGCTACTCTAGCCAAGGTGTCAATCAATGCATTGCAGGGCATGGGGAGGGAAATACCAGGAAGAAGCGAGGCAGGTTCCTGAATGTGGAGAGCTCACCAATCTGTTCAGGGAGCTGTAAGGTAGACTCAGGACCTGTTCTGAAAGGCTTGTAGCCAGACTAAGTTACAATGGAGGTAAGGAACAGTCACACTGGGAAGGAAGGCATAGGAGCTGAGGTGGGGGCTGGGTAAGGCAGAAGTTCCATACACACTACTCTGAGATGGGACAAGAACAAGTGGGGGACAAGCTTGTGCCCCAGCTTGGGTAAAAGTTCTGCAGCTCAGAGCTCAGGAGAGGTGTGTTGGTGAGAGTGCAAGTATCTGAGCAAAAACTTGTGTCAGAGAGCCAGGAAAAGGCTGGGACGTTGAGCAACTGGAGCTCTGCCAAAATATTAGGAACCGAACAGGAATTCCAGACATAAGAACAGTGGAAGGAGATACAACTGTTGATCTATCTACCGTTTAAAAAAGAGGTCAAGTCCAAGCAAATGAGAATGATGCAGGCATCTCTGGTCAGTTGCAGGGAAAGGAGAGAAAGGCACCTGCTTCACTGGCTCCAGCCTGAAGTGGCAATGTATTAGAAGCTGTATAGAGCTATCCAGGGAGGAATTAAGGAAGGTGTGTGTGCGTGTATGTGTGTGTGTGCATGTGCGTGTGTGTCCTTGTCCATGGGTTAAAGGTTACACATATATGTTCTTATGCATTCAAACTGTGCTGCTTCTGAAACAGTTTACATCAGCATACAGAACAATCCACCAACAATACGCCGGTGTACTGCAGTGACAGACATGATACAGATACAGGAACATACAGATGCCAAATAGCATTCATGTTGATGTTGGAAATGTATACATAGAAAGATTTCTTCGTTGGTTATTTGATTTTGGTTTTTTGTTTTGTTTTTCTGAGACAGGTCTTCTCTGTGTAGCTCTGGTCATCCTGGAATTCACAGAAATCTGCCTGCCTCTGTCTCTGGAGTGCTGGGATTAAAGGTATGCACTACCACCACCCAGCCCTAAATATATATTTCAATACTGTTAATATTAAGACTGAAGATTTCATATTTCACAAGATAAGATGTGTCACGTGGACAGTGACTCCCTAGATACCTGCTGTACATAAATGTTGAAAATGTGTCCTTTGATGATGACTGCATTTACTCAATTGTCAGAACAATAGGATGATTTAACTTAGTCAATGAAAACAATTCATATGATTGTTCACTTGATATTGAATTTGAGCCCTCTTCTTTACTTTCACACCAAAACCAAGTAAGGGAATTTGTTCAGGGGTCCTGAGGTCCACTCAGAAAGTTTACTTATGTATAAGAATATACCTAAAAGCTTCATATATGTGCTATATAACAGAACAGAGAGACCATCAAATGCTATCACACTCTCTTGAAAGCTCTTGATAGATAGAGTATCTGCACTCACCACAATATCCTCTTGGAGAGAGAAAAAAAATCTGTAGCTGGTAAACTTCATCCTGAATGTCAGCAGGAGGCTGATGCCATAACACAGCAGCCCGAGATAACCTGCATCTCAAAGCCACGCTGGCTGTGATTACTTAGCATTTGTATAGCACTTTATCTGGCTCCTGTATGTCAGCAGCATTAATGGGAGATAACTCACTGGGAGTTACAGCCAAGAAAACAAATTCATGGCCAAAAAGCAGAAAGGGTTGGAGGAGCTTTCAGGATCTGGGCAGTTCCACAGGNTTAAAGGGACAGAGATGCTCCTTTACCTCTCTCTGGTGAGCAGGAGGCTGAAGGCGCGAAAGGAGTAAGTGGCTTCAGAATTGGGGAAGAAAATCACACCAGTGAGATTTACTAAGTTTAAAAATCTGACTAAAAGAATTTAGTTTGTTTTCTGTAACACCATAGATTTCGAGAGAACCATCAAGAGAAAGACTCTGATGGAGGATTTTGTTTGCATAGACAAGATGCCCTTCATAATGGCATCCCAGCCTAGAAGTCAGCTATTGCTGCTTTATAAATAGAATATTCAGAGACCCAAGTTCCACTGTGGTGTTTTGACAAAAGACAGATCCACTCAAATCTTTTGTGGGAGTTAAGAATTTAATAATTTGCCAAATGGTGGTGGCGCGCGCCTTTAATCCCAGCACTAAGGAGGCAGAGGCAAGTGGATCTCTGTGAGTTCAAGGCCAACCTAGTCTACGAAGAGAGTTCCAGGACAGTCAGGACTACACAGAGAAATCCTGTCTTGAAAAAAAAGAAAGAAAAATTTTTAATAATTTAATTAACTGGAAGCATACAGAAGCTTGTTAGAGTTTTTACATACATGCAGGGTTTTTACATACAGTTCTGTGCTAAAAGCACAGGTTTGGAGCTAGCTGGTCTCCATTGGATCTTGACTCTACCACTTATTACATTTAACACTTACGAGCCATAAAATTTTTCATTTGTTAAATGGAAACTTCGTAACACATAGTAATGAGAGGGACTTTTACATCCAGTATTATAGCAAAAAAGGATGTCTTACTCAAGAACTCTTAGACTCACCAAGCAAAACCGAAAGTCTCCCTTTACACATGCAGTTGAAACTGCCAGAAAGATAAAGCCCCCAAGGGACCAAAACTAAGAAGAGAAAATGAAAATCTGATGGTAACTGTGGGAGATGATCCTGGAGACTCCGTGAAGTGTTCACAGAGATAGCAGGCTGAACTTAGTAACCAAAAAGACTGATGCTCACAGAACCCTCACAGTTGAAGTGTACTGTGCTATCAGAGAGTATTTCACAATGAGAAAGAATAAAACACCATAGACACAGATGACTTTGGAAAGCAATTTGGTAGAGTTTTTTTGGTTCTGGGTCATGAAACACTTTTTTTTAAATTTATTATATATATAGTGTTCTGGGCAGCAGATCTCATTACAGATGGCTGTGAGCCACCATGTGGTTGCTGGGAAT
>LOEQ01001140.1:247965-276323 GCA_001685075.1 Bramus lutescens | reverse complement strand
ATAGATAGATAGATAGATAGATAGATAGATAGATAGATAGATAGATTCTTTTTTTTTTTGAGGTAAGGTTTTCCAGTGTGTCCTGGCTATCCTTGGAACCCACTCTTACATTAGGCTGGCCTTGAACTCACAGAGATCCACCTGCCTCTGAATCCCGAGTTCTGAGATTAAAAGTATAAACCAACACACCCAGCTAGCTAGTAAACTTTTAAATGTCTTATAATGAGAAAGAGATAGCAATATCATGTCAGTATTGAACCACATTTACAGTATGATGCTTGGAAGCAAGAGTCACCTGATAGATGTTTGTTGAATAGGTGAGAGATTGCAGAAAGACAAATAGGGACAAAGGCATTTGGAGGACAAGATGCAGGAACAACCTATCCCAAGAGTAGGCTACAGGAATGCCTACATCGAGCAACCTAACTCAGACACCCTTTCAGGAAAACATCCATCCTACCCTACCCCCATTCATGAAAAGAGTCAGATGCTGGCTATTTTACATCTAAAGACACGTTCAGTATTACACATATATATCAAGTGGCCAGGAGAGGAAAAAAGGAAGGAGGCCCCCACCGTGTGTGTGTGTGTGTGTGTGTGTGTGTGCATGTGTGTGTGTGTCCATCCTGAAGACAAGTAGGTGGAGAGACAGAGGAAAGGAAAGGTGAAGGTAGATACTGAGCTAGCTGCATAGATAGAAGAGGCATTCCAGGTACTAAGCAGGGGCCTGGGGGTGGCCCAGAAGACCTCAGTCCCCTTCAGATAACATGATCTTGAATTGAGCTTTCTTGTCAACCCCACCATGCCTATCCAGGATGCTTCAGCAGCTTTGGATCAGTCAACTGCAGATGAGGGTTAAGCAACTACTGATTAATTAGTCATGCTAATGACACGGAAATGTGATTAGTCATGCTAATGACATGGAAATGTGCAGTGACAGAATGGAAACTATCAGACCATGTTTTTGCTGGTGCTGGGGTTGAACATGAGGCCTTGTCCATATCAAGCATGCACTCTGCTCTTTATAGCATGCTAATTTTAAAATCTGGTTTTATCCTGAGTTACCTTTGCAATTGCTATTCACATAAGTATTCATTGGAAAGGTTTGCAGTACAACCTGAGAATGACCGGTTGGGCAGCCGAGGTGTGCGCTGAGAGTCAAGTTAAGAGTTTTGAGTTTCCTTATGATAACACACATGCCAATCTTTGAGAGTTGATTATTTGTATCTACATTCTGAACTATGTAATTCGAGAACAATTTCTCCTTCCCTTTCATTTGTCATATTCATAATCCCAGAGTTCTTTCTTCTTCTTTTTATATTAACTGGCTTCTTCCTTATGCTCAGAGAGCATTAAACTGTCTATAAAACTCCATAAATTAATCACACAATAGTTTAAATACAATAAATGTGTGAACTGTCTCAGTTAATTAGCTCAAGAAATTGTGTTCATCTCCAGAATCACGTGTTTTTCCTCTTGTATTTTCTCTGTCGCTCTGAGCAGCATCATAAGGAGGAAAACATTGATGCCTAATCCACATCCTGAATCCCAGCAAGGCCTTTGCAGGAACTCGGGAGACAACACAGTGACTGAAAGGCTCTGTCACTTCTGAGATGAACGAACACTTGTCAGGGGGAACTGGAAAGGGAGAGCAGGCCCTGTTTAGTCCCTTGAGGGAGATGGAACATCATTTTGGAGGTAGAACTGAGGCAAAGAGAGGCAAAGATGGAACGAGGAGACACTATGCATAGTGGCAGAGTAATTGCTAGAAAGATATAAAGAATGCAACAAGAGCACTCATTTAGGGAGAAAGAAGTTAAAACGAAGACTACATCTAAGACACACTCTCTCTCTCTCTCTCTCTCTCTCTCTCTCTCTCGTGTGTGCATACACAGAACATCCTCAAGACTAGATCCACGGAGAGGTGTAGAGAAAGATCCCATGTCTGGAAAGAAGGGTAAGGGGTAAGGTGTGAAAGCTAGAAAGTCATGGTGTAAAAATGCAGAAACTTAAGTCACACTCCTGTCCTCCCTTCCTGTGTAATCCATGCTCACTATTAGTGGGCAGGTCACAAGGTTTTGGCAGGGTATTTGACCAGTGTGAAATATGTCTTCAGGGCTAAGGGAAGGGAAAAACATCTTCCTTTCATCATTGTTCTGTGCCTCTCCTGACGACCAATTCACCTTGAGGGCCACTCCGAGGAGATGAAATGGGGCAGGGTCTGACTGTCATCATCAGTATAGTGAGCTTTGTTACTCAGAGGACAGCTGTGCAAAGCACAAAGAGTAGAACAAAGCTACAGAAGCAGTGGCCGAACTAGAAGAGGTGAGCATTTCCCAGAGGAACCCACTTCCTTTCTTGGTAGACTTTGTTGATACAGATGGCTTCAATGATGCCAATTAATTGAGCTTGTTAGAAAATAGTGGTAATAACAGTATAATTTAAAAAATATCCTCACCTATAATCTGGGTGAAATAATAATGTTTGGCTGAGATGATACCAGAAGGAAGATGGAGAGCCCCGTTACTGGCCCTTCGTGTGTCTGTGTGCCTGTGTGTGTGCATGTGTGTTTGTGTGTGTGTGTGTATGTGTGTGTGTCTGTCTGTCTGACTGTCTGTGTCTGTGTGCCATTTCCTCAGAAAAAAAAACTGTTCAGACTCTTTTTCTGCTTACCCTAAATTTCTTTTCTTTAAATATAAATAATACAGATGGAATTCTGTAGAGGACTTGGTATGAAGACCAAAGAATTTCCACAAATGAGAAAACACTGATTCTATAAAACTCTATATAGTTTTAGATAGACTATATAAAACACGTATATGCACATGCATGCATGTGGATGCACACACACAGCTGTAAGTTTTTATTAGCAGCCTGTGAAACCATTTCACCAGCTTCCAAGATATACACAACATGTATGAAAGTCTCACTGCAGATGCCTTTTCTTACATGCCAGTACATGTAGCTCAAAAATATAGGGTAGATCCATTACCCTAGCCCCTGACTCACAACAATGTCCATGCAATACTTAAATGGTGAACCCTACAACTCAAAGTTCTTTGACAGTAAGTCATTCCTTGGATGAGAGAAGAAAGGTAATGCTGGGAGTCAGGCTTGAGCTCACATCCCAAAACGCCACTATTGCTTAATGCCTTTGAACCTTGGCTGCCTCACTCATGAAATGGCGTTAAGTATTATCTAGGATGCACTCTCATGCCCCCATCACATGCTGGGGATGGAATCACTTTAAATGTTCTCTAGCCTCAAATTAGCCTTTGGGGCCTACTTTGTCTAGGGAAATAGGAGAGAGTGCTGTCAATTAAAAGGAGACACTTTCACCCAAGGCTTTCCCAACTTGTTTTGGAAATTGGTTCAATATAAGTGCCAGATAGTTTTCAAGACATTCTGATCCTGCCAAAATGGAGGCAATTTCAGTGCTTGCTAAGGAAAGAAAAGAGATGGTGGGAGGAAGCCATAATCTGCAGATGTGTTATGAAGCAATGCATTTAAACAGGCAGCTAAGGGGACTGGGTGTCAGCACTTGATGCTCAAGCATGAGGCTCTGAGTTCTGGTCCCTAGCACCTATATAAAGCCAGATATGATCATGAGTATCCATAACCGGAATGCTGTGGAAGCTAGACAGGAGGTCTCTGACGTTTGTTGGCTAACAAGCCTAGGCTCAAACTGTTGAGCTCCATGTTCAGTGAGAGATCCTCTCTCAAAGGCATAACACAAATGTGCTTGCACATATACATACACACATTCACACACCTACACGAAAATGCATCTGAGTGGGCATTTATTAGTAGAAGGGAAGGTGGCACATACCTCATGTAACTTAGTATATTAATGTAGCATAGGTATCTACTGACAGCATGGCTGGATGTTAGGGCAGGTCCGAGCATTATATCTACCTACAGCGTGGCCGGGTGTTAGGGTAGGTCCGAGCATTATATCTACCTACAGCATGACCAGGTGTTAGGGCAGGTCCGAGCATCATATCTACCTACAGCATGACCAGGCGTTAGGGCAGGTCCAAGCATCATATCTACCTACAGTGTGGCTGGGTGTTAGGGCAGGTCCGAGCATCATATCTACCTACAGCATGACCAGGTGTTAGGGCAGGTCCGAGCATCATATCTACCTACAGCTTGGCCGGGTGTTAGGGTAGGTCTGAGCATCATATCTACCTACAGCATGACCAGGTGTTAGGGCAGGTCTGAGCATCATATCTACCTACAGCATGACCAGGTGTTAGGGCAGGTCCAAACATCATATCTACCTATAGCATGACCAGGTGTTAGTGCAGGTCCAAGCATCATATCTACCTACAGCATGACCAGGTGTTAGGGCAGGTCCAAGCATCATATCTACCTACAGCATGACCAGGTGTTAGTGCAGGTCCGAGCATCATATCTACCTACAGCATGACCAGGTGTTAGGGCAGGTGCGAGCATCATATGTGTTGGTATTTGCTGCTGGAAAGCATCAGGAGGTGGTCACATTGCTGTTTTCACAGCCAGAGGCATGTGAGCCCAACATTTTCTCATTGAGCCATATACCCAGTCCTCTCTTCTGTAAAACATAGTGTCAGAAAGTCACATGATGATAGGATTCTGTCACCAAGTTAAGGAAGGAAAAGCTGTATCTAGCATTGAATTGAATTATTTAGACAATGTAGGCAAAAAGCTCACTTTCTTTTATGCTTAATCTGTCTCCCAGTCAAACCCTTAAACAAAACCATTAAAATGTATTTTTTTTTTGGACAGGGTTTCTTTGCATAGCCCTGGCTGTACTGGAACTCACTCTGCAGACCTGGTTGACTTTGAACTCAGAGACCTGCCTGACTCTGCTTCCCATTTGCTGGTATTAAAGATATGTGTCACCACTGCCTGGTAAAATGTAAGCTATTGAGGAAAGAGACCTAAACTTTTCTGCAAATTTGTACATCTTCAGTGTTGGGGACAAATAGTATGTGCCACATGGTGGATGTGATACAAATAGTGAGGTAAGTGTCAGGACAAGCTGGTCATGGAGACACATTTATGGAATCCCAGCACTTGGGAGACAGAGGCAGGAGGAGCTCTGTGAGTTCGAGGCCAGCCTGGTCTAAAGAGTGAGTTCCAGGACAGCCAGGACTATATAAAGAGACCCTGTCTCAACAAAACCCCCAAAACCAGGATAAATACATAAAATGGTTTGTTTTAATCATTCCTGGGACCATTCTGGGTCTGTCAGCTAAGGAGGACATAAGATGATGACGGTAAAGACAATCTAGGACAAACTGGGCAGATTCCCAAGGCAGAAAAGACATCTGAGAATCAAGGCTGAGAGGATTTACACAGGCAGGCTCCTTGAAGGGATGGGCATTGCACGTAAGAACTTATCCATTGAAATGCTTCATCTCCAACATTTTATGAGCATACAGTATGTGGTGTTTGATTATGTGACCATAAAGATGGACAAGCTGTGGTCTTGAGGTATGTGTTTTGGTGAGCTGCAGTTTATGAAATGGGCACAGCCCTGAGTAAAGGTTTGTGAAGGATGCAATGGGAACAGATGAGATGTGTGAATATGTGTCAGGGAGGGGAGCTAGACTTTTGGCCGTTTGCACTAGAGTAGAAGCATGAATTCTTACTTCCTAAGAGGGAAGCGGAATAGGACAAAGCTGGAGATGCTTTGTGGGAACAAGAAGTAAGTCAGCCTGTGCATTGTGGCTGTTAGATGCAAAGTTCCTCAAGACATACAGCAACAACCCACTGGCAGAACACACTTCCACCATCACCACCACCACCACCACCATTTATGCCCCAGCAATGCTTAAGATGCATGGGCAGCTCATTTATGGCTGTTCTCCAGTTGTTCCTGTCCTGGGCAGTATCAGATGCTTGTGCTATTGTCACACCCAAGGTTCCACGGTCTTCCTTTATGCTGTCTATCCAGTGGTTTGGGGACCTTTTTCTTTGCCTTATCCCATGTACTCCTCCAAGCAGTGCTATCTTCCAGTGTCTGCTGTCATTCATTCTCATAACATGGTCAAAGTATCTCAAACACCGTATCCTGTAGTTTACTTTCTTCTGTGGGGTGGTTGAGTAAAGGTTACAACATGAAGAGGAAGAGACCTGTCAGTCGACCTCATCATCTCAGACCCTGAAACCCAATATGGACACACTTTCATACTTTTAGTCAAAAGCAGAAAGAGGGCAATGTGTGTGTGAAAGTGGCAAGAAGTCACGGGGAGGTTTTTATAAGAAGCTTCGCAACCCAGAGCTGCAAAATGCAAATGAGGGGAGGAGCTGTGAATGCAAATGAGGGGAGGAGGAAATGACTTTTGAAGAGATTGTCTGAAAAAATTATGTAATGGAAAATGGCATACTTGTAGAAAAGCAACTAAAACCACTAACAGCTTACAAGGAAGGGGCAAATACATGCAGTCCAGCCTGAGCCTGGTGTTGTAACACAGAAAAGACTGGAAACCCTGGATGAGTGGCACTGAGGGCTGTCTCCCGCAAGGTGGAGACTGGATGATTGACAGTGCTGGTTAAGCAGTTATTAAATACAAGTACTTGAGGATTAATCAACCCAATTCCAAAAAGTGGAGACAGTGAGAAAAATTCTCAAAGGCCAGTCAAAGTTTGCTTCCTCGACTGACTCCCAGGCTGGGCTGATTCTTACCTGCCACTGTGAGGCCATCATCCATGTACTGCTTCAGTCAGCCTGCTTTCTTTCTTTTTAAGGTTTATTTATTTTATGTGTATGAGTATTTTGTCTTCTTGTATGTATGTGCACCTTCTGAATTGTGAATCACCTAGAACTGAAGTTATAAGTGATTGTGAGACACCAGGTGGGTGCTGGGAATCAAACCTGAGTCTTCTGCAAAAGCAGCAAGTACTCTTAACCACTAACTCATCTCTCCTGGCCAACCAATCTGTTTTTATTTCTTCCTCTGCAAGACACTGTCTCCAACATCCAGTTCTATTTTCATAGATTACCATGACTCAGGTTTCCTATGGCTCCAGAAGCATGAGGTCAGGTTGCCCTAGGTCAGAAGGAGGCAATTATCTAGATAATTTGTGTGTCCATTATATTTTATTTGATTAATCAAGTGTATCTACCCAGTTTTCTGAATCTCAAGGTACAGGCCAGCGACTAGTCCAAGACCCCACATGCTATGGTCTAGTGCTTTAAATAGGAATGGACCCCATAGGCTCATATATTTGAATGCTTGGTCATTACAGAGTGGTGCTACTTGATAGGGCTTAGAAGGTGTGGCCTTGTGGAGTAGGTGTGGCCTTTTTGGAGAAAGTGTGTCACTGGGGGGCTTTGGGGTTTCAAATGCTCAAGACAGGCCCAGTCTCTCTCTTTTCCTGCTGCCTACCAATCCAGATGTAGAACTCTCAGCTCCTTCTCCAGCACCATGTCTGTCTGCATGCCACCATGTTTTCCACCATGCTGATACTGTACTAAATCTCTAAAACTGTAAGTCAGCCCCAATTAAATGCTCTCCTTTATAGGAGTTGCATGGTCATGGTGTCTCTTTACAGCACCAGAACATTGACTAAGACACATGGAAGTTTATTAACATGAGACTATATTGATATCAGGTATGATGTTTGGGGTCTTTTCAGTCACCTTTTCTATGTGCCATTGGTATGAAATACACAGAAATCTTCAGCAATGATCAATTTCTTGTAAATAGAAGGTACAGACATAGTCTTAGCTTTCTGTGTTAGGCTTGAAGGTCATTGTACTGTATTTCCCTGACTTAGAAAATGAACAAGGGTTTCCTCATAATAGTGCTTTAGACTAGAGTATCTTGGACTGTTGTCAGTTAGTACAGACTGTTCCTTCTGGACAAGGGCTGGAGAAATAGCTAAAACTGAGAGTCTTGGGTCATCTGGATTGGTCACAGTAAAGAGGGAGAGGAAGGAGAAGTCATGGAGAGTGGCCTGGTACCTGGATGACCTCAGTTGAAACTGGACTACAAATGAAGAGTCGAGTCGAGGCAAGCAGCTGGCCACAGCATTTGAGCGTGTTACATTTGACTTACTTGAGGTCTGTCCTGGATGATTTTATGTCAACTTGACACAAGTTAGAGTCATCTGAGAGGAGGGAGTCTAAATTAAGGAAATGTCTCCATAAGACTGGGTCATAGGCAGACGTGTAAAGCACGCTCTTAATTAGTGATTGATAGGGAAGGCCCTATCAATGGGTGGTGCCATCCCTGGACTGGTGGTCCTGGATTCTATAAGAAACTGAACAAGCCAGTAAGCAGCACCTCTCCGTGGCCTCTGTATCATTTCCTGCCTCCTGGTTTCTGTCCTGTTTGAGTTCCTGTCCTGACTTCCTTCAGTGATGGACTATGATGTCGAAGTGTGAGCCAAATGAGTCCTTTCCTCCCTAGCTAGCTTTTGGTTGTGGTGTTCGTCACAGTGGCAGAAGCCTTAGCTAAGACACAGTCCTTGACCTCCACAGTGTCTGATTTAGTCACTTCTCTGCCTCTCGTACCCCTAACTCATTGTCCTCACAGAGTAAGCTTGATGCCTAATGTTTCATTAGTGTCCACTTCATCAGGAACGGTTCTACTCACAGTGGGGGATACTTCCAGAGAAACATCCTCATACCATGATCCATTTTTTTGTTAAATTTTTTCGTTTATTTTACATACCAACCACAGTTTCTCCCCCCCTTCCTTCTATCCTCCCCATCCACCCCTCCTCTGTTCAGAAAGGGGCAGGCCTCCCATGGGAGTCAACAAAGCATGGCGTATAAAATTGAGGCCGGACCAAGCTCCTCCCATGCATCTAGGTTGGGTGAGGAATCCCTGCATGAATAATTGGCTCCAAAGAGTCAGCTCATATGCCAGGTTCAGGTTCTGGTCCCACTGCTAGGGGCCCCACAAATAGACCAAGTCACACAATTGTCACCCATGTGCAGCGGGCCTAGGTTGATCCCATGCAGGCTCCCTAGCTGTCGGTAGAGTCTGTGAGCTCCCATTAGCTCAGGTCAGCTGTGTCTGTCTGTTTCCCCATACTGATCTTGATCCCCTTGCTCATATAATCTCTCCTCCCTTTCGTCAACTGGACTCCCAGAGCTCAGCCCAGAGCTTGGCCTTGGATCTCTACATCTGCTTCCATCAGTTACTAGATGAATGCTCTCTGTTGACAATTAGGGTAGTTACCAACCTGATTATAGGGGAAAGCCAGTTCAGGCACCCTCTCTACTATTGCTAGGGGTCTTAGCTAGGGTCATCCTTGTGGATTCTTGGGCATTTCCCTGGCACCAGGTTTCTCCCTAACCCCGAATGTCCTCCCATCAAGATATCTCTTTCATTACTCCCCCCACCCGTGCTGCTCCCAACTCGATCAACCTGATCCCTCACTTTCCAACCATAATCTGGTTTTATTGTTTAGGTGGAGATCAGTTTTTCTTTCCCAGCAGAACCAGTTTAGATCATTTTTTGTTCCCCCTCTAGTTTTTACTGTTGTTAGACAATATATTAAAATAAAAACCTTAGGGATAATTTTATAAGACTGCATTTCATCCTGATGGCATTCTTTTAAATTAAACTTTATGACATAAATTAATTAAGAGCTAAACTGAGTCTGTTCCAACACCATTGTGAACATAGACATAAAACAGTGATAAAAGTGTGGAAAACAAAGATGCTGACTGAGGAGACCAGAAATCCTGACCCACTAACGAGATAGGCAGGTCCCTTTCACACTCCAATGAGCACTGGGGTCCTCTCTTCTTTCTCTCTCTGCTTTCTTTTGTTGCAGGATATTTATATACCATGTGAAGATGTATTGCTGTGGTTGGTTTAATAAAAACTGACTGGCCAATAGTTAGGCAGGAGAGGTTAAGTGGGACTTCTGGGCAGAGAGAGGAATGCTGGGAGGAAGAAAAGGGGAGACACCAGTGAGACATGGAGAGAGTCAGACATACAGAATGGAGGAGAGGCAATAAGCCACGTGTAAGAATGCAGAATCATAAAAGCAGGTTAATTTAAGTTATAAGAGCTAGTTAGGAACAAGCCTAAGCTAAAGGTCAAGTTTTCATAATTAATAATAAGTCTCCAAGTCATTATTTGGGGGCTGGTGGCCCCTAAAAGTTACATGTTCACATGGAAGAATGTCTTCAAAAGGGCCACATGAAACAGCTGCATGAGAGAGACAAAGAGAGAGAGAGAGAGAGAGAGAGAGAGAGAGATACTTCAGCAGAATCACATATGGAGAATATAATAGAGCATGAGCTCTTCAATGATCTACGTTGTGTGCACTGATAATTTCCCCTTTCTGTTGTTGGAAAGTTCCCATTGTATTTTACAAACTATAATTCACCAGCTTATAGATGCTCTCCAGCTTTTAACTAGTATAAATGAATTTAACATGAATGTATGTGAACAATTTTTTCTGAGAACATATGTGTCCATAATGTAAATGGACTGTAAATGCTGGATTTTATAAAAGTTGTATGTTTAACTCAAATTGTTCTCCGAACTTGTTACACTGTTTTCCTTTACAGCATCTGGAAGTTCCCACTACTCCACAGCTTCATGAACATGAGTTACTGTCAGTTTTTGTTTTGAGCCAGTCTAGTGGTCTATAGTGGCATTTGCTCACCTACCCTTCCTTCTTTCTTTCCTTCCCTTCCCCATTCCTGCAATTACCAAAGATACTGAGAACCTTAAATTCATTTATGCATCTTTGCGTGTGATGCCTGTTCACACATTCTATCAATTATTTAATTTTTTACTGAGTTCATAATATTACAGAGAATATTTCTCCTTTTCCACATTTTCAACTAGTTAATTTATATGCCAGTTTGGCAACTTCAGTCTTTTAGTAATTTGTCCATCTCATCTAAGTAATCAAATTTATTGATAAAAATGTTCATAATATTTGTCTTGTTGACCTTTAAAATACATTAAATCTATAGAGTCTCCCATTTACTTCTGAGGGTTGAAATCTGGGTCTTTTCTCTTTCTTTTTTTGATCTTTTGTATATTTTGTATTTTCCAAGCTGACATTGAGTGGAATAAGGCACCTGAACTCCTGGCCTTACACCTCTACTTCCCAGTCCTGGGACTGCAGGTGTGTATCACCAGGCCTGGTTTACACAAGGTTGGGGAATCAAAGCTAGGGCTTTGGGGGCTGGAGAAATGGCTCGGAGGTTAAGAGCATTGCCTGTTCTGCCAAAGGTCCTGGGTTCAATTCCCAGCAACCACATGGTGGCTCACAACCATCTGNGGTCTGGTGCCCTCTTCTGGCCTGCAGTCATACACACAGACAGAATATTGTATGTATAATAAATAAATAAATAAATATTAAAAAAGGCTAGGGCTTCATGCACGCTAGTTGCATGCACTACCATTGGGATATGTTCCCAGCCTTTTTCTTGTTTTTCAAAATCAACCAAGCTACAGAGTCGCCGAGTTTGTTGATTTACTCCGAGCACCACTTTCAGTAACACTGACTTTCTCTTCTTTCTGTTTCTTTTCTCATTGGTTGCCATTCTAATATTCACTGTTACAATCTTATTCTTATTTTAGATTTATTTTTCTTATCTTCTTATAGATCCTCAAGTTGGACCCTGGGGCCATTGATTTGAGACGTTCTCTTCTAATATAAGCATTCACAGGCATCGGTTCCCTGTAGGAATCCTTTTAACCACACATCACAAATTATAATATGTGTATTTCATTTCCTAGCAGTCACAGTATTTTCTATTTTATCTTGTAATATGTCATTCATAAACATTTAGAAATGTTACATTTAATCTTCTAAAGCACAGAGAATTTTCAGATATGCTTTCTTCAGACTTGGTCTGATTTTGCTATGATCATAGAGTACCCTCTATGATTGCAGCCCTTTTAAATTTAGTAAGATTTGTTTTATGATCCAAAAAATGACCTATGATAGTGAATATTCTATACACACCTGGGAATAACATGCCTTCTACAGTTACTGCAGGTGATGTTCTGTAAAGGACAATTTGGTCAAGTTGGATAGTTGTATCATTCAAATTTGTTTATCCTTACCAACATTCTGACCACTTGTTCTCTAAAGAGAAAGTTAAAAATCTACTGTTACATAATTATTGATTTGCCTCTTTTTTCTTATAGTTATGGTAGTTTTGCATCATACATTTTTGATGTAGTTTATCATTTACATCGAATGTATTTTGATGTGCTATCCATTATTATTATTATGCCTTCTTGATGATGTGGGCCTTTTATCACCATGAAATGTCCATCTTGGCTGACAAGGGGAAGGTGTTGCACCAAGACTAACAACCTGAGTTCAACCTGGATCTTACATGGTAGAAGGAAAAATCCAACTCCTACAAGTTGTCCTCTTACTTCCACATATGTGCGGTGGCATGCACATACATATACACATAGAGAGACACACATCATGCACAAAAAATTAAGTAAATAGAAACTTAAAAGGAGTGTTCTCTTTTTCTCCCTTATTGATGCACATGCTAACGTCTACGTTAGGAACCGCACGGCCTCCAACTTTCTTTTCACTCTGTTTACATGTTCACCTCTCCAGCCTTTTACTTTTACCTGTGTGTGTCTCTGTCTTTAAAATGCATTCCCTAATATTCTTTGAACACTCTTCAATTCTGTCCATTTCCAGCTTTTAATTGGAGTATTTAGACTTATATATTTAGTGTAATTTCAATAGAGTTGAGACTAAATCTATTTGTCCTCTTTGTTTTTCCTTTCTTCTGTAAGTCAAGCTTTAAGATTTCATTTTGATTTTCATTACAGTCTCTGTAGCTATTCTTTTGTACAACATTAATTTGCTACCTGCTCTATGACTTTAACTATCAAGGTCAAACATCACCCTGACACACACAATGGAAATATCTTGCGATATTTTAGAGCCACCTCTTTTGTGCTGCTATCACAGTCTTCCTCTTTCTGTATGCTATGGGCTCCATAGTACATGGTTAGTATTTTTGCAGGTCTTATTCTTGTTGTATGCTATGGGCTCCATAGTACATGGTTAGTATTTTTGCAGGTCTTATTCTTGTTGTATGTTATGAGATCTATAGTACATGGTCAGTATTTTTGTTTTAAGCAGTTATAAAGAAACTTTAAAACTAGGAAAAGACTTGGAATATTTATTACATATGTATTATTTCTGAAGCTCACTTTTATGTGAATGTATATATGTACACTGTGTGTGTGTGTGTGTGTGTGTGTGTGTGTGTACCAGGGGTCAGTGTCTTCCTTGATAATGATTCTTTAACTTATTTTTTTCAAGATAGCATTTCTTACAGAACCTGGAAACTCATCAGTTGACTGGCCTGGCTGGCCAGCTTCTGCCTCCCAGCACTGGGATTACAGGGATGTGCACTGAGTAAACTTTTTCCCTAGTCTCAGGGGATCAGGCCCTCATGTTGGCATGGCAACACTTTACTGACTAAGCCATCATCTCCCAAGACCCATTTCTCAGAGGTTTATATCTCCAAGCAGTATCTGTTTACTTCAGTCTAAAATACTTCCCTTAACATCAAATTTATTCAGATCCTGCTTGTCCAGACAAAATTCTTTGTTGTATATTCATTCTGAAAAACACTCTGACGGGCTATCCCATTCCAGATTAGGGTACATTTTTCTTTCAATCCTTTCACATTTTTGCTCTTTTATCTCCTTCTTTACCTTGATTCTGATAAAACATCTCTGTGATTATGTTTACACTTAGTGTTTCCTCTGGCTTTTCAGAGTATCTCAGTGACTGTGGTGCTCTTAGTACAATTGTCTTAATTTTTTGTCAGATTTGGGTTAGCAAGATTCTTGAATTTGTGGATTTATAGTTAAAGTGGAGGGAAATCAGCTGTTGTTTTGTCAGATATCTTTGTCTATCCTATTACACAGATGATAAACTTCTTGATGTTGCCCACTGATATGGAGGCTCTTTATAAATCTTAGTGTTTTTCTCTGTATCGTTTCTTTCTATGTCTTCAAACTCAATGATCTTTTCTTCTGCATTGTCAAATATGCTGTGTATGCCAATTCAGCTGATTTTCCATTTTATATACTCTATTTTCAGTCGAAAAAACCTTTATAAAATGCTTATTATTGATGTTATGCCTGTCTTCTTTAAATCCCACACACACTTACAACCCATGTTTTAAAGTCTTTGCTCCTCCCCTTTGTCTTTGCTAGGTCTGTCTCTTGACTAGTTCCCCTTCTTGCTTGAACCGTGACTGGCTGATAACCTTTAATTGGGTTCTGACATTGTGATTGTTACACTAAGTGTTTGAAAGCTGAGTATGGTTGCATACTCCTTCAACCCCAGCACTTGTGTGAGTACAGGGTTAACCTACACAGCCAGTTCTAAACTATCCAGGTCTTTTTTTTTAAGTATTTAAATTTAGAGTTTTCAAGTTTGTTTTGGAAATACAGTCTCAATCTTCGTGGTGTGTGTGTGTGTGTGTGTGTGTGTGTGTGTGTGTTTTATGGGGAGTTGAACCTAAGCTTTACACACTTTAAGCACAAGCTCCGACGCTGAGCTGTACTTCAGTACGGCTGTACGTCACGCTTTATCTTTGTCTTTTAAAGTTTTGTTCAGGGTAAGTCTGGGCTAGCTTAGCTTAGTATTGCGATACGGCACTTCTTGGCTTCTACTTAAGTATTCACTGATATCTACTCTCTAAGTGGATGGAACTAGGAAGTTTTTCAGGCCAGTGTAAATGCTGGGAATTGCTCAGCTTAGACACATGTGTGTCATTCTTTGCTCAGCATTGGGGAGTTTTTCCTTGCTCATGCATAGATTAGTCTCCAGCTCTACTGGGAGGCTCTATGCAGGCTCTTGAAGTACTTTCTCTGCACAACTCTTTCCTCTCAAATACCCTGGCCCATAATTCCTAGCTGCCTTGGCATTTCTAAACTTTAGTCTCTGTCTCCTTGACATAGAAAGGCTGCCATGCTCCACTGACATGCCCCTTTCTGTTACTGTGTGGAAATTGCCTCCAGACTGAAAATCACGATGATTTTGTAAAGTCTTCATTGTTTCCTCTCTCAGAACAATGAAAATTTGCACTTCCTCGAGAATATATACATTCTAATTTTTTTGTAATGGAGGGAAAAACTTCATATCATGGCTTATACTTCTTCATGGCTAGAAGTATAAGTCTCTTTCCCCATTCCTTATTTTCTTCTTCTCTCATACTTTATATTCCACAGCACGCTGGGTGTGAGCTTCTTTATTGTGAGACAGGAGTCTCATTATGCAGCTGCTCTGCCTGCAAGTGCCTTGTTCTAGCACGGCTTGTGCCTTGGTCCCTCATGCAGCTCTGACTCCAGGAAGTGCCACAGCACAGGGGCCACAGCTTGCTTTCTTTTGTCTTGCTTGGGAGTCATTGAAATTCTCAGTGACTTTAACTAGTTCTAGAACATTCTCAATCATTTTTTCTCTATTATTGCCTCTATCTCTCTCTCTTTGGTTTTAATGTTGTCCATTTGTTCAGTGGATCTTCTCACTCCAGCCTTCATACCTCTCAACGCTCTTCTACATTTTCACATCTTTGACTCTTTGTTCTATATTCTGGATTTCTTCAGATCTGTCTTCTATTTTACTAATACTCTCTTCAGCTGGGCCAAATCTATTGTTTGATGCCCTCTACTGCATTTTGTTTCAAGTCCATCGGGTTATCTTTTACATTTTCCGAGACTCTTGTCGAGCTTAGTTCCAATATGTTCATAGTAATTCCAGTCTCTGAAGCCTTTATGAATCTGTCTTTGCTGTCTTTGGTTTTAATCATGGTCCTGTCTCTATATTTGTGCTTGTTGGGTGCCTTTGAAGAACTATCTGTAGAGATTTTGAGGTTCAAGATGAAGGTGTCAGCCAGCAGTGGTGGCGCATGCCTTTAATATGAGCACTCGGGATGCAGAGACAGGTGGATCTCTGTGAGTTCAAGACCAGCCTGGTCTACAGTGCTAGTTCAAGGACAGGCTCCAAAGCTACACAGAGAAACCCTGTTTCAGAAAAACAAAGAAACAAACAAACAAAAAGATGAAGGTGTCTTCAGTGAAGGCAGATTTGCCAGTCTTTTCTGGATACCTATGGGAAGTGCAAATTTAGAATCATTCAAAACTTAATTCAAGGTTGGAGGTTTTCTTTGAATTCCTTTTAAATTTTTTTTATATTATGTGCATTGGTGTTTTGCCAATGGTGTCAGGTCCCCTGAAGTTACGGACAGTTGGGAGTTGCCATATGGACACTGGGAATTGAAGCTGGGTCCGCTGGAAGTGTGGTCAGTGTTTTTAACTGCTGAGCCATCTCTCCAGTCCTGGTTCTTAGTTAATGTAAATAAATAAGATCAGGTCAGGCTGGACTGTCCCCACTTTCTCGCAGTTGTCTGAGAGCTGCCCAAAGGTGGACCCTTGGTTTGTAGTTTCATTAGGAATGAGTCTCCCATCATGCTATTCCATTCTGGCTATCCCTGAGCTTTGTCTACTGAATCCAGGCATCAGCATGAAAGCCCAAGTTTGCTTCTATCAGCAAATATCGTCTGGTGAAAAGTAGTCTTTTTCTCCTCTTGGTACTTAGCATCTTTACTTCCCATTGGCTGGTGAACAGAATTTCCATAGCATCTTGTCAGCTCTTCTAAATATTTCATCTAGAATTTTAAGTCATTTCAGCAAGAAAGCTCATTTAAATAACCTAGTCTGTGATATTCCCAGATACTGAAGGTTGCTTGAAAAAAAAAAAACCAAACAGACTTATAAGTAATCCAACAGTCTTATAAGTAATTGAATCCAGTGATGATTGTTGGTTTCTGTTGTATGGAGGGAGGGAGTGTTTAGATTTGCAGGTTAAGGTCTTATCAAAGAATCCCATGATATGGCCGGGTTCAAATAGAAAGCAACCTCCTCTTTTCTGAGAAATTATTTAGGGAAGATAAATTTTTACCTTATATTTAAGTACTCATGGTAAACACAAATATTTCACCATGAGGTGGTTCAGAGGAAAAGGATTCTCTCTCCTTCTCCTTCTTCTTATTTTGTTTTTTTGAGACAGGGTTTCGCTGTGTAGCCCCGGCTGTCCAGAAACTCATTTTGTAGACCAGGCTGGCCTTGAACTAACAGAGATCCACCTACTTCTGCCTCTTGAGTACTGAGATTAAAGGTGTGTGCTACCACTGCCTGGCAGTAAGGACTCTTGTTTGCAAACCTGATTGTTGGAGTTTGATCCCTAGAATCCACACTGTAGAAGGAGATAACTTTCCTCTTAGCACTGCTTTCAAATCCAGTCGATTTTCCTTTGATTATACATGCGCTGTCACACACACACACATACACACACACACACGCATACACACATGACCAAATAACCTTATAAGTTACTGCTTTTAAGGTTTTTTATTTTACAAAGATTGTTACAAAATGTAATGGCCTATATATCATAGAAGAAAAGTAAGTTCTCTTTAGATAGTGGAGACTTTGTTGTTCCATATGGAAAATTTTCTATTTTACTCACATAAAGTCTAGAAATTTCTAAGGCACTTTTTTTAGAACTTGAATCAGCATGGGTCAATGTTTTCATGGTAGAACAAGGGTATCTCCAGGCTGCTCCTGAAGACAGCAGTACACAGGGTACCAGGTGTCAGGCTTCTGCTGGAGTTACCTTCCCACCCTTCAAACCATGACAGCAATTTTTGTGGGATTTCAAGTGGGTAAGGAGGTGTAGAAGCCCCTCCCTCTTCCTTAGACAGTCCTCAGCGTTGTGGTGGTGCTACACACATATTAAAATGGAATGGTTCCCTGTCAATTATGTCTTTCAGCTCATTCTTCCCCAAGTCTGTGATCTCCCTGCTTGTAAATTTCTGTTTGTGCTATTTGAGGAGGCAAAAAAAAAATAGGAAAACACAAATTGATGATGTTTTTTAGATAGGAGAATTCTTACAGATGATCTCACTCCTTATTTGCACATAAAATCAGAGTGACAGACCAGAAAAGTTATAAAAGACCCAGCGTCATAGCCTGCCTTCGAGCTCTTGGCTTGGGGACCTCTCACTGTACCATATGGCTGACCCCTGTGCGTCCCTCGGGGATTTCTCACCCATACTTCATATTTAGAGTCAGTGAGGCAAGAACAGATCTTGGAGCAGACTAAATGAACTTCTTTATACTTTGCCTAGAGGAATTCAGAAGACTGGGGATATAAAGGAAATGCGGGGATAAGAAATGCCATCTCAAAAGCAACTGTAGAGTGGCGTTTCAAAGTAGTAGAAGGCAGAATAAATAAGAGAGGGAAGGAATGGCACTTAAGGCGGAGACGGCTGAGATTTGATGTCTCAGTACAAAGCGAGGAGATGTGCTGGGGAAGGGGGCATACTAATAACAGTGATGAAAGTGTGGTGAGTACAGCTCAGGCCAGGGAAACTGTAAGGGCATGGAGAGACTTCGGGCTGGACCATGTAAGAGCCATGTTGATTTTCCTCCCTGCGGTGAGAAGAAACAGACTAGAAATTCTATAGGAAATTGAGATGATATTAGACGGCCGTGTTAGTCATGTGGGCTCTCTTAACTGGAAGAAGCTGAGAACTCAAGACACCTCAAAACAAGGTCTAAAGGAGACACCCTTCAGTCTGGGACGAGTTAAGTTCAGTCCTGCCTGGAGGCAGAGGGAGGGATGAAATGTCCTGTCATAGAGTCTGGAAGTCTGGATGGAGGCCGACTCACAGAAACAAAGCATCTCATTATAGAGAAGGTTGAGAGCAGCAAGAAATGCTCCAGCCTCTTTGCTTGGGACTTCCTAGCAGTGTAGAAGTTTTCTGGCTTGATTAATTTTAGACCCTGATTATAGCAAGAGATTTCAGTTCAACTAGAAGAGATTGGCTGTGACAGCGAAGACACTGGATATCACTTACTGAGGAGGTTAACCCTGCAGGCAACTAGCAAGAACAACGTAGACACCACTGCTAATGAAAATAGAGATGGGGAAAAGATCTCTAGGACTGGGAATCTAGAATTCAACTAAAAGCCCTGAGCTTGTGAGGGAGGATCAGTTAAGTGAGAACCCTCCCAGCCTAGTGGCTGCACAGGAACTCACTTCTGGGAACCACAGTGAAGACTGGGTGTGTCTGAGCGTATGCTGAATTCCTGGCTTCAATTACAGACTACCAGGCGACTGGAGAGTCTGTCATTGCCGATGTCATCACATTTACAAGAGTCATAGGTACCCTCTCAGGTAGGCTCCAGGAACGAAGGCCTCTCCACAGCTGCCATCATCTACGCCATGCCCACTCTCCACAGAGGCAGAATCTCAAGAAGGTTGGGCCCCTCAGTCCAGCCAGAGGAGCGGAGAATTCCCTGTTTTCCCACTGTTCCCATCACGGCCTCCATGTTATACAGTGACTTGAGCTGAGTTTCAGAGCACAATTCTCTCACTTTCAAGAGGTCTTTGATAGGGACAGAATTTTATTTATTCTGGTTAGAGACAGAATTACGGTTAAGGGGATTTCTCAGACTTCCTTCAAGTGGATCACTCTGTGATTCTTTCCCGGCCACTGAATTGTCCTCTTCTCGCTGATTGAAGAGAACAGTTCTCATCTTTTCAAATTCTCCTACCAACATCCTGGGGACACAGAAGGACCCAGCTGCCACCTTCATCCGATTGCTCTTGGCCTTGTAGATGCCATCAGAGCATACAGGCATGAAGAACTAGTTTGTCCCCAGAGTAAATTTCCCAAATGCCAGCTCCACATTCCTCTCTGATCATGCTACCAAGCCTCCACTGTGCCCTGTAGGTTAGTGGGTTTCAAACTCTGCTATATCTGGGCCACTGCAGCTGGAATAGAATATCTGTCTTGATAGCTGTGACCCACCTCTTCCCGTGGACAGTCCTGGACTATTCCGTGGCCTGTGTCCGGGGCATTATGATGAGAGGTGTTTGGAGATGGGAGACGCGAGACTGTTAACAAGGAGCCTCTCCTCAGGCTGTCAGGCTTTGTGGTTCATCTTTGATTCCTCTACTTGTTATAGCACAGCATCCTCTCAACCCCTGAGAAAGGGGTACTTCTCATTCTCCAAACAAAGACACTCCTGATTTTCGTATTTGTTTGCATTTCTTACATGCCTACCATGTACCAAGTTCCATGTGAGGTATCATGATGTGCAGAGGAAGCATGAGCCTCGTGTGTAGCTGAACACTAAACAGACTCACAAATGTGATTCATGCTGTGAAGAAAAAATGTGAAATAATATGTATTACTTCACCTTTGGACACCAGCACAAAGTCACTTGCACACACACATACACACACACACTCGCACACACACACTTACATTCAAACACACCAGTGGTGTCTATCTCCAATGCTTTTTCTGACTGTATATTTCTTTTAACATAAAAATATATTTAATTTATTTTGTGTGCATATCTGTGTATATGCACGTGGGTGCACTTGTGGAGGTCAGAGGTCAGCTTGTGGAAGTCAATTCTCTTCTCGTACCATTTGAGTCTCAAGGATCTAACTCACTTCATCAGGCATTTTGGCAAACGCCTTTCTCTGCTGAGCTGTCTCACTGGCCCTGATTCCATTTGTTTTTGGAGACAGAGTCTCACTGTGTAGACTAGGCTAGCCTCAAACTCACAGAGCTCTGCCTGCCTCTGCCACCTGAAACATCATCATGAGAACCATGAGAATCATTCTCCTTACCTATAAGACAGTATTTATCACTATCATCATTATTATTAGTGTGTGTATATGTGTGTACTCATGTGTGAGTATGTATGCACACATGCATGCATATACCACAGCGCATGAAGTACGTGTGTGGAAGTCTTTTCATTTTTATGTGAGTTCTGGAGATCAAATTCAGGTTGTCAGTCTTGCACAAGGACTTTATCCACTGGGCCGTCTCTATACTTCCTTGATCTTGAGAAAATGAGATTAATGTGTGAGGGACTTGGATTACTTCTGACTAAGGTGCTCCACTAACGTGAATGAAGGACAAAGACTATTTACAATGTACACTAATATCAAAGGAATGATGATCGTGCAACCATGGGAAGAACTACCTGAAGAGATGGGCTCCAGCTATTCTACTCTTCTTTCTCTCTGTCCCTTTATAAAATGATTGAGTCTTGAGCCCAAAGACAAAAATTTGAGACTCTATTCATACATCATACTATCTTACAAATTATAAAGACAAATGGACAAATGAGAAGCCCACCATGTCTCTAGCTTCAGATGAGAGACCACACAATTTCCTTTAATCAGTTTAATAATCTAATAGATCATTGTGAGAATTCTATCCCTTCTCTCCCGACAATATGTAATTCTTTCTTGGAACTCCATCTTTAATATCTAAATATGCCAAAAGGGAAGTGGTAGGTGCATTATGACATTCCATTCCTCATTCTAGGAAAGCTTCCTTATGTTTCAGAGGAAATCCCAACAAAGGTACAAGGTGAAGATACAACAAAAATCTGGTAAGGAAGGACCTTCCTCTTCTGTTGGTCAGAGACCACTCAATGGTATGCTGGGAAATTTCAGACGCAGTTCTTAGATGGTCCTTCCTCCTCAACACTCACTCCAAAGTCAATGGACAGACATCAAGTGTGAAAGATTCTTCACATTTTAACATGAAACCTTGTTAAAATACAGAAGGGCACAAGAAACAGGTAACTAGGGAAGTTAATTATTTTGGTAGGTCACTTTATGATTTCTGAATAGGACCATGCAAGATGATGTGTAGAGTCCATTTAGACAAACAATTCAGTTGACATTTAAGCAATATTTCAGAGAAGGGCAGTTACTAGGCTCTTATCATAATTGATCTTTTTTCTTTATGAAGCACTTTAGTCTTAGGAGTCTGAGTTCCCAAAATGTTAGTTTTCTTCAAAATAGAAAGAAGAGTGTAAAAATTGTATCCATCCTGAAATTATTTATTTATGGTTTTGCTTACAGCTGCAAGGATGTATGCTAGAAAAGATATTGAGCCCCTCTACCAATGGTAAATGATTCTCATGGACCCATTTGTAAACTTTTCTCATTCAGCTCTTATATCTTAGCTAAGATAGTGCACTCCCCCAACCCCACAGTCACACTCTTCCTCTTTAGAATATCTAATCTAATTTTTCACTTAGGCTTCTACAGTAATTGCTAAAATTACTTTTGGGATAGACAAAGTTCTTCTGTGTCAACTTCTGAGACATGAGCAGTGCCTCAGATTGGAAGAATGACTGACTGAGGAGCAAAGCCCACTTTGTACTCCAGAAGAACTCTCTACTTCTCACACTATTTGAAAGCCTTAGTCCAGGCAACCCTCAGTGTTGGATCTAAACTCCTGCCTACAGTGACCATCAAATGTGAGGTATATCCCAGGAAGAAACATAGGAACTTAGGAGAAAACTGAGAGGGACAGAAGGGATTATAAAGTCAGTGGGTTTAGACTCTCTCTTCGTGGTTACTTGCTAAGGTGGGTTGACTTTCCAAGCAAGAGAGGGCCATTGGAAGCCATAGGGAGGTAGAAGCTGCCAAGAAAAGTGATATCCGTGCGAGGAAGTCCCTGCATGATAGGAAGCAAGACAGACAAACACAGACAATCAGAGCTAATGAGGATGCAAATTTGGGGCATTTCTGGATGCCAGTCAGGGAAGACTTCCTGAAGGTAGAAGAGGGTCCGGCATACTGAAAGCTACAAAATTGAGAGCAAAGAAACTGAGAATGCCATTCTTGTGGACCATCAGGAACCAAGTAGGATAATTATGGACAAGGGGACAACTTAATAGCTTCTCTTAGAATAGCTTTGTTGGAGGTTAGAACTGAAATGGTGGAAGCGAGCAAAACTGGGGGGGGGAGGGTGGCAGGGCACTTGGGGAGGGTGACGTTGTCTTTTTCTTACATACCCAGGACATGCACAACCAGAAACCACTCCACTACTGACAACCAGCTGGAAGTAGAGCAGTCAGTCTTTCCTTCAGTACTCCAGCAGGAAAACTGCTGCCTGTGACCTTACTGGAGCATCCAGAATCAAGACCGATGCCAAGACTGAGATGGGCACCTTTAAGCAAGTACGTGGCCATTTTTTTCTGACATTCAAAACCCTGTTCTGAGTTATTATTCTTTTCCCATCCTCAACTGCCTCTGCCAGTCCTGCTTTCTCTCAGGGTGGACCTGAACACACATCCCTTCAATTCCTTTGCCAAGCAGGAACACTACATCTCAACCCAGCCCAGAAACTTCCCAAGGAGCAATATGTTAGAATCTGTCCTCAAAATTCACCAGTTCACTTTCTGCCTATGCTATCGTTTTAGATGTTCTTGTATTATTGTAAGCAGCATTGGAGAAGACCCAGACCTGACCTGGACAGAAAAACCAAGGCATAGTAGAAAAGCAGCTGTAGACAGTGAAGAGCTTGAGTCTCTTTTCGGAGTTGATCTGTCTATCTCGGATACCTACTACACAGGGCAGCATGCTGAGTCAAGGAACACACAGTTCAGAAATACAGAATCTTCACCTCCCCAAATCCTGCAAACTAGTAGAAGAAACAAACGTGAAATACTTCAATTAAAAAAAAGTGCTGCAAGTAGAAGTGCAAGTAATAGAGCCCTGGAGTTCGGGAAGACAAAAAGGTGTCAACGAAGACCTGGGAAGCGCTTTGTAAGATTTTCAACCAGACTGATGTCATCAGACTGTAATACATGGATGAAAAGGAACAGCAACCCAGGTAAGATGGAAAGCATTGCCAAGGTCTGGGTGCAAAAGAGTATAGTAGTTTAAGAAACTCAAAGCAGACTCACAAGGTTGTAGATGTAAATGACGGTCCTGTCAGCATGGAGGGTCCTGAGCGTTTGAATTTTATTCTCTTTGTACTGGAGAACCAGACAATTGAAGTAGATACCCTCTATCTCCTGGAAATCTCCAGATGACCGAGTTTTAGAAGTTTGAAAACTGTGGTCTTACAGTTATTCTAAGGAAAATGAGATTTCATGTTAAATTGGTCATGAAAGCTGCTGCCTTTATGAAGTCCACCTGCATGTTTACAACTTCATTGCCACAGACATAAAAATTAGGGACCAAAGAAGAATGCACAGTATCTTTTGAGAAGACATTTAGCAGAAGAGATTTTTTAAATCACCTAAAGGTAATGGTGCTGACTTTGTGCTCACGGAAAAGGTTCTTCCTTGTACAGGGTCTCCAGAGACCGTGTGGAGCACGATAACCGCAAGGGAATGATGGACTCCTACGAGCCAGTTAAGGCTGTACTGGTAGACGCTGCTTCAGGACCATTCACATCAGGAGGAAACGGATTGAGAGGCCATCCTTGGAGTTGGGGAGGAGGAAAGCAGCCTGTATTACTGTCTGGAGACGAGTGTGAGCAGGCCCATGCAGTGAGTGTGGAGGACAGGGACACAACAGTACAACTGTGACGGAGAGTGTGCAGCAGAGCTCACAAGAACCGGCTCATGGGTAGACCAGCCTCCAGCACAGGCAGCCCAACACCAGGCTTCTGCCTCCCCGGTAAGAGGCAAGGATTTATTTTAGCCTCCCTTTCCCTTATATTTTCATGAGATGTGGCTTACATTTCTAGTTGTTCTGGAACATTGACTCGTCTTTCTGTAATGATGAGTATCTGGGGTATGATGCTGTCTTGTACTGAGGGACAAGTGAGGTAGAGCGCAGGAGGCTGTTAGACCCAAATTCAAACTATAGTTAGGGCTAAACTCAGCTCATAGTCTTAGGCTCTTCTCCCCATATTTGCTGCTCCTTGGATATTCAGTAGGGTTGTTGAATTCGACCTAAGCCAGGGAAGGGAGTGGTCAGTTGTGGAAGTGGGAGCTCTTACAGAATGACTTCAGAAGCATAATTCACTTGGGTTAGCCGCCAGACTCCCTTGGTGAGTACTCAACAGTCTCCTGTGATCCCAGCTAGATTCACAGATACAAGTGGCCACAAAGGAAATATCCTCCAAAACCTAAATCTGGAGTTCTAACTGCGTCGACAGCTCTGAGCAACCGGTAAAGCCATGTTGACCCTAAACCATGAAGGAGGACAGGACTTCATTTTGCTGACTATAGCAAAACTTTCAAACCGCCCAACTGCAATTAGAAGCTGGGGACCAAGGCGTCCCTGAAACCCAGCTAGGCAATCTCTCCCTCTTGTTCTCTCTAAGCTCCGGACTCCACTGCAGACAACAGTAACAAAGGGATGGCCCCACACCCCTCTATAGGAAAAAGGTACATTTTGGGATGGTTTGGAGGCATCAAAATGGTAAGCAATTTTAGGGTACAATTAAGACCTGGCTGCTCAACCCTACAATAAATTACCATCAAAGGCACTCACACGTCAATGGGGAAAAACACATGTGCTTGCAAGACGATGTGTGTTTGATGCTCATAAAAAAGATAAAAATATAGGTCATCATCATGTAACAAGCTTGTAGGTGTCAGAACGTGTGCTGCTGGGGGAGGTAGGGGAGGGAACTGGAGGGGATCAGCAAACCGAGGGCTGTGATTTAGACTCCTATCCCCAAGCCCTTCCTTCTTCTTGATGGTAAGAGGTGGGCAGTGAGGGACTGCAGAAGAGGGACCTCCCCCATCTTCCATCTCTTGAGACATTTCTTTCCCTGTTCTCTGTCCCCTCCACCTGAATTTCCTACATATTAATCACCTATGCCATTTTGAAATCAGCCAGTCCAGCTATTATTCAAGCATTGTTAATGACACCATCGACCAAGGTATCAATTATGCAAGTTGGGATAAGAAGAGCAGAGAGCAAAGCTGGCCGGAGAGCAGAACACGGCCTGCCCTGGTGCAAGCAACCCACAAGGCAGCAAAGGGAATTCTTCAAAATTCACCAAGCGCTCCTTCCTTCACATTCTCCATGCTTGCTGTGTTGGCTGGCCCCTAGCTGGCCTTCAGCCAGTCACACCAAACCACTCCAAGTGTGCAGGTAAAGGCCACATGACCAACACAGTGCAGTCTGCTCCCGTGACTAAAGCCTAACATTATGGGTAGGACAATCCCACACTTAGTTATGGATGGAACCTCTTTTTGCAGCAAGCAGGACTTACTTTAGAATCTAGCCCCGCATGTTCTCATTTGAGAGCATTATTTTTTTTTGAAATAAAATCTTTCTACTACTTGTTAGGCTTTTAGTTCTTAAAGATGAGTTTTGCTTCCCCACCACAATAAAAGTTTCCAAATGACCAGAGCTAAGCCACTAAGCAAATAATCACATTTATTTTTTGTATGGTATATATGGGAACATACATTATGGAGTGGGGGTGGGGTGGGGTGGTTAAAGAACAGCTTGTGGGAATCCATTCTCTCCTTCCACCATGTGGGTTGTGGACCAAACTCAGGCTTGGCAGCAAACAACATCACCTATTGAGCCATCTCAGTAGCTCCAGAGCAAATTCTTGTATCACATTCTTTCATTTGTTTTGGAGAGATCTCTGCTTCTTGTTTATCTGTTCTGTCAAGAAAGGATCCCATCAACCTGGCTGCTGTGATACAACAGCTCAAGTCTGGACTCTGGAGGAAGAAAAGGAGCCGGGTTAGGACCAAAATCACCATAGAAGGATTCAAGCTCCTTCCCTGAGTACATGGAGGCAGGTTCTGAGTTTAGGTCCCATTGAGACTTCCTGAGTCTTTTCCAGGTCTTTGCCTCTTTCCACTGTCCAAATGGAAGCAAGTTTTCCATGCCATTCCTTCCACCTTGAGCCTCCCAGGGTCTTCAGGTAAAAGATCAGCACCCCACTACCAGTGGATCCAGAGAGGGAGGACTCAATCCCAGACACCACCAGAAGCAGAAATCACTGAGAACATTTGAATTTGAACTCTTGAAGATACGGCACTTCGGCCATCACCAGCCAAGAATGAGAGTATTTCCTGAGCCCACCTAAGACAGACCTGCTGCAGTTACTCTCTGCTCCACTCTCTGTCCTGCTGGTCCGACCCCTAGGCTTTTCCTGCAACTTTCACCCCAAGCCCAAAGCATTACACTACACAGTGGCCAATGGAAAAATAAATGCATTTTCAAAATGGAATAGACATTAAATATGAAGAACAATGACAATACAATCCCAGTTACTGCGGAGGGCCCTGAGGGTAGGGGCTGTGTTATAAGGATTTAAATGCTTTATTGAGATGTGTTTCACACATTGCATGATTCACCTATTTAAAGTGTGTACAGAATTCAGTGGTTTCTAGTGTACTTACAAACCTGTCAGTCATTTCCCTAAGAGAAACCTACAGCTGTTAGCAGTCCCTTCCCATTTCTCCTCAACACCACTCACCCTGGGCAGCCACCGATTTGTTCTTTCATTATACATTTATCTACTCTACACAGTTCATATAAACAGAATCATACAGTACATGGAATTTACATGCTTCCAGAGTCCATATAGTGACATGGGTCAACTATTTTTTAATGCCAAATAATATTTTATTTCAATTTCTCTAACATCAGCTGACTAGGGTTGCTTCCACTCTCAGCTATTATGAATGTTCAGATTGAGCTTTCAGGTGGACTCGCAGCTTCCTTCCTCCTGGGTGTATCATGGAAGTAGAATGGCTAGATCACACAGTAAGGTGAATATTTTGAGGAGCTGTGGGACTGACTTTCCAAAGAACTACCTGATATTCTCACCAGCAATGTGTGGAAGGTCATTTTTGTTATTGCTACCACAATCACCCTAGTGAATGTGAAATAGTGTTTCACTGTGCTGTTTGTCTCTGTATATGTTCATGTGTATGCACGCACAGCTCAAGAGGTCTTCCTTGATTGCTCTCTACCTTATTTTTGAGACAGGGTTTCTCACTGAATCAATTGGCTACACTGTGTGTCCAGAAAGTCTAGGGATCCCTGTGCCTGCCACTCCAGCCCTGGGGACCACACCTGCCTCTTACATGGGTGCTGAGGATCTAAACTTGGGACTTCATGCTTGCGTGATGCGCACCTTTCCACCTGAGCTGCCAGTCAGCCTCTTCTTGTGGTTTTGTTTTGCTTTCCCTTGAAAGTTAGTGATGTTAGGCATATGTTGTGTGTTCCTTGGGTGTGGGGAGGTCTCTTCTGATCCTTTGCCATTTTTAACTGGGGCATTTGCTTTCAAACCATTTTTAGCTAATTTTTGTGTGACATGTGAGGTAGAACTCTGGCTTACTCCTCTTACATGCATCTGTCCAATGATCCAAGGATGACTTCCACAACCATCCCTTCCTCCATTCTCTTGTCAGGACACTCATGTCAACATGAATGGGCAGGAGGTGCAAAGGTTTGCTATTGGACTCGCCATCGATTTCTTTGTGGAAAGATTTTTCTGATTACTTTTTTTAAAAAATATTTATTTATTATGTATACAATATTCTGTCTGTGTGTAT
>LOEQ01001140.1:206429-247884 GCA_001685075.1 Bramus lutescens | reverse complement strand
TTTGGAAGAGCAGGCAATGCTCTTAACTGCTGAGCCATCTCTCCAGCCCTGATTACTTTTATTACTAAGTTTTAATACCAAGAAATAAGAAATTGTCCTTTATAAGTTGACAAATTTACCTCCAATACAGATGTAGCCTTTCAAATTATACTTCTTCTAGAGAACAAGCCCTATTAACTTCTAATGCAGCCATAAATTTAACCAGAAACCAACCTTATTCTAGTTTTTCAAGACTGTTTTGGCTATTTGGGATCCTTTAGATCTCTGTGTGGATTCTGGGCTCCATCTGCCAATTTCTGCAAAGAAACCAGATGGGGTTTGAAAGGAATTGTGTCAGTTAAAAAGCACTGTGATGAATATGGGCTTTACAAAAAACCAAAAACGATTTATTCATTTTATCTTAAAAAAAACTATAAGTGTTTTGTGTACATGGATGTTTGTGTATCATGTGCATACATGCCTTCAGAGAACAGAAGAGGCTTTCAAATTTCCTGGGACTTGTGGGCACTGGAAACTGAACCAGGTCTTCTGTAAAAGAAGCTGGATGCTCTTAACCACTGAGCCATCTCTCAAGTTCAATATGAGCTGTCTCACATTTATTTAGGTCCTCTCTAATTGTCTTCAATAGTGTTTTATAGTTTTCAAAGTGAGAGCCTTGGGCTTCCTCTGTTAAATGTGTTCTTAATTAATTCTTCTTGACGATATTGTAAGTGCTACTGTTTTAAAATCATTTTCAGATCATTTATTGCAGGTATCATAATTTTCTTTTAACCACTACAGAGCTATCTTCATCAACTTCCCATTACTATAACAAATGCCTGAGATAGTCAACTTACAAAAGGAGACTCTCATTTGTCTTGAAGCTCTGGGCGACCATGGCCAATTGGTTTTGATGCTTTGGGCCTGTGTTGAGGCAGCATATCCTTGCAGAAAGCTTGGGGTGCAGCCAAGCTCCTTTTTGAGAGACAAAGGAGAGAGAGAACAAGAGGTTGGGCTCCAGCAACCCTTTTTGAGTGCACCCTCCCCCATGACTTAAGACCCCCAACTAGGTCCCACTGCTTCAAGTTTCTTCCCAATAGGGCCACACTGGGGACCAACAAATGGGCCTTTGGGAAAATTTAAGGCGCAAACTTCAACAAGTGCTACCATCCTTATCTGGAGCAAACCATTTGGTAAATGTATTCTTCCAGGTTAGAGGGGAAAGAGAGCAAAAGCCTTCATTCCCAAACACAGGGAACTGGGAATCCAGCTGACAGTGTTTACTCTTTTCCTCTCTACAATTCATGTTTATCAGAAATAGAAAAATTATGGTTGTATTTATAGGACAAAATGATGGTCTGATTTATTGTCACAGTGTAGAGTAATTAAAACAGTCTAATTAACATATCCAGGACCTCAAATACCTGTTTGTTTATTCATTCACTCATGTAGTGGTGCTGGGAATTAAACCTAAGGCCCACATCATCTGCTGGGCAATCATCTATACAGTGGCACATACCTAGCTCCCAAACATTTTTATGGTAAGAATGTTTTAATTTATTTTATTAACATTTTTCTGATCTCTAATATATTATTAGTTACTGTGTCTACCATACTATTAAATATATCTTTTTTTTAAAAAAAGAAAGAAAACATAAAACTGTATTCCTCTGGTTTATTTACATCCTTTATGTACCTATTTATATCTGGGCTTTTTATCCTTTGACTATCTCCCCATTCCCTCTATCCCCCAGCCTATGATAATCACTACTTTATTTTTTGTTTCTTTGGGTTAGATTGCTTTATATTCCATTGTACATATAAGTTAATTTTTTTTCCATTTTTTGAGACAGTGTTTCATGCAGTTCAATCTAGGCTTGAACTAATGATGCAGCTGTTTATGACCTTGAATTCCTGCTTTTCCTGCCTCCAGCTCCCAAGTGTTAGAACTGCAAACACGCACCCTTCTTCCCACTCAGACAAAAACATATATGAAATAAGACTGAAGAGATGGTTGGTGGTTAAGAGCACTGACTGCTCTTCCAAAGCACCTGGGTTAGGTTCCTAGAACCCACATGGAAGCTCCAGTTCCAGAAGATCCAAAACCTTTCTCTGCCTCCACAAGTACCAGGCAGCGCATGGTGAGCACACATACAAAGACACTTGTAATTGTGTATGTATTTGAAAAGGAAGAGTTTTACAGCCTTACATGGTTCTCAAAGTATTGATTTTGTTGTCACCAACATGTTAGCAAGTAGATAAGGTCAGAACTCTGGACTCATAAATAACGAGAATTAACCATAATTGAGCATCAAGTATGTTGGCTATGTGATAGAACTGGCGATCTCCACAACCATTGATTTGTTTATGGAAAATAGCATCAAGTCACTAATATGGAGAAGTAGAAATAAGCAGAAAGGAAAACATGCCCTCTCTTCAGGAATCTTACTGTCTCTTTAGGAAAACAGAATTTATAATTCTGATCATTATAGAGAATTATTACGATAAACATTATAAAAGCAAAGCACTTTGAGTGGTAAGTAGAGTAGGAGTTCTTACATTTTGCAGAAGGGAAGGCTGATGGTAAACCAGAGTGTTATCCTTTAGAGGCAGAGAGCAAAGGCTCCTCTGGCCAGGGTCAGGCCTTCAGATCTCACTCAGGGATATTTGATCAGGCAGAAGATGTCTGTACCTTATCCTCCTTTTTTCTCAGAAAGGGAATTGAAGACATGGTAAAGGGAGGCAGGTCCTGCTGTTCCCACACGGGCAGGATGTTTTAGGCAAGATCTAGCTTTCTTCCAGGCTCAAGTGTAGAAGCAGATAAAGTCTTAGGGAAGAAGATGCCATGTAGTTCCCAGGCTCTGCCTGCTACCCATTCTTCTTGGCCCCAAGACATGCAACTTCTTTTCTAACACCAACTGAACTAAGCCAAATGGGTTCTTATTTGCCTTTATTTGATTTTGTTGAGACAGGATCTCACTCTATAGGCCAGGTTGGCCTGGAATTCAGCATGTACTCCAGGCTGGCCTTGAGCTTACAGTGATCCTCTTCTTGGCCTCCCAATTCTTTGATTCTAGGCATGAGTCACCTTACCTGGTCAAGTGAGTTCGTAAATGTCAGTTTACACCCCACCCCCATTTCCAGTCTCTTCAGAACATCCATTCTGTCTTGAGTTTTGCAAAAAAAGAACCAAGCTAGTGCCATACCTACTCTCTTCAGAAAATTTCAATACTTTTTAAAGTGTCAAAGAAAATTAGACTGATTTTACAAAGAGAAAGTTAACAAGTAATTTAAGAATGGGATTTTGAAAGAAAACCTTGATTTTATTTCTCTCCCACTGAAAGGAGAAACCATATTCTTTCTCAACAGGGAAGCGGTGGGCTGCTATTTGTCTTCAATCTTCCTCTAATATTATCTTGACAAGTAGTGACATGGCCAAACCATAGATTTGCAAGGGTAGAGCCCAGACCAGATCCCAGACCTTCTGATCCTATCCAGTGCTTTGCCACTGCATTCCTGACACCTAATAAATATTCCATCAGTTTATTCAATAAACACAACACTGTAGTCGGGACCAAGAGACTAAAAAATAAAAAAAAAAAAAGATCCCAGTTCTCTTCTGTGTCTCCTTGAATCCATCCTCCCCCATACCACACCAGCCCTCAAACCAGATTAAATTCTTCTTTCCTTGAACAGTCATGTTTTCTGCATCATTCCAGTTATGTTTCAAACATATCATACTTACTTGTATATATGTGAGTTCACCCCTTAGTACTATAAACATCTTGTAGATAATTGTTATTTGCCAACCCAGAACCTAGCATGGTGCCTGGTTGTACATAGGGGCTCAAAATCCTTTGCTGAATGAGCAGATGAATAGCAAGCCTGATCCTCCTGGTCTCACATCATTATTCTTGCATAGACCTATGTGTCACATGACCCTGGAGTCTCTGAGAGCCATCAAGCTGTGGGGGCCACTCGGTGACTAATGAGGATGAGCAAGTAAATCTCTGAGACTCATAGAACCATTCTGTCTGTGCAGATGGGAGTCAAGACAAATGCCACCAGCTTCTTTTCATCTGTACTTACTAAAATGGGATGGCCAAGATCAAGCAATCCACACAAGTCCCTTCCAATTCATTTTGTCCGTGAGTAGCCCAGGCTGTCTTTTTCCAAGGTTCAGTTGCTTTTATTTCTCAGGGGCCTTGTTTTGACTTCACCAAGAGGCACAGATAGAAGAATGAGATGCATACTTAAAGCCATAATGTTACAGAGCCATTCTAGAGAAAGACAGACCCATGGACAAGAGGGACAGAGACAAAGAGAGACAAAGAGACAGAAAAAGAGGGGGGAGTATTATTAAAACCCATCTGTATTTCTCTTCATAAAAATCTTCATATACGGACCTGTAAGTCAGAGCCTTGGGAAACTCAATAGTAATCTCAGCTCAGACTATCCACAGGGGCTGAAGATTGTGGTGAACGCACTTCGAGTTGTCCATAGTGGGACCTGGGATTCCAGCTATCACAAGCAATATGAGGAGATGTGGCTCTGGCTTACAGGCTCAGACACAGACTCGTACTGGGCTTCCAAGTTGTAAAAATTCAGTAAAGACTGGCTTGAAACCAAGTTCTTAGCTGAACTCTTTTGTGACAAATGCATGCTGGCATGTGTCTCATGCTCGTCTGTTGTCTCTAGAAACTACCTGTTGTCAGTAAAGCCCGGAACGAGTGCGTGTGTACATGCCTGAATGTCCCTCTGCGTGCAAGAGCAGAGACAGAATGCTGATGCCATTATGTCAAACTGAAATTACTTTTCCTGGCTATTTCTTGAGTACTTTCTACTCTCCTTCTCTCTGAGAGTGTAGATGCAGGAGATGGATTCAAGTGCCCTTGGTTCTTCACCACCCACCTGTATCCTGAGAAGTAAAGTGGAGAGCATGTAACCGAGTCCAGTTATTGAAGGTCATGTCCATGCAGCACCAAAACAGCAAAGGGTCTAGACCCAGACAATGGCTATAGATGACCTGAGTCTGAATTGCTCACTCTGGTTCTCCACAGATTCCCTTTCTTTCCTCTGTAAAACCTCCTATGAATAAAGGAACAATTAACACCTATATTCCAGTAGAAGACATGTGCACTTCAGCAGTCTACAAGCGTGAAAACATCAGGATGTTGGTGAACTTTCCATGAAAATAGCTATGATTTTTCAAACATACGACTGAGATATCTGCATAATAATGTCCATGCCCCACACAGCTAATGTAGCTATATAAATAAGTTTATACCCCTCTATTTAAGTTCACACATATTATTTAGGCCCTAATACATACAAGCCTATATATACATTTATGTGCTAGAATATATAGAGATTCATAGGCACATTTATGTTATTTATTAGTTCATTTATTAGATTTTGATTAGCCATGTCTTTTTTTTTTGGTTTATTACCTGGTTAGAATTTGGCCTCACACAGCACTCCCCTCCCTCCTTCTATATTCCTGAGGGCTTGTGCCCTGAAGCCTGGAGGTGTGGGGGCAGCTATTTTATTTATATAAAAGGAGAAGTCAACCATGGCTTAAAGGCACCCATAAACACTGCCCCATCTCCCAGAATGTCCTGGGTGCTCATGTGCCAGTTACTAACAGGTTTGCCAGAGCACCTATGTCCTTCCTAAAAACCCTCTTCATGTAAATAAGGGCAGTCCCACACAGAATTGTCCCTCTTGGGATGAGAAAGAGGTAGTGATGGGGACAACTACGGATGACTGTTGCTTCCTAGGTTTAAATACAAACTCAGAGTCATCATAGAAAGGGCAGGAACCCAGCCCTAGCCCTTTGCTTACATACTTAAAATAACTACACTATGAGCTGAGTGTGGAGGCAACCAAATTGGGCTTCACGTTCTTGTTTGGGTGTCTTTAGCTAGTCACTGAATCCCTACCTACCCGATGCAGTCTGAGTGCAGCCATCTCTTCAGTGGTTCTCGGGCCAACCTGCATGCTGGAGAAGCTTTTAAAAGATACTTGTGCCAGGCAGTGAATTGTGCATGCCTTTAATTCCAGCACTTCAGAGGCAGAGGAAGGTGGATCTCTGTAATTTTGAGGCCAGCCTGGTCTACAGGACAGCCAGAGCTACACAGAGAGACCCCGTCTCTAAAAGACAAGAAACAAACAAACAAAAAAGAAGGAACTTGTGAAGGACCCCATGCCACATTAGCTGAGCCCATGTGTCTGGGAGGCAACTTCACCAAGCATAAATTCCCCAGGCGGATTCTAATTCACAGTAGTGGTCAAGAGCCATTGGTTAACCCTAAGCTAACTCAGAATAACCTGGAAGAGCTCAGCTCCAGTATTAATAGACTACCAAAGTGCTTCTCATCAGAAACAAAGATTTCTTTCACACTAGTGGCCAAAGAATATGGGTTGGGGTCTGGGGTGATGGCAGCTGGTAAATATCAGGACCCATGCATATGAACTGTCGTGAGATAAACCAGACACACACAAGTACACACACACCGCATGACTTCAAGCTAGATATCAGGACCCATTCATACGAACTGTCTTGAGGTAAATAAGACACACACAAGTACACACATACCACATGACTGCAAGCAACTTGAAACAAAAAAAAATTTAATTGGATTTCGGGGCCCGGAGAAGAGCTGAACCTATAATTATTTCTTAGCAAACCTGCTGAGCATAGGACTTCCCTCCTCTGGGACGAGATGAGACGGGCAATATAATGAACCCTCTTTAATTAAAAAATAAAGTGTTTTAGGGTAATAATATTCTCCAAGTTACATTATTTTTTTAAGGAAAGGATGAATAGTGAGAAAAATTTCGTTTTCAAATGCCAATGTCAGTTAGCCTCCGATGGCCTCATTTCTCATTTAATAGTAAAGATTTGAAATTAGATCTATAAGGGGGAACTAAGTCCCAGCATTATTCCAAATACAAAACCAATTCTCAAAAAACAAAATCTTTATACTTATTTCTCTTAAAAGAAGCAGGCAGATTTGATACCGACTAAATTCACCCAAGCAAAGCAGTGAGAGGAACCAGCTGAGGTTCCTAAACAGACTCACAGCCTCTCTCTGGCCCAGTTTTATGGGATTCTCTGGTAAGGAAGTATGTGGTTTATATTTCCCATCTGGCAGCTCTTCCCAAATCCTGAGAAATGCTTGGGATGTTGGGAGACAAACAAAAGAGAAAACAATCTTCCTTCAGATCTTAGATACTGGATGGGATTGGGAGGACAGATGAAGACATCCACCCCCATTAACTGAAAATGTCTCTCTTCCGGCAGGAGAACAATTTAAAGATATTCGTGGCCAAAGGCTGCTCTGAGTACCACCTGTCTGTGGGATCTATGGAGATCGGTGGCCTCGGGAGACAGGGACCACCACTAAGATAAATATGAAGAAGTGAACTGTATGACTTCTTTTAAAGTTTGATCCTTTCCTTTTCTTTGGAACCTATCCCCTCCTAGATGGCTTCTGTGTCTAGCCTTGCCACATCCCAGGATTCAGAAGCCTAGTGGAGATACCTTTGTTCAGGGGGAGAAGGAATGAACAACTTGGAAAATCCAAGTGGACATTGTTTTCCTCCCAAGCTCTGCTCCTCCGCTTCCCTGAAAGAAGGAGTGAAGGTCCAAAGCAGAAGAAAGCCCATGACTGTGGCTGACTACATGCTAAAAATTACCTTTGGTGGTGCCTGCATGTCAGGATGTCTATGCTCCTGGGGCAGGTAGGAAGGCCATATGCAAGCAGCTGCTCTAGTAAGATGCAGCTCTTTCCCTAAGCTATGTAAACTTCATAGTTCTAGAGACACAAAAACTTTTAGCTACATTTAAACAAATGAGTGCACGCACACACACAGGCACATGCACAGACATACACACACTGCATGTGACCAGGAACACTCACCATCTGTGGTTGAATCAAGCTACAGAGGCTGAAAACAGACCAGTGTGGGAGAGGCCTCACAGTCAACAACATAGAAAGCTATGCCCTACCCAGGTCTACACCTGCCCAGGGAGAATTTTGGTAATTTTAATAAAACCAAATTAAATTCTAAAGTAAGACCAGTTGGTGATTCAGTAGGGATGGCCCCAGATCATTATGGTACAGCTATAAAATAAAATTATAGATGGACAAGAATAGAAGCAAAGCAGAGAAAACCTTGCCAGTGGAGGGGAGAGAGAACATGGCGGAGACAGACACTGTCACGTGTGAAGATGGCTGTTTGCAGGATGCATCAGGTGGGAGAGACTTTCTGTTCACCCTTTTCCACCACAGTTTTGGAGATTCCAGAGGTCTGAAAAGAAATTTGGCATGCATCCCGGCTTTGTGCATTTGTAGGAAAAGTGGGGCACCATCCTTCAGCAGAAATCCTTCTCTACCAGAGCATAACCACAGGGTAAAGAGGCTCGTGTTGGAGGGGGGACAGTGTCTGGGGAAGCAAGCTAGAAGGGTGCTTGCTGTAAAGGAACTTGTCCTTAAATTAAGGGAGTGGGCTTAGCCTCAGCACACCAACAGGTTCTTTACTGCATATTTTACTTAGTTCTCTTGATGCGCTGTGAGATACAGAATGCATAGCTCACTTTAGATTAGGAAACTAAAGCTCACAGGGCTAAGTGACCTGCCTAGGGTGAAATGCTTGAGTGCCAAGAGCCAAGATGTGAACTCAGGTCTGGCTCACTGGGTATTCTAACACTGTTAAGGAGACTAACCGCAACACGGGTGATCTCAAAGAGATAGAGATCGGAGAGGATGCTTTGTGTGCCAGTTTGTCCGACTCCCGTCTTGCTCCCTAGAACCCCTTCCCTCCTCTGAGAATCCCTGGGAGACTCCTTGGCTAAGGCTGGTTTCTTTCTCCCCTACCACCCTGCTCTAGAAGAAGACATCAAAGATTGCGCAGGGTCATAAAGAGAGGGAGGATGTTAAGGAGGAGGGAGTCAACCTGTGCTCATAAACCGGGTAGCTTGGGGGACCCACCCATTTGTCAGGCAATGCTGCATCTCACTTTCCCCCAAAAATGAGATCTCAGCTCTTGCTTGAGGGCAGGGTGTTTAAGCAAAGTGCAGGTGGAGAGGGCAAGGGGACACAGCCAAGAAAGGGCAGCACCAAAGTTACTCTGATATTGAAACAGCTGCCTTTCACCCTGACCCTGAGGTGCTGAGGGTATTCAGGTGGGTCCCTTCGAGACCTTTGTGAGAGCTCCAGTTCAGTGACTCATTCTGCAGCTTAGGACCTCATCCTGTCCTCTGCCCCATTAGGGACAAGTCATTGGCTGCCACTTGCTTTATGAAGTGGCTCTCCCGAGGTTGCCCTGTGGAGGCATACCACACAGAGCAGCCAAATTCTGTGCCACATTCAGGTCACACATTTTGAAGGGCAACCAGACACACAAAGAGCATGGCATCCTCACATCCCACTACAGGCAAAACACAGCCTCTGAGCTCTTATTAAAACCTACAAAGTTTGTGTTGATTCAGTAAAAATATCTGCCTTGGATCTGAGTGGAATCACATTCACTAGCTTGAGAGCTCAATGGACCAGCATCAGACCTCATCCTTACAGGATTACTCCACCAAATACTAGGAGCATGTACGAGCATGCAAGCTGGCATGCATGCAAGCCTGCCTGTGTGTTTGAGCCTGCCTGTGTGTATTTGTGTGTATGCATGTGTGTGCATGTGCACATGTGTGTAAATGTATGTGTTCATGTGGCTGTGTGCACACTATGTGCATAAGCATGTGTGTTGCATGCATGTGGAAACCAAAGATCAACAGTAGGTATCTTCCTCAATTGCCCTCCATCTTGTTTACTGAAATAGTGTCTGAGCCTGGAACTCACCGATTCTGCTAGGCTGGCTGGCCAAAGTTCTAGGAACCCACTGCTTTCCACTTCTCTACCACAAGCATGAGGACTACTACAGACACAGGTTGGCCTGAGTCCTGGGGATTTGAACTCTGGTGCACAGGCTCTTTATTGACTGAGCCATTGCCCCTACCAAGCTCAAGGTTTTTTTGTTTTGTTTTGTTTTGTTTTGTTTGACACAAAGCCAACAAAACCTACAGGACTGAAGATGTCTAAATCTCTATGACAAGCATTTTAGGAGGATTACCAAAGCAAGTGCTGTGTGTGGTGTCTGGGAGGACATCTGATTTGTTCTTGGGACACAGGATATATGTGGACAATGTGGGCACCAGGACCTACGCATGTGCACTTAAGTCTCAGCTCTGCCTTTCCCATAATTGAACAAATTATCTCATTATTATGTACCTCAGTTTCCTGACCTTTATGTGAAAAATACAAGAGCTGTTGTAGCAGCAAAATGAGACAATATGTAGGAAGCACTGAGTACCTGCATTTGCTAGTTTTTTGCCAGCATGACCCAAACTAAAATCATTTGAGGAACTTCAATTCAGAAAATGCTCCATGTTGGCTGGTAGACAAAAATGTGGGGCCTATTCTTGGTTGATAATTGATGAAAAAGGGTCTAGCCCACTGTAGGTGGTGCTGCTTATGGGCAGGTGGTTTTGGGATAGATAAGAAAGAAAACTGAGCAAGTCAGGAGGAACAAGCTGGTAAGGTGCACTCCTTCATCACCTCTTACCTCTGCTTCAGTTCCTGCTTCCAGGTTCCTGCCTTGAGTTCCTGCCCTGACTTCATGGTGTTTATCACAGGAACTTCGACCAAATGAGGCCTTGCGGAAGCCAGCAAACACTGAAACAGAGAGGCATGGTGATTAGAGCTGTGCTTCCGGAGGACAGAGCTTGCAACAGTGCCTAGGATGAGAGGACAGGAGTCCTGGTAAGGAGCTTGCACTACAGACAAAACGAAACATAAGAGCAGCCTGAATTAGGAAAGAACATTCCAATACAAGCTCTTCATATTTTGGGGGCCCTGACCTCCCAGAAAGATCCTGAATGGTGGTATAATTTAGGTGAGATTGGGTGCGTTCAGGGTGGTATGGTTGTAGACATGGCTGGTATAATTTAAAACTGGACATGAAAAGAAAAGGCCAAGGGACTTGGTGCTATTTAGGCTGAAGAGTATGAATTGTGTTTCTCAACTTATGAATGGAAATTACATTGGGAGCTTCACGACTGACATCCAAATCTTGCTCCATCCCTCCTTCCCTCCCTCCAGAGTGTGAGCGTTTTGTGTGTCTGTGTTACATGTGACACGTATAAAATATCTCCTACTCCTTTTCATAGTCAGAATTAAAGAGCTAGCACCGTAAAGACTCTGGCCCAAGAGAAAACGGTAGCAGACAGACTGATCAAGTATTTCAACAGGCTTTTGCTCCTTTGAGCGGCATGAGTCTTCAGAGTCCAACACAGGCTGACCACATGTCTGGGAGGGGAGAGCAAGCACAGCAATGACTAGAGATTCCTTCTGACACACCTAGAATGTCAGCTATAAAATGTCCTCAATCTGTAGATGATGACACCTTTTTCCTAGTTTGCTTAATATTTCCTTGGCCTCAATTTCCTTTATACTTTTATGTCATTTCTTATGATCAAAATGTCTAACTCCTGCCTGTGTGTAAGGCATATGCTGATGAGGCCAAAGCTTGGCTTGCTTCTCCTGACAACAGACAGAATGTTAGCTCCGTGGCAGCCTTCCCTGGACTTCGGTCAAGTGCCAGTTCTGTCATGGTTTAGGTCTCTGACCCTGAAGGAAAGGACTTTACCTCAGCTTCCTCTTTTGTAAAAACGAGGGCAAGAATTCCAAGCCCACAAGCTTATTATTGTATGAATACAAAAGAAAAACACCTTGTGACAACAGGCTGCTATTTAAAAGTTATTGCAATGTTTTGGTATTATTCAGAGATAGAAGAAAAGAGACATCTCTTAGGGGTCCTGACTCTCAGCACTTTTTTGTTTTTGCTTATATATTTTGACACTCCCCTAATGAAGCTTAGGTAAAGTGAGTATTAGAGCCCCTTTATGCTCAATGTATATGAAGTGCTATGATTGCCTTTGCTTCATGGGCTTTAACCTCCGAACTCGGCAGAGGATGCTGGTACAGTAGCTAAATCTCTAATCAGAGGGTAAATTCTGCTCCAGGCTGTGGAAATGAGGCCTAGAGGAGAGGCAACAAGGCACCATCCTTGAGCAGTTACAGTGGGATTGGCAGATGTGAGCCAAGGATAGAGAAGGAAGAAGTTGTGTGTTCATGAGTCTCCAGGATGGTAACTGTGCTGAACTATATGGTTTAGAGTCGGGTTGATGGTTGTCTTGCTTAATAAACAATAATAATCCCAGTCATTCCCCACCATCAGGGAACAGTCATCAGAGCCCCACTCCTGCCTGCCCAGGATGAAGGTCAGGCCCAGGCCTATTTGTAGATAGGAAACTGACACATCATGACTGAGCCAGCCGAGCACAGATACTAGGTCTGGGGAGATGGTCCAGGGTTTTCCAGCTGCTGCGTCATCCGCAAGCACAGGTTCACCCCTATAAAGATCCCTATCCAGCCGCAGTGGGTGCCTATCGGGATCTGGGCAATGACTACGGTGGGAGGGTGGGGACAGAGTATGATCCCTGTCATGAGAGGGCACTGGACGGATGGGGCAACTCAGTGTCCCTGAGGGGGAATGATGCTCAAGGGCCTGCGCAAGATGACCTCTCAGGTTCAGGAGCATCAAGACTCTGCATTCTGACTTTGTCTCTCCGTGGCTCCTTCACAAATAAAGAGCTGAGGAGCAAGCATTTTCTCTTGTTTTACCTGGGTCCCGTGAAATCAAGGACCCCCACAAAGAAGACTTTCTCCCTTCTATCCAACTTAGGGAAAGGGCTAAGGTGGGGAGCACCTTACCCAAGGCAGCCTGTTTACCAGCTGCCAAACCGAACACACCCCCAACAAAATGCCATGAAGAACAAAGTTGTGACTCATGACTCAGCAAGTGCCAGGATCATGCCTGGGGCTCCCAGATACCACACTGGCTCATCCAGGTCGCTCCGGCCGGGCCGCCTCCTCCTCCTTTCCCCAGAGGCTTTGCTCATCTTACCCTCTCCTCCCTAGTCCTCCTACCCCCAAATCATTCTATGCAGTTGGGGCGCAGGGAGGGAAGGGCTAGTGTTGGGATTGAGTTAGGGTTAATTCCAAGATCAGGATGAAAGACAGATTACAGACAATGCTGTTCTGGAATTTGGCTTAGTTGGTGGGCTTTTAGCTGAGAGAAACAACAGAACTCTACCAAGGCACCAGCATTAGCCTTTGAGACATCTTGGTCACAGGCCTGGCTTCCTTGGGTTTAGGTGGCAAGAATTATAATCTAAGAGAACAGGAAATGTCAGCTCTTCAACAAAAATGTAATAAGAATTACCTCCTTAGAATCTAAGCAGAATATCTGGAATTAATGATATTTCTAAGGGTTGAAATAGTAAAAATCACATTGTATCCATGCCCTGGGTGTTGTGACGTCACCTTGACCTCTCAGCAGTTTCAAATATGCCCATAGCTCCCTCCTGGTCTTATCAAAGGAATTGTCTGTAAACCTCATTAGCTCTGGAGAAGGATTGGACATCAGCCGAACTAAGGCCATGGTGTCTAGGTACCCTAGGCACTATCTTGGCAAAGACATACCAGGCAAAGTATGCTGGGAATTCCCAAACTGAGACATCTATCACCAATACTCAGTCAGATCCCCTCAGGCAAAGGACGCACAGACACACAGAAAGTTCTAAGCTCTGCCTCTGAGGACAGGGAGAATATAAACTAAACTGATGGCAACGCAACAGGAAAGTATGGACCAGGAAGACCCTGGGGTCTTTCAGGAGAAGGTGGTAGATTAATTGAGGTGATCCTGTTAGGTTGATTCCTAAAGACCTCTGTCTGTGTCTCTGTGTCTCTGTGTCTCTGTGTCTCTGTGTCTCTGTCTCTCTCTCTCTCTCACACACACACACACACACACACACACACACGCCCTCTGAATATGGAGTCTAACTCAGTGAGATGAACCAGTTGGTAGCCCACCCACTACTATGCAACCAAACTTCCTTCACTTGATAGGGGCCTCGGTTTTTCTTCCTTTTCTCCTTTCTCTCCTTTCCCATATTTGGCTTCTGAAGCATTGGACGTGAGGTCCTCTGAGAGGTACTTGGGCCACTTAGCTGACATTCATCCAACTTCAGTCCTGCCCTTCCCACGAGCAACAGCAAGACAGTGATTAGCAGCTCTCCCCATGGCTCTAAGCGAAAGAGTTCTTTTTCTTCCAAACATGTCACATCTGGCACATCTGCTTTCCTGGCAATGATACATCCCAAGGGGTATAATCAACAGCTGGGGCGGGGCTGGGATGCAGGTCTGTACTGAGAAGCCCGAGCCAGAGAGAGTCGCCCAGAGCAAAATAAGCACACCTACTCCCCCCACTCTCCTACTACCCTGTGTCTAAAGTGAACCCTATCACTGCACATCTCCCTGCCCTACAGCCAGTGGCTTCCTCACAGCCTAGACCTACTTCATGGCACAGAAAACAATGTAGCGATACACTTGGCTTTGAAGAATCATGTCATGATGAGTCCCCTTAACCTTGAACTCTCCTGGAGTTAGAAGAGAAATCAGTTCAGTTGTTCCTTCAACTGCTCCCAGCTCAGAAGCAGCAGTCAGAGAGGCCTCTTGGTGTCCTCACTGGTCTTTGCACCCACTCCCCTTTCGGTTGACTTCATGGAGTCCTTGCCTCTCTCATGCTCAGTCCCCTGGAGTTTGTGGGAAGTCCCACTTCTCTTTGAAGCTGATATTTTGAATGCACTCTACCTATCCATGTCCCCAGAGCAGTGGGGTAAAACATCAGCCAGAACTTCTGGACATCTTATACCCTTGTTCCGTTTTCCTATGGCCTCTTCCTCCAGACAATCTTCAACTGGACAGCTTCCTCCCAGCAAATGCTTCCTTCTTCCTTCAAAGTCATTCTTCACTCAGAGATGCTCTTCTTGCCTCCATAGCCCTTACCTCTTTCCCTGCTAGTGGTTCTCAACCAGTGGGTCTCAATTTTGAGGGTCAAATGACAGTTTCATAGGGGTGGTGTAACAGATATCCTGCATATCAGATATTTGCATTACAATTCATAACAATAGCAAAATTACAGTTATGAAGTTGCAATGAAAATAATTTTATGTTTGGGGGTCGCCACAGTGTGCGGAAATATATTAAAGGGTCAGCATCAGGAAGGTTGAGAACCATGCAAGTCTAAACACTCCCCCAACTAGGTCCTTCTCTGAGAAATTTCTGTTGATAATCCATTCACTCCCAGTGGCCTCCTTCTGTCCCCCGCAACTGCCAAAACCTCTGTCATTGCCTCATTATTTCTGTGTTTGCTATTGTCCTGGGTATATATCATATAATTCCCATCACAGTCTCCTAGAGACATGGATTCTGTTTCCACTTCAGTGCTTTGTAAAATTTAATATCTCTTAAATTCAATAAAAGAAAGTGCCTGGATAGGGCACAGGCATAGGACCTACAACCTACTCTATTCTACAAAAAAGATAACCAACATACACACATGCTGATAGTCAACAGTACACACATGCTCACATGCAGATAGCCAACACATGCACACATGTGCTCATGCACACAAACACCCCAAGTCATCCCAAAGATGACTGAGCTTGTCAGAAATAAATCATGTTTGGCTTTCAAATGCAACTGTAATTACACGGTATCTTAACTATCTGTGCAAACTGTCAGAGAAAATATATTGGCAATTCAGAGAAGGAGGTGGGGGAGGCTGGAGCATTCACTGAACACCACCCTCATCTTCTCTGAAGTCATCCAGAGATAGGACAAAACAGAAGGGCAGAGGCATGCTGGGGCCAGTCTCAAAACTTTCTGTGCCTAATGGTTTTCCAGGTGTGATGTGCTGTCACAAGCTCCCAGGGAGGAGGGGACAACTTGAGAGGAACTGTATGCATCACTAGACTGGTAAGGTTCTGCAAGCAGTGGCAAGACAGACTGGGGCCAAGTCTTCTCTGACCAGGAAGAGATTGGAGATGGGTATCAGAGAGATGAGTTCTCTCCTCTGAGAATCTCACTCTAAATCTGCCTCCAGATAAAATGAAACCGTTCCAGATCATTCCAGAAGAAGCAGGGCAACCAGTGCTGTTTTAAATAACCTATTTCAATTTTATAACACACTAATTTATGCAAATAAGTCCTCGTGTCTGAGATTAGGATTCTATTATTTCTTCTTAGTTATGGATAACATTTAGGGTAATATCTTCTATTAGCCTCTATGCTTGATAATATCCTTCCCAAGCCCACACATGGTTTGAATATGAAAAGCCCCTCTCCACACAGATTCATGTGTTTGAGCACTTGGTGCTGTTTTGAGAACTTGTGGAACCTTTGGGACATAAGGTCTAACCTGCAGAAGGGTATAGCCTGGGCCTGCTTTTGGTATAGCTCTACTTCTTGTTGGCCACTGTGATGTGAGGAGTGTCAGAAGAACGTTTTTGCCACCACACATTTCTGCCATGATGGACCAAAACATGGAAGTCACAGCCGAAGCAAATTCTTCCTTCCTTAAGGTGCTTCTGTCAAGAGATGCAAAAGTAACTGATACAGGGACAGATGCTGGACTCGGCTGCTCTTGCCTTTCCTGCCTTTGGCTGTTCAGCCCCCGCCCCGGCCCCCACCACTTCAGGCTGTCTTTCACTCATACCTTCCTTTTGTGATTTAGAGAAACTGGGTTGATGAGTTTCAGAAAGACCCCAAAGATGTGAGGATCGTGGTTCAGTTCAAAGGAAGAGATGAAAATGATGAGAAATGGGTAAGATAGAAAAGAACAAAGGGAGGGCGGGTGAACTGAAGCCCCTGAGGGAGCAGAGGGGTCAGAGGAGAGAGAGAGAGAGAGAGAGAGAGAGAGAGAGAAGAAAAGCAGCGACTTCTGGTTGTTTGAGCCATGCTTGTCTCTGCCCAGATTTCCCATCCATCATCTGGGTTACTAATAAACCACAAGACAAAGAAATATGTCATCTAAAGCTGAGTAGGGGCGGGGAGGAAATCACACAGGTTGGGGGATGTAACTTGGTTAGAGTTAGACCTCCCAGTACTACACAAACAAAATATACTAGTGTAGGTAAGTAATCCTAGTACTCAGGTTAGAGGCTCAAGGAACACAAGGCCATCATCCTTAGCTACACAGCAAGTTCAAGGCTAGGCTGAAATACATGAGATCCTATCTCAAACATATGTGCAAAGAAAAAAATCTGGCCAAGAACCACTTATTTATCAAGAAATAGTTTAGAGGGGCTGGAGAGATGGCTCAGGGCTTAAGAGCATGGCCAGTTCTTGCAGAGGACCTGAGTTCAGTTCCCTATACCCGTATCAGGTAGCTCAGAACCACCAGCTCCTCTGGAGAAATCCAGTGCCTCTGGCTTCCATGGTTACCTGCATTCTTGTGCACAAACCTAAATCCAGACACATTCACACACATATACACAACTTAAAAAATAAATAGTAAAAAGGAATTCATTTATGGATGTGTGCGTGCCTATGTGCAGGGATACCAGTGACTTTGTGGAAAAGAGAATAAGGAAAAGCTGTGGAAGTAAAAATTGTCACACAGCAGAAGCCAGGGTCCTTCACTGGAGATGCTGGGACTCCAAATGGGGCTCATTCTCTAGGATGGCTCCGGACAGGATCACTTTTACATCTTCCCAGAGCTACTCATAAGACAACAACAACACACACCCTCACATCCTCAGGGGAAAAGAAACTAATTATGTGCATGTGTGTGTGCATTCTAAATGTAAATATATATACATATATTCTTATGTAAAAGGGCCTCCTAAATATAAATGGTAGCTGCCGTTTCTCTATTAGCACCTAGACAAACACTATTTGGTTCAAAACCCCAGATGTCTCTCATGATCATAAATATCTTCATCGAAGGTATCTGATTCTTTCCACCTTTCTCACAAGCCCTATGTTATTTCTATTTAATTGTTATTGTTACATGTATATGTTTACATAAATGGGTACCACAGCACAGTGTGGCAGTCAGAGGAGCACCTCCTGGGAGTCCCTTCTTTCCTTCCACACATGGGTTCGAAGAATCTACCTACTGAGTTATCTCATCAACCCGTGAGTGCCATTTTAATGAGTCTCCTAAAAAATAAGTATCTCATTCTCCTAGAGAGGAAATTCAAGAGGCTTCTTACATACCTGAGGTATCTGATTCTTTCCACCTTTCTCACAAGCCCTATGTTATTTCGATTTAATTATTATTGTTACATGTATATGTTTATACATACGTAGTGTGTATGGGTTGAAGTAGTGTGACAGTCACATAAGAAATAATCCCCCCATCCCTAAGGTTTGCACAGTCCGCCCATTTCCCCAAGGGGCTTAGTTATATGCTGTAAGTGAGAAGCAGCACAGGATTGGTGACTCTTCCCCAGTTTATCAAAGAAAGAGCTAGCTCTGTGTCAGATTCCCAAACTTCCCAGTTCCCAACCATCCAGCATTCCTGAGCTTCAGTTATGGCTAGGCTGAGATTTTTCTGACCCGTCTCCACAGTGTCATGAAATCCAGTTATAAGGCAAACAAGGCCGTGTTTGTCCCATAAAACCACCGTGTGTGAATAATTAAATAACATCATAAAACAATAAGATAAACGCAGGCAGCGGGAAGCCAGCCTAGGAATAGAGATGGGATCAGATGGGTGACTGAAACAAAGGCATGCCGGGAAAACTGGGAGTGAACACTGCCCATCTCAATACGCTCCAGAAGCTTCCGACTGATAACAAGTAAGGGATGGGGGAAGGAAGGTCTCAAGATGGAGAAAGCTGCACTAGGCACGGAACAAACAAGTGTGATCTCCCCGCTCCTAGTGCATCCACTCATGAAAGCTCATATAGAACAGCTAAGAACGTTGGCATATATGCACAGCCTTAGACAGCAATATGCATGACAAACCCATGGCCAGACACAGTCTAACCAGACCATTCTCCAGCCCATCATCTCATTACCGAGTTAGGCCTCTTCCTCTACCTTAAAGCACACCTCTGCTTCCGTGACTCTGAGCACTCTTGAGTGAGACAGATTAACTGCCTCTCCCTACACAGAGTCCACTGAGGATGTTACAGGGATGGTGGACACCTGGGGACCCAAAACTCACATTTTAATGTGGTGACACCATCCAGAGCCTTACCAGTACAGTGGAAAGAGAAGGCCTTAACTGTTCAAGATGTTTATCCCAGAAGAATCCTACTGAGTGAGAAACAGAAACTCATAGAATTCCCAACTTTAGCTTAAAGTTTAGTTTCATTTGTAGACCCCTCAGGACAGAGATGTGTAGGTCTCTGGAGTGCCTTCCACCTGTGCCTTCTTCTCCTTCTGTCCTATCCGCACAAGGCATCTCCTGTCTGCTCCACCCAGATCCACATCTTACCCAGAGAAGCTCAATTTCTCCTTCCCATACTCCCTTCCAAAGGTTTTGATTGGTATTAGGAAATGGTGGAACTGAGGAGGAGGCCAAAATTAGTAAGACAAATTTAAGCAACCTGTCACACAGTCACTGAGCCATCGACTCACTCCCACATGCAGTCAGCAGACTAAGGGTTACTAAGGGTCTCGGACATACAAAGTGCAGTCTAGGACCTGATCTTGAGGAATGTCCAGCTCCTTGGGCAAGGGCATTTTCCTCAGCAATCAATGCAGGATCATGATATCCTGAACCACCACCAGCCTCAATTTCCCATTCTTCAGGGAGATCTTTTTTCTGCTTAGTATGCAGAAAGCTGGGGCCCTGAATTACTGGCAATAGAGGAACTGATCCTCCCGGATACCTAGGTTCCTTGCCTGGCTCCACCCTGACTCCATGGGCAGTTCTGGACAAGTCATGGACTCAGTTTCTTTAGCTGGGAAGCGGGGGAGGCACCTACTGACTAGCTCTCAACTTCACAGAGCAGCTTGGTGATTAATAGGTTAATGTCCGTGGGAGGCTTTGAGCTCTTGGGATGAAAGACACTCTGAAGCCCTGACTCGATTGGAAACTCTGCCCAACCAACAAGATACCCTGAAACCAGAAAGGGGCCTTTGATCATATATGAAGGGTTTCCTTCGGAAGAGTGGGGTCGAGGGAGTGAGTTAACAGCAGCAGGAATTAAGGTGACCAGGAAAAAAAAAAAAAGACTTTCTGGCTCCTATATGGAGCCTCTTCCTTGGACGTGTTTTCCGATCCTTAACCTGTCTATACAGAGGAATACAGAGGGGTTGTCTGAACCATTCTGGAAGCTTCTTCGGATGCTCTACAGTCAATTCTATATTACAAAGCCACCAGACAATGCACAGGTAAATGGTGAACAGAAGGGGGACCACGCCAGGAATATACAGTGACAACAAAATTAAGGTTTAACAAACTTAAATGTGCCTTAAAAGTTAGATAATTTAACTCAAATCTATCAAGTATTTATTATGACAACAAGATGTAAATATTAAGATTAAAATTTGGATTTATAGACTCAGACTTAAATTTAAATGTTACTATTGCTATTTACCAATTATAGAATATCGAGGAAGTAGTTTAAATTTAAATACCCTGAGCCTCAGTGTAATCACCTGGAAATGGGAATAATAATAATAATTCTAATATCACAAAATATTACAAATTATAATTACAAATAATAATTCTAATTACACATAACATATTACAATCTAATATCACATAACATATTACAAAGATTAAATTAGAAAATTTTGATACTAACAAGAGTTAGTGAGGATGCACCACAGGGATGCTCCACACAACAAGGATGCTCCACACCACAGGGATGCTCCACACCATGTGCGGTCAGAGCAAGTGGGACAGCACTGTGGAAGACAATGTGGAAGGCAGTCACTGTGTGAACTTGATTTTTACATTCTCTATAATGTGGATACTCCACCACTATGTTCAGATCCTACAAAGCAAGGGCACATGGGTGCAAAGATGTATACCCCAGGTATCGTGTCAGCAAGGCTTCCAAGTGATAAGGACTGGGAAGCAGGCAGATGCCCTTTCCAGCAGAAAGGGTGACACACCCTGACTCCCTGCAGTGGGATATACCCTCTAATGAAAACAAGCAGACCCCAGCTGCAGGAGCACACGGATGAATCTCATAACAAGATGCTGAGTAAGATATGGAAGACACAGAGAACAGTTTGAGTGAATTTACATAAGAATTTCAAGATAGGCAAGAAAGTACTGTCACGGTGGTAAACCCATAAGGAAAAGCCAGGGCGCACTCACAGAGGAAAAGGAAGAGCACGTGATCAGAGGAGCAATGCGGCTGTGCTGGCACTTTAACAAGTTGTTATTTATTTACTTTTATCACCTGGCATTTATGCTTCTATTTGTTGCATTATTTGTTACAGTGCATGCATGTACATTGTGAATACATGTCACACCACAATCTAAACGTGTGAAAATTTTAATTAGGTTACAAATATAAAGTTTATAGCCTAATGCCTCAGCGACTACTAAGTTTCCAATAAATGTTAGCTACAAAAATACATTATTTACCTAAGTTATTTGTACCAGTCTTTCCCTGAGCACTGTGTATGTGAACATGTACTTAATAATTATTCATTTATTTGGTTGGCCATTTTTGTTTTGTTTTTAAAGATGGTGTCTCATATATCTTAGGCTATCCTTGAACTCACTGTCACTTTGTAGCACAGTGGTTCTGAACTCCTCATCCTCCCATGTCTACTCCCCTGGTGTTGATGCTGCAGATGTTTGCCACCACGCCTTTTCTTATGCATGACTGGGGATGAAACTCATGCTTTTGTGAAGGTAGGCAAGCACTTTACTGAGTCACATCCCCAGCCTGTGTTTAATATTTATAGCAAGCATTTGCAGATTGCCTGCTGTGGACTGCACACTGCACAGCGGCTCAGTAGATGATCTAAATACACCCAGGGTAGCTCCAGCTCCTCTTCAGACACAAGAAGCTATCCAAATCCTCAAGTCTTCTGGCTAAATGTTACTTTCTCAACAATGACAAACGTGCACACAGGGATTTGTGTCCTGCAGGAATTACTAACCACATGGCTGACCTAGTCTACAGCTTGGTACCATCCACTCAGCTACACATCCACACAACACAAAACACATTACACCTGCCACAACTTCGATTGGAGCAGAGCAAAGGGGCTAAGGAACCACACACTCCACCCACATGTTTGTACCAACCCCTGCATGCCCAGCTTACCATCTCAGCTTAAGGGCACAAAATACATTATGACCCTGGGCCTTCGTTTACATGTAACAAACAGAGGTCAATTTATTTCTAAATCACTTTTTTTACAGCTCTATTGAACTATTTGCCACATTATTTATACGTTAATGGGCCAGGCCCCTCTGGGAAGCTCCCCATCTAATAAATAATGTGCCAAATCATTAAGCAAAGTGATAAAATCAAAGCCATTTAAAAATACATCAACCTGTGTTCCCTTCCAGTGAAATAAGCTGCTGGGGACCAAGGAGGGAAGGGGGGAAAAACACTTTCTATTACTGAGCTTGGTCAGGTGTGAGGTTTTCTTTTTCCAGGGCTTGAGATAAAAATCAGAGCCAGGAGATCTACATAACCTGGCTGCTTAGCCAAATCCCCAGCACTGGGTGAATCATAAACAGTGCAAGAGGGATGGCTGGGAGGAAGCTTCTGGCTGTAGGAAAACAGCATCTGATTCTCCCACCCACCTGCCACTTAGGCCTATCTAGGACAAGAACCAAAGCCAAACTGGATGAGTGAAATCATGTCCGCTGGTTGGGAGTTGACAGTTGAAATGAAAATCCACCGAAGGCTTCCCCTTGCTCCCTGTATTCCGTCCCGATGAATCTCAGTATGTGTTACTAACATGAGTCACAGGGAAGAACGGTACTAATGACCACCCTGGTTCCCTCCCACACTTCCCACCCCTCACCCAAAGGCTTGCCAAGCCCTTCCTTGCTATCAGCCTACTCAGAAAACCTATAGAAAGCCAGCAAACCAAGGCGAGAGAATCTGGGCTGGGAGACTCACCCCCGAGATCCCTGAGGAGCCCCTTCCAATAACTCAGGGTGTCCTATCCTGAGGCCCCTGTGGGTGATGCCAGCCTTAGATGTTGTAAGGAAGGACCTCCAGGTAGGTCATCCCTTGGTGAGAAAGGCAAGACTCAACCCCCATGGCTCTGCCCCTGACTGAAACCTACAAACCCACGAAGCAATACAAGTCAAGGACAGAGCAAGGATGTGAGCAGAGGGCGTGCAGAACCCGTCAGATGGATGGGACGTTTAGATGAAGCATAGGTAACCAAATGTGAAACATAGGTAGGCAAATGTTACATTTCGTCTTGATAACAGCCTTGAAAGGTCATTTGTAGATTGGAAGAAACCAAAGTATTTACTCAAGGCTATAGAACGCACATATAGAAGTTCACCGCTGGAACTGGGGCTCATTGACAAAACAGGGCTTTAAACCACAATGTGAGCTTTCAGAAGCATTCAGATGGAAGACGCACAGGCACAACAGAAGGAAGCAAAGAGAAGAACAGCCAGTGTTCATGGGCAAATACTGCAGGAGACGCCCACTGGAAATATTCTATTGTTCATCTGAAAGTTGAGTCTCACTGGTTGCCTGTATTTTTATTGACCAAATCTGCCAACTTCTAAGGACACAGCTCTTAAATCTTAAGCAAGACAGTGAGTTGAGGGAAGACACAGAAGGGAAGGAAATCTAGGCCTCCAGGAAGATGAAAAAGAGATTTGTTTCATTGGTGCAGATAGTTTGACATTGGGAATGAAGACCAGAAACTGAGGCTGGTCACTGCCAGCTTCGAGGAGGGTCCTGAGGAATGGAAAGCTTGGATTTGGTGTAGTGGAACTAAAAGGCTTGGAGAACCTGAACAAAAAAAACAAAACAAAACAAAAAAAACTAGTTTTCTATAATCAGAGAATCTAGTTCACAGCAACATGAAGCTCATACTCTCCTACACAGGAGGCATAATGGACAGGCCCTACTTCTATGACTGCCACCCTGTGTTCCTATCCCTTCTCCATCCTTCGGTTGCCCTCTTTGTAAGTCCCAAGTCCTGGTCTCTGGCCTCCATCTTTGAAGGCCCCATCCCTGTGCCCGCCAAGCCTTAACCCCTCCCTGGAGCAAGGTCAAGACAGTCCGCCAAAATCTTGACCACTCCACCAGTCTATTTAAACTGCTTCCCTGGGAAGTTCCCGTGTGGTCTTTCCTCTCCCCTCCCCCCCACCCAGTGGTNNNCATGTTCCCCCGGTTCCCTGTCGGGACCACCCGAGAGTGCGGGAATTCCATTAAACCTGGATATTTTTTAATTTGGCTTGTTGTGATTTGGCTCTATTGGGATTTTTGTGTCGGCAGAGAGCTCGCGGTAGGAAAGTTCCTAACACTCTGCTCCAGTTCTATGGCTTTCACCAGTCCTCTTTACCTCTCTTTGGTGTTTAACCTCATTTGCAACCTGCTCTATTTGTGATTTAAAACAAAATAAAGCAAAACATGATCTTTCTTATCCTGCTACCTCTCAGATGACTTTGCCTGGTCTTCTTCAATCTTCTTTTGTCCTTCCATTCTTCCTGTAAGGTAATTAGTCCTACATTTCCAGCTTTGGTCTTCTCTCTGGGTGCTTTTATACTTTTAATTTCTGAGACAGAGTCTTAGTGCATTCCAGACTAGCCTAGAACGATGATCATTCTGCCCCGGCCTCTCAAGTGCTAGAATTCCAGGGATGCACCACCACACCCGGCCTGCTCAATTTCCAGTGCTTGAATGTGTGCCACTTGATGCTCACGGTCCATCCTGAACATTTCTACATACTATTTCCATTCCTGTTCAGCCTCCTGCCACATTATTCCCTGTCATGACAAAGTCTACAGTCACATAGGTATGGCAAAGTTTGGCTCAGATCAGGGGCTAGCAGACCTCCGCCACAAAAGACCAGATAGTCAATATTCCAGGTTTCACAAGCTGCACGTATTCATAATTGCACACTCCTGTATGTTGTTCTTCAATATAATTATATAAAAATCTCAAAACTATTCTTAGCTTTCAGTTTTAAACAAAACAAAATAATCAAAAAAGAAACAGGCTTGAACTAGAATTTGCCAACTCTTGTCTAGGGTTGAGCCTCCCAATTTCCAATCTTATTCTCTTTTCTGTGCTTGAGGAAGTTAAAATTTTGTATTTACCCAATACTTACATGGTTTAAAGGAATAACTTCATGTGTATTTTTAAAATTTCCCTTCCTTCTTTGAGCTGCCAGCTTGTTCTGTACTTCGTTCATGAAACATACTCAATTCCCTGACTACTAATATCCTTATTAGTTTGCATGAGCTGCTACGGCAAAATAACACAAGCTAGGTATAAAGGTATTCCTTTCCAGTTCTGGAGCATAGAGAAGTTCAAGGACACAGACACAGCAAAGCTGGCCCCTTCCCAACTCCACAAGAGACACCTGCTGTGCTAGCTTCCTCAGTGGCTGCTGCATCACAGCAATCCTGAGCATTCCTCAGCCCCAGAATTTATCACCCAGATCTCTGCCCTTCTCTTTACACAGCAGTCTCTTTGTCTTGAAGACAGTGATCATTTCTCTTGTTCCGCAGCAACTAGCCTAATGTGTTATTTATAATGGATACTTTAAAATGCTTGTTGAACTAGGTGTGGTGGCACACACTTGTGAGGATTGCCAAAAGTTCAAGGATAGCCAAGGCTACCCACATAGTGAGTGTCAAGTTTGCCAGTGTCAAGTTTGTCAAGCAAGAAAAAGACGGTTATTGAATGAATGAAAAATTCAACTTTTCCTCCTCTAAATAAGACAGGGAGAGCCCCAAGATGGGTGGTTAGTGCTAGCTAAGTGATGCTGTGCTATTCTGGACTATCTGGACAGCCTCATGGACAGAGAAGAATGCAGGAATGCATTAATGCTTCATCGCCACCCCTACCCCTCACACCCTTAATTCACCTCAGACCAGGTCTAACGCTCCATGAAATAAACCACCTAATGTTTCCCCAAGAGAAACTCAAGCTGGTGGAGAGCCGTAATTTCCCGAGGTTGTAACTGCTTTTCCCTGGTAGAAGGGGCCTAGATCTGCCTGATTGAAATAGAAATCAGGGCTCTCACCAAAGGTTCCACTTCCTGTCTGAACTCCCAGTTATCTGGGTTGAGACAGGAGAACTGTGATTCAGCTTTTGCCAAGTCAGTAGAAAACTGAAAAAAAAAAAAAGTCAGTCTGGATTTTTGTGTTTGACATTTTAAAATTTTTCCCCAAATGTATGTTTGTCTTCAGAATTACCTAAGGAACGATGTCTCGTCAATATTCTTTGCTGGAAAAGTAGCAAGATTAGGCATTGAATAAGCATCTTCTCCTTTACTTCAGCAGTTATACTGAGACCAGGAGTTGGGATAAAATGACTGAATCTTAAAACACTTGCTAATAACCATACTAACCTACTCTTGTCATGAAACCTTTCTCTTGTCATGAAACCTTTCTCTCCTACACCTGTCTATATGCTGTCACTTGCTCAGCCTTTGGAAGGTGCTGACCAAAGGAATTCCAGTGCTTGGAAATTCCAGAGCATACTAATCGGCAAACTAGGCAGAAGCCCTAAGGCTGGCACTTTCTTCTAAACATCTGGGTGTGATTTTACTCCTGACTTCAGGAGGACTGGGGTAGAGAGGAGTCTCCACCAGTGGACACCATCCAATTCACGTAACACCTGTAATAAGCTGGGCCCATGACCAGTAACTAACTCTGTAACTTTGTCTCTTTGCTGGGGCTCAGCTCTTCACACAAAGACAGGTCAAAACATCTAGCCAGTTGGAAGCCCCCTTTGTCTCCCAAGAAGGTGACTTCTATGGTTAACAGAACTATTTCAACCAGATTCAGGAGACAGCTCTCACAGCTCATGACAAAGGTAGTCAGAAAATGGTTGCTAGGAGGAGGTGACAAATATGTTACAGGGCCACATTGCCTGCAGTGCTGTGGACAGACAGCAGCAGTGACAGGTGAATTGAAGGATCGGCATGAAGCTCAGCGGTAGCATGTCAGCCCAGCAAGGGCAAGGACCTGGGTTGGATTCTCAGCAACACAGACATGCATGCACACATGCACGCACACATGTACGCACATGGACATTCACAGCAGAATGACTGGCAAGCTCATGGGGTTCTCAGAAGCCATGGTAAGAAGATGAAGGCTCTGTTTAAGAGCTGTGTGACCATGGAGGAGGTTTCTGGCTTCTTTGTAGCTCAGTTGCCTCACCTGAAAAGTGAGGGTGACAGTGGAATCTCCTCATAGTCACCATGTGTGAAGTGCCACGAATGGGGACCGGCATAAAGCAGGTGTGCAGTACGTGGTAGCCATTGCTATTACTGTGTTGAATGCACTCTATGGTAAGATGGCTGAGCTCACAAGATAAGAGAGGAAAAGGACGGAGATCCCTGCATGCTTGTGTACAAGTGGGATAGAGAGAAGATTATTGATAGTCTGGTAATAATTCCTTTGTTTGATAATGAAATCTTCAGTCAGGAGAGCATTGGGCCAAGGCTGAACTCCCAGGACATTGGCATTCACATGCTGGATTGGTTAATATTATTGCCTGGCACTAGAAATATAGAGGTGACCAAGATGGGCAATGCCTCTACCAAAGCTAGAGGAAGGATGAGGTGTCTAGCACAGAAAAAGCGGAGGCCTCTCGGTATATTATCATCTACACAACCCAGTTATGGGACCTTGGAAATTTGGTTTGGCTCCATGGAGCTTATTAAGCCCAAAGCTGCTCTGACTCTCCTTCCTTCATGTCTCACAACCTGTGGCTGAGGGCAGCTGCAGAGTTCAGTTGGCTGAGCCTGCTGTGGGGCAAGTGGTAGCCATCTTTGAAGCTAGACCCACCACTTCCCTTCAGGATGGGAATATCCAGTAGACAAGCTGGCCATGTGTCCCAGCTTTCTGGAATTGTCTTTCTGAAGTGCCCTCTGATTAAAATCTCCTCATGGTTCACAAGGCCATTTACATGTTAGCCCCAAACGATTTGGCAATCTCATTACAAACTACTACCAACTTTGAGGATGGACCTGGAGCCTAATTACACAATTGACTGAAAACTGGGGGTTTTTTCTTACCAATTTCTGACTCTTTTTTTTAATGTAGCATTTCTTCTATTTTAGAAATTACAAAATTTTGGATTGTATTCCTACTGTTAAGGTTTATGAGAGTGTCAGATCCAAATGAAAGTTTTCAAACTTGTTTGTGTGTTTTGTTTTGTTTTTTTGAGGTCGGGTTTTTTCAGCCCTAGCTATCCTGGAACTCTCTCTATAGACCAGGCTGGCCTTGAACTCAGAGATCCACCTGCCTCTGCCTCCTAAGGGCTGGGACTAAAGGCATCTGCCACCTCACCCAGCTTTTTGTATTTTTAAATGTTGTTTTTAATTCTTGTTTCATTGTACTCTGATCAGAGAGTGTTAGTTACAACATTTTGCCATCCTGTGACTTACCGATGTCTTCTTTGTTACCTCATGTTTGATCAGCCTAGTAAGCTGATGCTGCAGAGGAAGATGTATTTCTACTACCTGGGTTTAGTGTTTGGTGTTTGCATTAGAAGCAGCCTGTGGGGGATGTTTTCAGGCTGGGCAAGGCCCTGTTCTTCCCCCACCCTGCTATGTGTCACACTGACAGTGCAGATGAAAATGTCTGCTTGCTAAGCTCTGTTTCTTACTGTCTACATGAAATTGGGCAAGTTACTAAACTTAAAAAAAGTTTTTCTTACATTTATTCATTTATTGTGTGTATGTCTGTGTGTGTCAGCATGTCACAGCCTGTGTATGTGTTTGTGTGTATGAGAGAAAGACAGCATGCCACAACCTGAGTGTGGAGGTTACAGAAATCTTGGGAGTGTCATTATTCTCCTTCCACTATGTGGGTCCCAGGGGTCAAACTTAGGTTTTAATCTTGGAGGCGAGCACCTACTTGTGCTGAGCCACCTTATCAGCCCACTATCTAACATTTTTATCTCATAAAGAGTAATAATAAAATAATAATAATAAATAGCATAGTAACCGGACAGTTGTGGCACACACCTTTAATCCCAGCACTTGGCAGGCAGAGGCAGGTAGATTTCTGAGTTTGAGGCCAGCCAGGCCTCCAAAGTGAGTTCCAGGATAGCGAAGACTAAAGAAAAAACCAAAATAAGTAAATAAACAGATAAACAAATTAAATAGTAATGCCATTTATATTCAAATCTGGTGCTTAGCTTTTCCCCCAGTACTGGGGGATTGAACACAGAGTCCTTGGGCACATGCAGGAACTATATTCACAGCCTTCTTTTTACTCTCTAATTCTGAGACAAAGTGTCCCTAAATTGCTCAGGCTATCCTTGAACTTGAGACCCTCCTGCCTCAGCCACCAAGTGTCACCAGGCCTGGCTGACCTTCTGACTCACCATCCTGACAGCACTCCCATGTAAACACTGCTGTGAGAACAGATTAACACACAGCTGCTCAAACAAGGTCTGCAGTAATGCAAGCTATTTTCAATGCTTTTAGTAGTAATGTTAACGACAGCAAAACAGACTTTCCATGCCTTTGGACCTCCCCATGGGACATGTCCTCTTCTCTGTGTGGCGCACGCCTGTGTGGTGTCCACCGAAGACCCAGCTTTGTAGGTCTCCATGCATGGAATAAGTCCCCTCTGTTCTGCATGCTGTCACAGCCCTCCCAGGCCCGCTCAGTGTCACACCTCCTCTAAGGCATGGAAACCAGTGCTCGTGCTTATCAGTTCCACTAGACTGCAAGTCTTTCTGCGGCAGGAGCCTATCTGGTTTACTTTAGCTCTCTCAAGTTGACTCTACCGCATGAAACACAGTGGGTACTAAATAAAATGTTTGCTGAATGAATGAATAAAGGTTTGACTGAATGATTAGCTGCTTTCGGAAGAGGCCCTAAAACAAGAAGTTCCAGAGGCCAGCAAGTTTGGATTGTCAAATAATCTAGTTATCCTCTGCCCTGCATCTCCTACTCCTAGGCAGCTGCAGGGGCTTTCCTGTCTGCACTGAGCCTAGACTACATCTTCTGCCAAACACTCCCAATCCCTCTCTCCTTACAGACTCACCACTCACTTCTGGCGGCGACAGAAACAAAGAGGATTACATCATTTGTTACAACAAAATGCTTATTATAGTAATAAGTATAATTAGCATTAGACAATTACAATAATAACACATTTCCTTGATGCAAAGGTACTTTTTTAAAAAAAAAACAGGTTTATTTAATGTACCCCCGCCCCCTTAAGGAAAAAATAAAAACCAACTCTTTGGGGGAAGTGCAGAGGCCTCGTACATTCTTTTAAGATGCTATCTCAGCGAAGGAGCATTATTCCCTAACCCCATAAAATGGAGTGGATCCCCTTCAAGCAAGATCTCTCTTGCTCTCCCCTCTGGTTTCTCTGGGGAAAAGAAAAATCTTGTCTCTGTCTTTTGAGGTATTGGGAGACCTGGGTAAAGGATAGAAAAGACCAGGCCAGTGAGAGGCAAAAGGAAAGAGACACCTATGGCTGGGGTCAAAATCAGGTAGGACTGTGTCCCATTCTTGCTTCCTGGGTGGGGAGGCCAGGAAGGGGAAAGCAGGGGTGAGCATTTGAGATACTTTTCTAAGTGTTGTAGGAGTGAGAAACCCCCAGAGTAAGATGGTACAAGGTCCTGGGAGCAAATTGTATTATAATAATTATGAACAGAGTTGTGGTACTTATAGACTTTAACCATTCCAATGTTGGGAGGAGCTGACAGGGTTAAGTGTTTTGGAAGGAAAGATATTGAGAAATATATAGATATTTTGAAAACTATACATAAAGATGCTGATACACTCCACAGATATTACACACACACACACACTGTTCTTAATAAACTCTCAATAAATACTTGTTGATCTAATGAAACAATCCCACCCCAAAAGATGAGGAAATGTGAATATAAGTAGCTCAGGCAGATGTGGCCTGTGATACAGGTGTGTAAAATATATACAAGCATCCATATACAAGCTGCACAGGTGAAAACAATCCTGGTTCCCACATACAAAGCAGTACATTATCCACACACATATGTGGTGTGCACACCATTTTAAGCAATGCACATAAAATAAAACTTCATGTACTACTCCATAGTACATTATATACTTTGCAAACCCAGATTACATACAAGGCTTGGCCACGTGGCCTGGCTGTGTTCAAGTACACACTCTTCATATACTAGGCAGGTGCATGTAGGCACACACACACACACACACACACACACACACACTGAGCAGATAAATCAAACCAGAAAAGCTATAAAGATAAGCGTCTCTGCTCATCACTCTTATCTTCCCTAAGTGACAGCGCCCAGAGGCATGAACTGAATCCAGGGCTCTACCTCGTCTGTGCCTAACACAAAACGAGGCAAACTGTTTAAGCCACCCACTGAGGAATCCACCCTTCTTCCAAGGGCATCAGCAGAAGTGAGCATCTTATCTAAACACCCTGGGGCTGACTGAAAGTGAAATGTTGCTGACCCCCCCCTCGCGTGCAAGGATCTGGTCCATCCCATCTCTCTTCCCAGGTAGATGTCTCTCAGTCTCTGCCACTCACTTCCTGCCAAGTAGAAGGCCCTGAAAACCAGGGACATCTCCTCGCAGCCGGATACCACCCTCCTGTCTCCTGTCTTCCAAGGAGCCTCCTCACTCTGTCTTTTTGCCTCAGCTACATCGAGAATCTTGGCCTTTAATTTCTGAGCCTCTCCCTTCCTGCAAGTGTATGGACCCAGCTTTCTTCAGGCACATGTCAGCAAAATGTTTTATTCCATTTTGTGTCTTTTATGGAGTCCTAGGACATCAATCTTAGCTTTTATTTCTGTTACTTAGGATACTGGGTCTCCCTGTGAAAGCCTTTGGACAGACTAGATGAGTCTTGAAGGACCATTTTCTCCACACCATTTCATTCCCCAAGTGAGGACAAGGTAGGGTGACTTTCTTAGTCACAGAAAGGAGAATCAGAGAGACATGAGTTCCAGGTCCCTGTCCTTTAATTCTTGATGTTCATCCTCCTGCATCAGCATTTCCCAGTGAAATTTTGTGGAACACCAACATAAAGCTATTTGTTTTGAGACAGGGTCTCACTGTGTGGCCTGGAACTTGCTCTGTAGCCCAGGCTGGCTTGGCATTCAGAGATCCACCTATCCCTGCCTCCTGAATACTGGGATTAAAGGCATGTGCCACCACACCCAGCTGCATAAGAGGATTTAATAAGGGTTTCATGGCCTGATAATTTGGACAATATTACATGCTGTGCTCCTTTCTTGAGATTCCAAATGTTTATTAGTATGTCAAAGCCTCTGAGAAGCTCTGTAAGGTGAGATTTTAATTCTGTCTAGCTTGTTGTTTCCTACACGACCCTGATTGCACACATTTTCTAGTCCGCTCCTGCACACATCCCATGAAACATGGTGCTTTGAGGATTGTAGAGTCCACCTAATCCAACCGGGGAAGGAAATTAGATGGGAATGGAAGGGAATAAGCTGGGACCCAGTAGGAGTATAAGCTGCTTCCTACCGTGAGGAGGATGTGATACAAGACTGGATGCAAGCAAGATGGGATACCCCAAAAGGTAAGAGCAACCTAGCAAAGCTTCATGGGAAATGATTAAGGCTCAAAAAAAGTTCTCTCTGGGGTGTTAAGAGGAAGAAAGAGCACTGTCCCAATAAGGTCCTAGGAAAGCAGGGCTTCAACCCATTTGGTTGAAAGAAGGAGGCATCAGCATTGTGCATGGAGAGAGCCAGCAAACTGGTTGGAGAGGAAGGTCTCACATATAGCAGGCATACAATAAGGACTTGTTGAATGAATGAATCAGTGAAGCAAGCTGATTTGCCTCAAGCAACATACAGAACCCAAGCCAAGCAACTGGAAGTCACTGGGCTCTCAGCCCCGACTCCCACCAAGCAGGGTCAGTATTCCTTGGAAAGGAGTGGGATATGCGGACAGAGACCATAACCTTTGGCTCCCTTACATCCATAGGCTCTCAGGGATTTTCCTGGCCAACCCCAGGCATGGAACTGGGTAAGGCTGGTGGAGGGGATGAGTCAAACTGAGCTGTTTGTTTGTTCTCCAGGGCAGGGACACAAAAGAGTCAATAAACACACTGGAGCCTCTGTGACTGCTGCTTGGAGCAACAGATCAGCTTGTTTGTTCTGGAGAATTTGAACTTGGGTCAAAATGGCTCTCAGGGCCTCCCTTCCCTGAGGTAGAGACCTTCAGGCAGGAGCTGGGGTCAACCACTGGGTAACCAGGTGCTCTGCCTAACAATACAGACTACGCATGAAGCTCCTGCCACCAAACCATTTTAAAATTCATAACATGCAGTGGACATGCCAATCTGCCACCTACTGCTTGTGGGATATCTTCTTACTTAATACAGTCCACGGCATTAGCAACAGCACCAGGTGAAGGCATGGCTGGTTCATAGGGTGATAGAATATCCCAGCACTGGGGTATCCTCCTGTTGTACCTCTGCCAGGTAACCTTCCCTATTCACTCTAAGTTACACCAGCTTGGTTTTTGTTGTTGTTTGTTTGTTTTAGTTTTTTGAGATAAGGCCTCAGGAAGTTCAGGTGCCATTCAAACTGGCTGATGGCCTTCAACTCCTCAGCTTCCTGCCTTATTTCCTGTGTGTTGGGATTACAGGCCTATACCACTGTGCCTTACTTGATTTTTCTTCTTTTATTTCCCATAATACACAGGAGAATTTAACTTTCTCAGACTGTGCAATGCCAAGCCCACCTTTAGTCAGGACATGAGATGATTCCGGTGTGTTCTGAGCCTTGCCCTTTAAGAATCCCCTAATCATGGACAGGAGAGATGTTCAGTGGTTAAGAACACCTTCTGCTCTTGCTGAGGATCAAGGTTTGGTTCCCAGGACCCACATGGCAGCTCACAACCATCTGTAACCCTAGTTCAGGAGGCCTGACCCCATCCTCCAGCACTAATGTGCACCAGGTAGTGCACATGCATGTGTGCAGTCAAAACACTCACACTCATACCAACAAATAAATCTTAAAACAAAGGATAAAATCTGAGTAAATCAATAAAATATAAAAACCTACAAAAATGACTTTAGAAGCCTAAGGAAGTGACAGTGACATGCTGACTACATAAGCACGAGGACCAGAGTTTGGATCCCTTGTGCCCAATGTAAAAAGTCACTGTGTCATACATCTGTCATCCCATCATTGTGGAGGTGGTGACAGGCAGATCCCTGGGACTTGCTGGCCAGCCAGCCTAGCCAATAGTGAGCTCCAGGTTCAGAGAGAGACCTTGTCTCAAAAAAGAAGGTAGAGAGACACCTAACATCAGCTTTGAGTCTCCACACACATGCTTATACGTATGTATTCATACCTGTGTACAAACACATGTACACATACATTAACACTTATACACATATGAATGTGTGTACACACATAACTTCAGGTCAGTTAATAAGCACAAGCAGCTATTACAGCTGAGTTTCATAATGCAGAGTCAAGAGACATCAAACATAGAAGTTGCTTTGGGACAGCCTCCTAAAATAGGGTTTCTAGATCAGATTGAGGGACAGAAAAGGACAGGCTCCTGGGGAAAGGGCACAAGCTCTGTAATCAGGGGAGGAGTTAGCCTAAGGACAGTATGGGAGCAGAAACATGTGGGCTCGAGAGAGGCATAGACCACAGAGGAAACATGAATGTGAGATGACCAGGAAGCAAGACTGGAGTGTGAAGTTGGGTGTAGAGGCATACCCTCTAGCCCCAGCACTCGGGAGGCAGAGGCAGGAGAATATCTGTGAATCAAGACCAGAATTCTACATTTTAAGTCTAGCCCAGCTACATGGTGAGACCCTATCTCAAAACAAAAACTAAGAAAAAAAAGAACAAGTTTGCTAGCCACTGGTAGTAGTATGTGGACTCCTAACAGTCCTGAAACACTTGTGAGCACTTCAAATGCAGAGGGATAAGGGCCAAGGTGGAAGCTGACAGCCCTGTGAAAGCTTAGAATATGCAAGGAAAAGAAAGGCTAAGCTCATGAAGTGAAGCAACCCACTGGAGTTCCAGTCCTGAATCCGACACTTCCTCTGACATCTGTAAAATAATGGCACTGTCTGCCTTGCAGTTCAAAACTCTGCAATGCCAAGAGACAGGAGACACTGAGGGCCATTGTGGTGGGTCCTCCACAAATCCATTCAGTATTTCCCCTTATACGAGACAAGTCTAAGTTCCCTTTATCCCCATGACTGAATTACAGCTTGAACATATTTACTACATCAAAGATTAATACTCTAAACCCAGCAAGCTCTCTGGTTGAGCCATAAGGAAATATTTCTATAAAAAGAATAGACTCTATAAATTATTGGTCACTTACCTAAGGTTGTTACTAAATTATTTTAAAAGGATATATATATTCTGCTCCTACACTCTCACTTCTGTCTTTCTCAGACTAACTGCTTTCTGAACTAGGAAGGGTGTCCAGACAAAGACCTGGGAAGTTTGATATATTCTGGATCCTTTAACTGTTAAGATTCCAGAAGATAAATAAACTCCACAGTAGAATCTGAAGCAACTGGGGGTTGGAGAAATGGCTCAGCAGTAAAGAGCACTGGCTGCTCTTCTAGAGGACTTGGGTTCAATTCTCAGCACCCACATGGCAGCTAACAACTGTCTCTAACGCCAAGATCTGACACCCTCACACAGACATACATGGGGGCAAAATACTAATGTAAATGAAATAAAAGTAAATAAAATTTTTAAAAAAGAATCTGAAGCAACCTATTCAGATACTGAAAAGTAGTAGGAAGGGAAGTCTCAAGGTTACTCTTTCTTCCCTTTCACATTCTATCTAAGCAGCACAGCAGTTCAGTAGGCTTTCTTAGGGATGCCAGCCCTCCCATGCTTCCACCTTGGCCTGTATCCTGTTTTATTAAGGTTCATTTCTCTGTCCATCACTCCAGAGTGGAACAGCTTTGACAGCAGGGATTGAGTTTTATCCTTCTCTAAGTCTGAGCTGGCATAGTGATTGACACATAATTGCTCCTTGTGGAACTGTGTAGAGGAAGAGTAGGAAGGTCACTCTAGAGTCTTCGTCTTAACAATGCTCGCCCGCTCTGCTGACCGTGCCCAGCTTTGATAGATGCCCACCCCTCACTCTGGCACCCTTTCCATGTTCCTGTCAGTGCTTACTAGTGGGCCTGAGATGTCTGGCTTACTTGCCCATCCTCTCACCTACTTGGGTCAAAAAGGTAGAAACTTTGTCTTCACCTTTTGTCTGGAATTGCAGCCGTCACAGAGTAATTTGCCAGATGCATCAGTGGAGCGCAGGAACTCATCCTTTCTACACTGTGACCAAAGAAAGAATTTTTAAGAGAATACCAGAGGTCAATTTTATGATGTATAAACACAACATAATCTACTGACCAAAGAAGAGGCTGACAGAGGCAAGCATATATTTTAACTCTCCAAGTCTGCCTCAGAAAAATGAATTAACTATATGAATTAAATTACCTCGGTATTTGTTTATCTGTGGCATACTGGAGTATATGAATTTAGGATCTAAACTGCATTGTGAGAAATGTGGATTGGAACAAAGCATACAACAGGTCCTACTACTATTCAGGGACCATCAGACTGAAACCCTGGTCAGCAGAATTCATATAAAAAGATGAAAGCATGTGTGCCATGAAATGAGCCAAAGAAAGGCACCAGACAAGGTAACTTCTGGGTACTCGGCTTGGGAAATGAGCAGAGGGTGTGTGGATCATTCTCATCTTGACACATTTTTATTCTCACTGGCCCACAGAATTGCTTAGATATAACACAGAAAGCAGATTGAAAGGATGAGTAAAATACCCATAGTTGCTGACAACCTGAAGTATAATTTGGAAGACTGCTCAGCATTACAAAGGAAGGAGAAACAAAGAAGTCTGACTGAGACTATAGGGGCAGTGTAACAAGATCTTGGACCTGTTTTGTAGAGTATCATAGAATTCCTTTAACAGCTGGAGTGTAGGGGACCATTAGGAGAGGTTAATAGGAATATTAACCAATATTAACCAAGCAACTGAAAGAACAAGACAACGAACTCTCAATGACCCATAGTTGGATCTGTTCTCCAAAGGTGGGCCACATTTCACACACACCCGTCTCACACCAAGACCGTGTCATCTGTCTAAGAACAGCCTCTCCTGCTCGGCCCCTCGGTGACTGCTCTCCACCCACAGACATGGAGGGTCCAGCGAGACTGTGTGCTGAATTCTAATCTCTGAGCTCCTGTCGCTGGCTGTCTGCTTTTGGAACGTACAGTCTATCTCATCTCAGGGTCAGGGCTAGCAGAATAGAAGCCATCTTATCTTTGCTTGTGAATCTTGCTGGCAGAAGGTGTTCATAGCAGGAAAGCAAAGAGTGCCCATGGACAGCCATCAGCAGGCTCCATTGCCCGCATCGCAGAACCTGCCATGGGCTCTTCTCACACTGGAGTTATGACTCTCTCTGTAAAAAGTCATTGTAATTATGAAAAATGTGTGGGGCTCTTTCCACCATTTAGGTAAAGCCTCTGGCTGTCCGGATGAGCAGAGATTTAAGATCTTGTTCTCCATAAAGATAGCCAGATAGCTAAAGAGATAGATGTGTTAACGCCTAATTGGTCATTGTTGAGTCATCAAATCTGTTTTAGAGAGCAGGATTGGACAGTCCTGACAGGTAAGGGAAAGCAGGGCACAGCCCAGGGGATTGAGGATAGCAAGGGACGATGGCAATCAGTCAGTCCACTCTCCCTACGCTGGCTCCCTCTGGGACTTTCGCTCCTCCTCTGCACAGAATTTCCAAGAATGGTATCTGAACCTTCCTCAGGAGCCTCATTCACATGGAGACCATGCCAAGCTACTCTTGCTCAAGGCTCTGGTTGTTTCTGCTCCATAACTCCAGCTGCCGCTGGACAGGCCAGCAGCCTCTTATTCTTGAGCCTGCAGCATTTATAATCCACTGCTCAGCATTTTCCCTTTTCTTTTTTTAAATTTTTTATTTTATTTAAAATTATGTGTAGGGGGAAGATATGTGCATGCAAATGCCCCAGAGGACAGAGGAGGGAGTCAGATCCACTGAGCTGGAGTTTCGGCAGTTGTGAGTCACCTGATGTGGGAGCTAGAAACTGAACTCAGGTCTGCTCTAGGAGTAGGACCTGTTCTTAACCGCTGAGGCAGCTCTCCAGCACCTCAGAGACCTTCCTTGTCTCTGTCCTCATTACAACTTTATTTTTTCTTGTGTATATGAATGTTCACACCTCTGTGGGTTCACGTGTAGATATGAATGCTCTTGCATGCAGAGGTCAGAGGTTGGTGTCAGGAGTCTTCCTAGTTTCTCTCAGCCTTATATGTTGAGGCAGTCTCTCACAGTGAACACAGAGCGCACTGATTTGTTTAGTCTAGCTGGTAAATTTGCCCTAAAGACCCCCTGTCCCTGCCTTCCAAGAGCTGGGATTTCGGGCGAGTTATCATACTTGCCCAGAATTTATGTGGGTCCTAAGGGTTGAATTTGGGTTCTCAGATTTGCACAGCAAGAATTTTGTCCACTCAGCCATCCCTCTATCCCTCAAGTTCCTTATTTATATCCCCCTTTCAAAGCCATATGACTTTTAAGAACACCTTTCTAGGCATCTTGTAATTGTAGTAAACATCATACAACTCAAAGTGGGTGAACTAGATTATTTGAGCAATAATTAATTATAGGCAGAAAACAGTGTAGAGGTAAGAGCCAAACCCCAAAGCCCTGAAGCCTAAGGGGAGATGATGGACGCTGTTTAGATATGAATGAAGAATAGAGCACTATCCTCCCTTGTGACTCTGAAAGTTGGGGAATGAGAACATTGATGTAATTAGGGCAAGCGTGTTAAAGCCAAAATGTGTGAATCGTCTAGCATCTTTCCTCAGAGTTTTCAGGAAATTAAAGTAACTGCCCTAGAGAACAGGACAATATGACTTCTCAAAGGAAATCTCTGAATTATCTTCCTTTTAAGAAAAATGATTGGATTTATGGAAATGAAACAGGCCTTGTGCTGGTTCCTAGAGCAAATGTGTAAAGACAAGATGAGAACTCAAGGCCTTGGTCCTCTTTGCTTGTGACATCCTGCCTGCCCAAAGTCTGAGCAAAGAGCATAAAGACCACACTACTACCTCTCAATATGCCAGGATCATCCCTTTATTGGGAACAGAAGCCCAGGACATGAATCCATGGCTGAGGCAGGAGACTGGAATGTAGCTGTACCTGTGGACTCAGAAACATGCGTTCCTGAGGTCATCCTCAGTGAGTCTTCTTTGCCTCCACTATAGCTACCCAAGATAGAGGCTTTTAATTTTATTTAAAAACCCTTCTTGGTGACCAGTCATGGTGGCACACACTCAGGAGGCAGAGGTAGGTGAATCTCTGTGAGTTCAAGGCCAGTCTAGTCTACGTAGCAAATTTCGAGCCAGTCAGGGGTACGTAGTAAGACTTTATCTCAAAAACAAAACAAACAATACAAAACCAAAAAATACCACTTCATTTTAAAACTGCGCTAGTATGATAGGCCCCATAACTCTTCTACAAATTTAGCTGACAGCTGAGCAACTTTGGTGGACCCACTGCTTCTTCCTGTGTCATTCTATATCCTTTGGGATTACTTGGCCCTACTTCTTGAGTATTCTAGAATATACTGAACCTCTGCAGTGCTACCTGCAGAGGGAGGATGGCAAACAGTAAAAGGAACCTTGTAGATAACACATCAGAATTCGATGCAGGCAAAGCAAGGTAGCTGATCATCGCTAGGAGAGCCAGGAGCTCCCTTGGGGTACAGAGGGTGCTGGATGCCCTGATCATCTAGAGTAATTGCTGCCGCCACTGCCCTGACAGGAATAACCCAGAACCACTGACAGCCCTTTTCATCTAAAGGACCTCAAAGCACTCAGCCGCCAGGTGCTCATTAAACCCTCTTGGATGAGGTTTGCTCAACAGGTCTAGGCCCTTCCTACAGACGGTCAAGGTCTGAGGGTGACTCAGAGAATCCAAGGAGCCAAATGTTGCAGGGATGGGGGGCATAGGCTTCCTACACGTGGGAAAATGAGCCTCCTTGGCCCAGTTCTGGGTCTGGACTCCAAGGGAATGGAAAGGAGGCAAGCTCCTCCCTTAACCATCTACAAGCAGGGTCATGTAGAATTAATCCAACATGAAGCTCATTTCCCCCAAATACCAGACAGGATTGTTTACAGCTCAAGAACTGGCAGAAGGCATGGGCAAGTAGGCATGGGCAGCATGGTTTTGGAAGGCAGGAGCAGACAAAAGGAAAACACCTCCTCTTAAAGGGGATGAGCTGTGGCTGAGGAAACACCACATGATTCAAGTCTGGTCTGAGAAGGTTGGTTCTAGGAAACACAGTCTTAGGAATAACACTGCAGAAAAAGCAGTTCTCAGGAAGCAGAATCGCTGCAGAGGAAGCCTGCATTCAGTCTGGGGTCAGAAGGTGACATCTACTCACCAGCCCTCCATGCTTTCACACCAGTTACAGTGGGAACTGAGCGTGTTTCCCTTTGGAAATAGCCTATTCTGGCCAGTCACGCCAGCATGGATCCAAGACCATTTTTGAACAATTCTTTCTGATACAGCCTTCGAAGCCTGCCATTAGAATGAGAATTAAACCCATAGACCATTTGGATGGAGCACCAGACAGTCTCAGAAAAGCATAGTCTCTGCTTGCCCATTTGCTACTACCACTCTGGCAACAAAGGCAGAAGAGTCTGCATGCTGGCACGCGTGTTCTCCAGCAGAACCTGCATCAGAAGACAGCTCAGGATACTGAGTTTGGGCGGTGACTTGAGCATGCATAAGGAGACATGGTGGCATATACCTGCCCTAATCCTTCTGGAGAACTTCAGCCAAATCACTGATTTGGCACCCGGTGGTGACGGCTATATTTCAAATGCACTCACCTTCAGGAAAACTGTGTCTGGTGTTTTAACCTGAACTCACCAAACAGAAGGCACGAGAGTATTTCTTCAGACTACCCTGTGTATTTGGAGGAAGTCTACTTGAGTATGTAAGAGATTCTGAGAATGAATTAATGACAGGAAAATCTTTTTTTCATTTTTCTGATAATTTTTTATTACTTTATAAATAATAGAAATTAAAATTTCCACTTCCTCCCCTCCTCCCACTTCCCTCCCACTCCCCTACTCATCCTCCCCCTCCCCCTCCAGTCCTAAGTGAGGGCAAGGTACCCTGCCCTGTGGGAAGTCCAAGGCCCTCCTCCCTCCATCCAGACTTAGGAAGGTGAACATCTAAAGTGAATAGGATCCCACAAAGCCAGTACATGCAGTAGACACAAATCCCAGTGCCATTATCATTGGCTTGTCAGTCTGCCCCCATTGTCAGCCACATTCAGAGGGTCCAGTTTGATCCCATGCT
>LOEQ01001140.1:166440-176473 GCA_001685075.1 Bramus lutescens | reverse complement strand
AGTCACAGACACAGAAGGACATGGAGGACAGAAGATATTACAGAAGGAAGGTTTTGTTCTCCTCCTTCATTTTCACACGTGAACAGGCTTCAGGTGCTCCGCCTCTGTGTCACCTGGGAAGTGGTAAAACTTGCAAATTCTGGGGTCCACTCAGACCTGCTGAATTTGAAAGTGTTAGCAGTAGGGCCCATTTTGTTGGACTTCTTGTTTTGGGGGAGTTTGATTTTTATTTTTTGTTTTTTTTAAGACAAGGTCTTTGCGTAGACCAGCATGGCCTTGAACTCTTGACCATTCTGCCTTTTCTCCCAAGTGCCACAACTGCAACACTCTGTGCTTTGACAAGCTTTCCAGGCAATCTGAAGAGTTAAAGGCTAACAAAACCTGTGGAGCGTAGGAAATACTCCCAGTCTCTCTGCCCCTCTCCTTTACATGACTATCAAGATCAAGTTTGTAAACAGCTTAGAGCATGCCCAGTTTGTGCCTCTCGGTTTCAGGATTTTTGCTGCTGCCTTTGTTTGGAAAGCCAGCGGGCTCACGTGAGCGAGCAAGCTGACCTACTCACACATGACATAAGCCCACCAACAAGAGAAGACTCCAGCTGTGCGGTGTGGGGCGGGTTGTGTGCAGCATCACTTGTGACTGGGGGAGGGGTCAGTCTGTCAAGTTCAAGGGTGCAAGACTAGCAAGTCAATGTGGCTGCAGGTCTAGCACGGGTACAACCATCTGTCTCCTATGTCTTGGTTATGTGGGTTCCAAAATTAGGAAGGAGTGTTCTTTAAGATATCCTTAGGATTCCAACAACGGGTGTCTGTGAAGAGCTGGCAGGCTACAGGAACAGACCGCCTACAGGAGAGGGATTAGAGCAAGACTGTGATCAGCCAAGGAGGAAACAAAGCTCACTCACAGATAAAACAACACAAAGAAGTGACAGAGAAAATGCCAGAATGTCTTAACTGAGTAGGATCTTTAAAACCATTCATTCTGTCCTCTCATGTTAAAAACTAAGACCCGCTGAAGGGCCTGCATGGTTTGGCAAGGTAACATTGCTAACTGGCTGCACAGACAAGACCAGAACTCAGGACACCTGGCTCTCAACTATACACTTTCTAAGGAGACAGACCAAAGAAAACAGAAGAACAATCCTCAAGTTCATTAATACAGTCACTGTGTAGTAAAAGGACAGTTCCAGGAACTACAGGATGGTAGTGGGTTTAAGGCCAAATGCTTTGTGTTCATAAGAAAGGGTTAGCTACAAGTCACTGTCCCTGTCACCCCAAGGTGACAGCTCCAGCCTGCTCAGTGTGCTCCTTGCTAACATATCACTTAGAGTGCTTTTCATTTTGTTCTATGTTAAAATGGAGGCTCTCCAAGGTCAGAGGTCACCTTTCACATCACGTGTACTTCGTTTCAATAATGGCAAGTGTGGCCATGCTAAGTAGTTTACTGAATCCATTGTTCAACCAACTAAGCCAAGCTCAGACTGCATGTCAAAGAGGGTCACCTGTTGCAGCCCAAACATCACATTCATTGATGCCCATGGACGTCACCAACCATGCTCCCCCCCAGAAAAATCTCAAATATCTCCCAACATTCTGCTTTTCTACGCACCACATGACATAATCCCATTTGGGTTTGTCTAACTCATGTAGCTTCATGTACTAATTAAGCCGTAAGACACAACAGGGCATGAATTTATTGTGCAATAATTCGCACGTGGGGTGTTTGTGCAGTGCTTGGGCGTGAGTTATGACATATTAATTCACGGCCTAGAGGGCCTTGTTGCAATTACAGAACCATTTTTTAAATATCATCTGGGCTTAAAATACAAATATTAGTCCCCCCAGTCTTAGGAGCCTCACTTCCAAACGCAACTGCCCCTTTTCTTCTCATTCTGTGTTATTCTTACCCATGCAATGCTCAATGCCAACCACTCACTGCAGTCACAGAGTACCACGGAGTCCTGTGAAAAGGGAGGAAGAGGAAGATAGGCAGAGAATCCCTAACTACCCGCATGGAGAAGCAGACCCAGTAGCCAGCTAAGGGCCTATTACCAAGAATGAAGAGGAGCCAGAAAACACTTTTATGTATCCTGACATTCAATAAACCTCACCACACGAAACCAGGCAAAATTCACTATGGTTTTTATGCCCATTATCAGGAGAGGGTGATGGGAAAGGAAAAAAGAAATGTCATCTGGCTCAGAAACCCCCAAGGAAAACCAGTTCCTTGCTCTTCTGTGTGCCCAAGGCTCTGAGAGAGGTGAGCTTATCTCTGTGGCCAACTCTCCTACTGGTCTCATGGCACTCCCTACACGCCCTGCACCATCTGTGATATCACCCACCAACCGCCTGCAGAATCTGCTCTCAGAGCCTGTATTAAAACACTCACTTATAACTCCCTATTAATTTTTCACGAGAACTTATTTTTAACTCACTCAAACCATTGTCTGAATACGCCAAATATATTTTCTTAATGAACGATCTCAGCGTGTGATTCCTCCTTCCCGAATCCCCTGCTGCTATTCAAATGGTCGGCTCCTCACAGGGAGCAAGGTTTGGATGAACAACTCACAGCAATGTCCCGGAAATGAGTAGCAGAGAACAGAGAAAAAAAGTCACACATGCCTCTCTACTCAGGCTTTGGATGTGAGAGAATTTCATGAAACATGGGTTTTTGAAAACGGATCAAGTCAAAATTGAAAAATCTTGGGTGGGGCTATAACTCAATATGTAGTGTGTGCTTAGCTCTGAGCACTTTCTCTCAGAGTAAAATAAAAATNGGGAGGGAATTAAGTTTTCTCTATATGTTACCCAAAGTTACCCAATGTCTTCTCTATACCTAGCGATATCCAGTGGGGTTATTGGATCAGGCCTTCTAGACTCCTTTACTGGCTTTTCAATGATCCTGACATCATTATTATTTATTCACAAGCAAGATGATAGAGCCACAAAGCATGGTGGCACTCACCTGATATCCCCACACTTGAGAGACTGAGGCAGCAGGATCACAAGCTTGACGCTGCAGCCTGGGCTACAATACCAAATTCAAAGTCAACTTCAGTTGTATAATAAGACCCTGTCTTAAAAACAGAGAGGACTAATAGGAAGAGAAGGAAGAAATGGAAGAGAAAACAATCAATTAAAAGACTAGTGGGGCTGGTGAGATGGCTCAGGGGTTAAGAGCACTGACTGCTCTTCCAGAGGACCAGAGTTTGATTCCCAGCATCTGCTTCGGGTGGCTCACAACTGCCTGTTCTGACTTCTGCAGACACCCACACATATATGCATACACATGAAAATAAAGCCAAAGAAGATTTAATAAAGAAGAAAAATAAGGCAAGGAGTCTTTTTTAAAAAGAAAACAATCTTTTCCACTTTACATACCAATTGCAGTTCCCACTCCCCCCTCCTCCCCTCCCCTCCCCTCCACCTGNCTCCCCTCCACCTGACCCCTCACCCTACCCCCATCCACTCCTCAGAGAGGGTAAGGCACATGGCTTTGGATGCAGAGTCTTTTTGAAGGGTTTTGAGCCATGTTGCCCTAGCTGGCTTGAAGCCATGTATGTAGTCCTAGCTGGCCTCAAACTGAGAGACATGCCTGCTTCTGCCTCCAAGTGACAGGATAAAAGACGTGTGCTACTAAATTCAGTCAGAGTGTCAGTTCTGAACTCATTGAGTCTTTCTAATCTGTAAATGTGAGTTGTTTCTCTACTTTATAGTCCTTCACTAGTTGCTCTTGCCTTCAGGACAAAGCCTAAAAATCCTTAGCATGGCCCTTCCAAATGTTTTTATAACCTGACAGTGCTCACTCCCCTAGCACAGCCCTTCCCAGGCTGCTGTTCCACCGTGGACTTGTTTCCTGCTTTTCATGCTCTCCTGGGCCCCTCAACTGATAACTTACCTTTCAGTTCCCAGTTTAGACATTGCTTCCCCAAGAAGCCTCTGGAGAGGGTGCCCTTTGCAGCAGTCCCAAAGCACCTGTCAGTATCCCCCAAGGTCATAAAGTAGCAGGGTGAGTTAGACTGTGAGTTAGGTGCTCAATAAATATTTGTTGAACAAATGTGCAAACAGAGCAGAGAAAACCTGAAGACACAGATGATCCAGAATTCCTATCAACTTGACTTTGAGATACATACCTTGTAACCAAGCAACCTTTATAAATCTGAGTCAGGTAAATATATAAATGGTATCACGTTCCTTGTAGAAGGGCGATCAAAATGTGTGAAGGGAAAACCAACTGTGATAAAACCGTGACACAGCTAATTCCTGGCCTGTATAAGCTGTGCACAGGTGAGAAAAAATAGCTTGCCTTTGTGGGTTCTTGTTTTGTTTTAGAAATATCAGGTTTCCTTGGCTTGCAAGAACCATCTCACTCCCAATATGAAGACCCTTCTCCTCCTCCTCCTCCTCTTCCTCCTCCTCCTCCTCCTCCTCTTCTCTTCTTCTCATCATGTTTAGTCCTATAATTTAGGGTAGGATGTTCCCTAAAACAGAAGGTGTCACCTTGGTCAAAAGCGTGCATAAGGGCACTGGGGACATTTTCAAATGTCACATCCTCACCCTCTGGAGATTCTTCTCTCTACTTATTTTTTAAATTCTATGTTGAGTGTTTTGCCTGCATGTATGTCTGTGCGCACTGCTTGTGCCTGGTGCCTAAGGAAGTAAGAAGAAGGCATTAGACCCCCTGAAACTGGAGTTACAGACGGTTGTGAGCCATCACATGGATGCAGGAAAGTGCACTTAGCTTTTGAAGCATTTAGCTCAGAGCACACCACACAAAATGCATTAATGCGATCTACAGGGTTGGCAAGATGGCTCAGTGGGTAAAGTCACTACCAAGTCCAACAATCTGAGTTGGATCCCCATGACCCACAAGATGGAAGGAGAGAATCAGCTCCTCCAAGTTATCCTCTGACCTATGCACACACGCACACATTTATACACACATACAAATACATTTAACACAAACAGATATTGCAAACTACCAAATGGTTAGTATTATAACCCATCCAAAGCCTCCCAACTTGGAAAAATCAATTCATGTTTATAAATGTTTACTATCAAAGTCTGGAGCCTGCTCTTTGTGAGAAAAATAAAAGTTTTATTCCATATATATTCCTCAAAGCTCTAAGGACTCTAACTAGACACCTTCAAGCACACCAGTACGACATACCTTGAGAATCCTGGGCCCACTGGGGTTGGCAGGCATTGATGGGTTACAAGAAAAACAGTAGCTGGCACTTACCAAGCACCTACTGGGTGCTCACTATTTCACTGAGCTTCCTCTCAACAGCTCTGAGAGTCCAGAGCTTACTGTTATCTCTGCCTTGCATATGAGGAAACAAAGTTTTGTCAGGTGAGGAACCCGGGCAAGGTGAACACAGATTTTTCTTAAAGGTGGAGGGGGGGCGTTGGAAGAAAGTCTCTTCTGTGCCCAAACTCAAGAGAACTACCTATTCTGCCACACTGCCTTCCTGTGGCTGTGAGAGCTGTGCACTGCGCTCCTCCTCCCCCAACTCCTGATAGGGAAAGATGGAGAAGGAAGCCAGAGCTTCTTTTTAGCAGCTCCTTAAGCATCAAAAATTCTGTCTTCTGTCCAACCAGCCTGAAGGGAGCAAAACAATTAGAAAAGGCAGACAATACAAGAAATAATAGTACCTTTGCCTATGGTCACTATTTCTGGCCGAGAAAGTCCTGGGTGTACAACAGCAAGAGCAAAGAGCACTTGGTCAAGATTTCTGGGCTGAGGACACCAAGTTGGAAGGGAGTGAAGGAGTGAGGGTGAATATAGGAGTTAGAGAAAGGAGTGGCAAATGAATACGATCAAAATACATTATATTGTAGGACACTCAATTAATTAAAACACTAGTTTTTAAAGTAACATCTAAGTGCTAAACAACAACAGCAAAACCAGGTCTGTAACACACCCTCTTCCACTTAGGGACACAGATCTGGAGGCCTGCTTGTCCTTTCTAAATCTCACTGCTTTCCTCATAGAGTGGGACTGACGACCAGAAGTAAGCGAGGAAATATAAACTGTTCCCGTGCTTGGGTGGGGGCTGTAACAAGCACTCAGTCCCAGCATTGTTCCTACCCCCACAGAACTTCTGAGGAACAAATGGAGCCGTAACCAGGGAGTCCAGCACAGTTCTGTTGTGGGTAGTAAGAAGTTGGATTACAGACGTAAAACCTACCACAGAGACATGGCAGTCACACATGTGTAGAGGTCAGAGAACAACCTCAGATATCAGCCCTCACCTCCTACCTTGTTTGAGGGTCTCTCTTGTTCATTACTGCATACTCCAGGCAAGCTAGCCCAAATGTTTCTGGCAATTCTCCTGTCTCCATGGGATTACAGATGTGTACTCTATTGCATCTGGTTTACCTGGATTCTGAGAATGTGAACCCATGTTGTCAGTCTTGTTTTTAAGAGTTAATTTTGTTATTTGCAATTATGTATACGTGTCTGTGTGTGTAGCATATACACATGAGTGTGGGTGTCCCCAGGGGCCAGAGGTGGGTTGGATTTACAGGCAGTTGTGAGCCACCCACAATGGATGCTGAGAACCAGACTGCGGTTCTCTGTGAGAACCACTGAACTATGTGTCCAGCTGCAGGTCATAAGCCATGTGTGACAAGCATTTACCTGTGAGCCATCTCCCCAGCCCAGTTCTGTCCATTGTTCTGTGAAGGGTAAAGCAGTCAGGTCACAGCCTTACTCTGGGTATAAGCCGCATTCTGCATTTACAACAGTCCAGTCGGTTATAGGAGTGCACACCTTTAATCTCAGAACTCCAGAGGCAGAGGCAAGTGGATCTCTGTGAGTTTGAGGCCAACCTAATCTACATAGTGAGTTCCAGGCCAGCCAGGACTACAAATAAACTGATTCAAAACCAAAGAAACAAAGAAAGAAGACAATCTGTATGATCTGTGTGTCAGTGCGGTGTCCTCAGCACCTGCAGTGTGTCCGTGTTGTGTGTGTGTCAGTGTGGTGTCCTTAGCAACTGCTGTGTGTGTGTGTGTGTGTCAGTGTGGTGTCCTCAGCACCTGCAGTGTCTCACATGGGACAGGCACTTCAGATTTATTGAGTGGATGATCGTGACTAAAGGGATATAAAGGGTATGGGTTTGAGACACTCTCACCAAATACACTAAAGCAGTGTATCTAGCAAGGAGAGGAAAGGAGAATATAGGTAAGAGCTGAAAGAGGAAACAAACAAACATTTTACTGGGCCTTTTGTGAACTGACCCCAGTGTGAGGTGACCTGGGCTCGGTGACACACTTGGCTCTGTGCCCCTAAGCTGCAGTGGAGGAACTGCACGAGGCACCATTGTAGATACAGAATTCTGTCTCTTTCTGCTCCCCAATTCAGGGTGGTCCTTATGCCACACTATTTCTAGAGATTAGTGAAAGTGGACCTATAAGGTAGATAACAGAAAAGGTAATTATGAACCAAATATACAGGAATTAAATATCTCCCCCCTCCCAGACAGTATTTCTCTGTGCAGCCGTGGCTGTCCTCAAACTAGCTCTGTGATCAGACTGGCCTCAGAATCATAGAGATCCTCCTGCCTCTGCCTCCTGAGTGCTTCTAAATACCATCTTTATGACTCAGGCAAGTGGAGCAAGCAACAACCAGACAGATGTACAGGTGGAAAGCTGCCACATGACAGGAACCCCAAGAAAGTTTCATTGTTGCACACGTGAAGGGGCAAGCTTTCTGCAAATGTGGTTCTCAGAGCATCCTTCCCTGTGCAACAGCCTGCAATTATCTTCATGGTCCATCCTCAGTCTGGAGTCCAGAGCTCAGCTGTCAAAGGATCTCTTCAGTTCTGCCACCCCCACCCCTGAAACCCAGAGCCTCCTTTCTAACTCAGCCCTATGAGCCTGCAACTCTGTGCCTCACATTCTGGCTCACCCTCATGGGAAAGGGGAGCCTTTGACCTGTACAAGTTCCTTGACCTATGAGGAAGGCCGTCCTCTTTCCTTCCTGTCTAATGTTGAACCTCCAGCATATCTTAGCCTTCCCAAGCCTGGCAGACTGACTCTCCAACCTTCATTTCCATCCCCCCAGCACTTACAGCCCCAGAGCTCAAGACCAGTTTCCTTTCTGTCTGGTGTGATCTGGGCGGTATGATCCCCTCAATCTAAAAGTTTCCAGGGGGCAGGGCCAAGAACCCTAAACCTCCTCCTGCTTCTGAATGTCACACTCCCTCTGCCAACCCTAACTACCAACGAATGCCAAACAACCAAAAGAGACATTCAGGACAGAGAAAATAATACACAGATCTGTGGGCCGATGACTCTGTCTTAGGATTCCTAGAAGCAGGATTTTCTTTCCAGAGAAAGGAACAGACAGAAGTGGAAACAAGAGACTAAAACATGCAGGCTTCTATTTAAAGATCACTTCTTGAGGACTTTGCCTAATGAGAGTCCTGGGTCTGTGAATCTCAGTTTAATTAGAAAACAGTCTCTCATACAAAAGGCCTGACAACCCTCGTGCGAATCCCATAATGCTTTTGGCTCCTTCCCTCCTGCCTGCTCCCTGTGTTTCTCCCATCTCTGAACTCTTTCCAAACTCTAAAACAGAAGTTCCATCCCAAGGAGCCAAGAAGAGCTGAAGTCAATTCCAGCAATCCACCCACTAACTTGTAGGCTGGCCTGCTTTCCCGGCCAACCCCGCCCATTCTCCTTGGTCCTGGAGGTCAGGCTTCTTCCCTCTGTCCTTAAGGAGAGTACTGCCCTCATCCTGGATCTTTCCAAAACATTTTTCCATGAAATGAGTCTCACTGATTCCCCAAGTCTGACCTCATCAATCCTGCAGAACAGCTTCAAATACAGACTGGATGCAGGTGAAGTAGCTGGAAGTTTGGAAGGTCTTGGCCAAAGCCTGGTGGAACTATTAAATCGTTTTCAGCTCTCAGAACTTAAGATAAATGGACTCGACACGGCGCCTCCCGAGACGTATCCCTTTGTGTGAAGTACAGCTTCTGTCCCTACCTAAAAAGTATAAGCTCTCTCCTCTTTGTGATTTCCAAAAGATAAACGTCCTGGTACAATCAAATCGGGGTTTCCCAAGAAAACGTGTCTGGGTACGTGAGCTTCCCTAGAGTTTCCGACATTCTGGTCCAAGCCCCTGCTAACAATGGAAGAGGACAGTCAGAGCTCTGACACAGAAGAGCTGACAACGCCTGAAGAGGCGTGGAGGACCTGCAATCCCAGCACTAAGCGGGCTGCAGCAGAAAGGTCACTTATCCTTGCCCAGCCTGGATCACACAGTGAGTCTACGGTCAGCTTGGATTGCAGAATCTCAGTGGTAATGCTAACCATGGGATAGAGAGATGGTTCAGCAGTTTAAGATTGCATACTGTTCTTGCAGGAGTACAGGGTTCAATTCCCAGCACGCACATCAGGTAGCTCACAACCACCCATAACTCCACTTCCGTAAGATCCAATGCCTGTGGCCTCTATGAGCATTGGTACTCGCATACACATATATGCAATTAGAAATAAAATGAAATCTTTTTTTAGATTATTATTCCCAAAATAATTGTGCTATATCTACAAGTTGGCTATAGAATTCAATTCAAAGCACATTTGAAGAGGTAGCATGCAACTGCCATCATGGAGACTGGCTTCGGCGTGTATCCTGGGTCTAGAAGTCACAAAAACTAGAAGCTTTCAGCTTTTGCTATTTGTGCCTTTTCTTGAGTCTGTGTCTAGTCACAGTCATTCATTTGCTCACCCAATAAATATTTACTGGTCCCTGGCTACTCAGCACTGGGTCGCTGCTATGAGAACACAGAGAAAGATTCCTCCATTCCAGTGACTTAAATCTCCACAACAGAAGCAGATGATAAACAAATGATATTGTATCCTGTATAGGACCATGGTCTGTGAGGCCGAGAAAATGAGTCAGATAGGTTACTGTGTGCTGTGGCTAAGAGTTACAATTTCAAATGGTTGCCCAGGCTCAGGAAACAGCACAATAAGCGTGCCTGCTGCGTAAGGTGGCAACCATCTCTCTCTCTCTC
>LOEQ01001140.1:145903-159060 GCA_001685075.1 Bramus lutescens | reverse complement strand
CTCTCTCTCTCTCTCTCTCTCTCACACACACACACACACACACACACATGCAATCGCACACACAAGCACACACACAGGCACACACACCCTACCCAGATCTACAACTTCGGTTTCTTGCACTGCTTTACTTAATTTGGAAGATAAGTCTGTAATGGCTTGGTATTATTCCATGTGATGTGAATGCGTGTGTTACAGAAAGGGGAGGACAGGAGGCTGGGAATACAGCTTCTTTCCGTCACAAGATCTGGGACTCATGGAGGTGGGGAGACAGAAAGGGAAGAAGTGAGAGGAAGATGGAGAGGGAAGAAGAGAATGAAAACATAAAAGAGTGATTTATAATCAGCACTGGTTATTGGTTGGTTAGAATTGGATTTTACTTCTCTTGGAAGGATGGAGAGAACCCATGAACTGTTCCCCTTTTATAAGTTGGTAGCATCACAGTTGATAGAAGTGAACAGTAATGCAGTTGGTAACATCACGGTTGATAGAAGTGAACAGTAACACAGTTGGTAACATCACGGTTGATAGAAGTGAACAGTAACACAGTTGGTAACATCACGGTTGATAGAAGAAGTGAACAGTGAGGCAGTTGGTGACGTCATGGTGGACGAAAGACTCCTAGCAGGCACTTCATTTCCTTGAGTTGGCGACTTAAGGAGTATATCCTGCCCCAGCCCTTCAGGTTGGCTGAGAAAACAGTTGGGAAAGGGAGAAAATGCCCCATCTGTACATCTTATCTGTCTCCTCAGGAAACATTGCCAAAGTAGTCAACCAGACCTCACAGGCTTTCCTTCCTTCCTTGGTGGCCACCCAATGCAAAAAAAAAAAAATGTATTAAATAACCAAACAAAACGAAACCCTCCACACATGTTCTAAGTCAGTAAAACACCTCTCCCAATAATCACAAAGATCCACTTAAACATTTGCTACAGATAAAATACAGACCTAAATTCTAAAATACAGGAAGTCTAAGTCCTGAACTGTGTGGAAGAAGAAAGAGCCTGTTTCAGTGGTAACTGTTACCTGTCTCTGGGGAAAAAGAAGTGAGACCCAAACGGCCTCCCTGAAGGTTGAGAAGAAAGTCAAAGCGGCAAGTTCAGCTTACACTGAGGGAGATAAATATTCACGCTTTCTTCCCAGGAGTCTTGGAGAATGACCCCACCAAAATGACTGCTTGCCAGGCTTTTCTCCGACCGTGAACTTCTCACTGCATTCTACTGCAATGTTCCTTCAGAGAGTGCTTGCTCTCCCCATCTAAAATAAAACTCCTCTGGGTGAAAGCTGTTCCGTGCTCTTGTGGTGAAGCTGGAAATCATAATTCTGCAAGTGAACAGTACTAGCTATAACCAAGTCCCCGACTGGAAAGCTGTGGCAGCGCCGGAGAAGAAACACAGCCCTTTCCTCAGCTCACGCGCCCACCTGCCACCCTAGCACCACCCTAACTCACAGAGGCCGAACTCCAAGGTCATGGAAACCCATGACAGGTAGGTCAAAACTCCCACACCAAATACCACCAAAATCATGCAGACACAGTGTATTCAGGTGTAAACCAAACCAAATAAACAAACTAAAATAGGTTTGCTTTCTTCCTCCATATACAGTCCTGGCTCTGGGCAGACACTACAGGGATTTCACTATGGGTAAAGTCCAGACCTTCACCAGAGGACATGGATTCTCCACACTCCCTAGTGTATTCTACAGTGGTTGTGACCTAGCTGGTTATTTCTGAGACCCTTGGGGACAACTTCAGGACAGTCCAATCTGAAGTCCTTCACATGTGATTTGACACATTAAGAGAGCCAGTGACAGCCAGAACTCTACCACTGAGGTATCTCCGAGCTGAGTATCTCATTTAGATGCCCAGGCTGGCCTTAAACTCACCCTTGTCTCTTAAGCTAACTTTGAATTTGTGATCCTCTTGATTCAGTCCCCTGAATAGCTGGGATCATAGTCCTGCAACAGCAGGTCAGTTATAAGTCTGGAAATTCTCAGCATTTTATCACAAATAAACAAACAAACAAAAAAGATGGTCAAAATGGACTGGAATTCTGCTTTTGAGCTCTCTGGAAAACAAGTGGGGCCTATGGGGAAGAACCCCCTTAGAGAGAGAGAGAGAGAGAGAGAGAGAGAGAGAGAGAGAGGAGAAAGCCAGGAAGGGTGTAATGGACAAAGAGGTTAGAAAAGAGATGTCAAATGACAAATGGATTTCTTCTCCTTTCCTCCCATGGTTCTCTACTTTCCCCTTTTCTCAGCTCAGCTTTTTATCAACTCAGAACTCCTTAGGAAATAATTCCATGGAAAACAGTAGGAAGCATTCATTTGCCTCACCTGCAGCTCCAGCTCAAGAGAGATCTGCAAACAAGGAGCTCTGAGCCACACTCTTTTTTTCTCCTGAGAAGCCTTGCTAAATAAATTTTGCTTATTCCTGCCAATTTCCTTATTTCCTTCTAAGCATAGACTATAGAAATTCATCCATCAGTTCTGTCTGCCATTCCATCTGGTGTCTGTTTCTAGACTAGCAGTTATAAACGGTCAAACCTATAGCCTCCTCCCCTATGAACCTCCTCCCAAAAGCCATGCTACAGGTGGTTGAGAAAATGTCAGCTTTCTCTCTGGCTGTCTTCCTTCACACCATGGCATGTCATCAGGTGTCCCAATGTCTGCAGCAGGCTGCTGCTCTTTCTTTTTACCCTCTTCTCATGGTCCTACATAGCTTCTTCACACCTGTCCACCTTCACAGGAAAGCATTTTGTGGTGTCACATGAATCAAACAAAGGTTGGATTATACCTTACCTCAAATTTCTGAGTTCTTATCCAAATACAATCACTATGATTTCTCATAGCTCACGCCTCCCAGTGCACAGCAAAGGGCCTCTAGCACCTTGCTTCCTAGGGTATATTCAATATAGCTCCTTCTCTCCGTTCTCTAGTTCTGTCTAACTTCTGGTCTACTCATGAGTTCTGTGATACTAAAAGATAAAACATCAACTTTTGGGGGTTAACAGAAAGAATGGAATTAAGGGAGTGGAGAGATGGCTTCTGGTCAGTGCTTGCTGACATCATCAGTTACCAACACCCACATTCATTTGACTTACAACCACCTGTAACTCCAGTCTAGAGATCTTGACACCCTCTTCCGGCCACCACATGCATAGACACATTTAAAAAAAAAATTTAAGAACAGCCTTCAGAGATCATTTTTATTAAAGGAAATTAGGATATCTCCATGATTTTGCTAAAGTTAGGGGTGAAAAGTCATCTTCTGAGACAAACGCGGCATGTTACCTGGCAATGAAGAAAACTTTGCCTAAAGTGGCTGGAGAAATGAGGAAGAGCCAGCCTGGAGCAGGTGCTGTGCAGGGGTGGTTGTTTTTGCTGAACTTGTGGATGGAGGTGTTGTTCAAAAGGTACATGTATGTGAAGAGGAGAAACACTTAAGACCTCAAGGGCCTTAGAAAGAATCTCAAGTATAAGCAAACTTCCTCTTGGAGATGCAGGTTCTTCTCAAAGCCTTCGTCAACAAAAGATATACTTATTACATATGTAAAACTGATAGTGCTGAGAGAATAGAGGTTTCATTCAAAATTTGAGGTTTACTTGGCCCTGGCTTACTCAAGACATACTTAGAACCTAAGGCAAGACTTCATAGTGCACTTCATTTTACTGGGTTTATTTCCTTTATTAGACTACCTCATGTGTATGAGTGTTGTTTTGCCTACATGTATATATGTGCCCCACACGCATGCCTGGTGCTCATGAAAATCAGAAAAGAGCATCAGATCCCATGGAACTGGAGCTGCAGATGGCTGTGAGCTACTGTGTACAGGCTGGAAATCAAACCCATGTCCTCTGCAAGAGGCAGTCCATGCCGGTGGAAGTTGGTAATATCTCTTCCAAAAGCTTTACTAGATGGGCCTAGCCTCCTCACTAAACAAGAAGAGCAAGATTTCCTTCAGCAGCTCTCAGGATCTAAAGACAGACCTCAAGGTCACCTCCCGCACTGTGAACAACAGCCTTGTCAAACTGGCCTTTTGCAAAGTCCACCTCAGCTCAGTGTAAGACAGTTTGATACTCTCCAGTGAGAAGAGGTGGCCAAAGACAAAATGGCAAGAAATCCAAGTAGGAAAATTCAGAGGACATTTCTAATCATGCCACATTCTGGGTCCTGCATGAAAGACAAGATGAAAACACAAAATCTGCACCCAGCTAAAGGGGAAAGACCAAGAATAGGGACATGGATGAAACAGCTGGAAACGATGCTGGAGGAGGACTAAGGACAGACCTCCCCTTCTATCTTTCTGGGACCAGTTAGGCTACAGAGTCTCCTGGCTCTTAGTAGAAAGGAGTGTAGTTCCCAAAACTACTGTGTTGTGAGCAAATGGAAGACCCTCCCCAGGTCTACAGACCTCTGGTCTGTATCCCCAACCCAGAGTTCTGCCATGGAGCCATGGAACCCTCTCCTTCTATCAGCCCTGCAGGCCCAGCCCTCCTCCTCTCTACAGCAGTTACAGCAGGGACTCCAGAACCACAGGATGTCACTCATTCACCCATGGTCTTTCTCTGTGGGATCAGAAAGAGCTGAGGAGGGAAATGGTAGGTTGAGTTGGTGGACAGAGGTGCTTGGGTAGGCAGAGGGAGCAGGGCTTGGACCCAGCTTGTGTGTGAAGGTGAAAGAGAAGTTTGCCTGGTGCTGAGTTAGTGACTGGCCAACACAGAGTCTAGAAACAAGAAGATATTTCAGGGAAGTACCAGGAAAATCTGATTGGCTGGAAGGGAAAATGGAGGGGGTGGAGCTTTGCCTGTGACAATTTGCCAGCCAATCCCAAATCCAAGCAAACTCCCTCTAGGGTTCTCTGAACAAGGAGAGAAGCACCTAGTCTAACTGCTCCCCCAAACCTCCACTAGCTTCCTTGACCACCACCATTCCCATCACACCAGGTACAAAAAAAAACTTAGGACAGGAGGTTTAGGTTCCTACCAAGGACTTCTAGACCATCACTGGGCATTCCCAGCATTCATTAGCAGAATACTCACCTACATTCACTGAGTGGACCAGGAAATAAGGAAGTCCTTGCCAGGACAGCTTCCTGATCTCTACTCTGGAGACTTTAAAAACATGGTTTCCAAAGGCCTGAAATGTGGGCCTATAGGAAGGGATTGCCTCCCTCCAGAAACTACCTTCAAATATGGGTGAGGGTAGGACCTGAGGGGTCAAATGGAGCTGACTTAGAGACTGGGGGCCCAGTGAACAAGCAATCTGGAAGCCATAGACTCAAGGCACCTGTTTTTACATGATGGTCCTGGGGGACCTTTAAACCCTAAATTAGGTTCAGGAAAAACTAAAGTTGAGGAGGAAGAGAGAAAGAAGGCTAGCAGTGGGACCTGGGTCTATATTAACTCTAAGATGGAACACTGGGCTTACAGCAAAGAGAATTTCCCCACAGCTCAGCTCCTTGAGTGAGGAACCTGATAAACCACACTGGCCCTACCCTAAGCTTCTCAGTTAGCTGTGGATCAAGGACATTGGCTGTAGATGAGAAGTCCAGGTGAGCGGCCCCAGTCTGGACTGCAGAGCCCAAATTCTCGGAGGCAAAGGAAGTAGGCAGGCATTGGAAGACATGTGAGGAAAGGGTGGTGGGGAGGGGCATCTGGGCATTTGATTTATGTCTGTTCCAACAACCCTAGGTTGTCTTCCCCTGCCTCAAGCTGGGATTTTCCCAGATGTGCACTGCTGGAGGGGAAGAAGGCGGCACAGGGGGAGGGTCTCTGTGTCCTTACAGTCTGGGCCCAAGAGCAATCCTTTCCCTTTCTTCCTTGTGCTGTGCTGCCTGCTGGGTAAGGGTGGGAGGCTGGGGAAATGCCAAGGCTCCCAGATAATCACCAGGTAATGAAAAGAACTGGCCCAGGGCTGGGGGAATGCAGAGGAGGCAGAGTTAGGGCCATAAATCTCTCAGGGAGAAAGGGGGACAGAACTAGGGGGATCTGACAACTGGAGCCCATCCAAGTGATTTCACATGAAGTATTTGGAGCTGCGGGTGGATGGAGAAAGATGGAAGGCAGGCAGAGGTGTGTGCACTGGAGTCAGGGGAAGAAGCTGAAAGAAACATAGGCAAGAGAAGCAGAGATGGGGAGGGTAAGAGATGGGACAGTGATAGAGGACCTGAAAAGGGACAGAGGAGGGGATGCATATTCAGAGATGGAAAGGCATGCAAGGAAACTTAGGAAGATGGGATGGTAAGAGAGAGCGCCTTGGAGATTTTCAGGGAAGGCAGCTGTTAACAGGCATCATCCTGGAACACTGAAGCCCAAAATATATAAAGTCAAAGACAGACAGACCTGCTTGACAAAGATGAAGGTGAGGGAAGCAAAGAAGGAACAAAGAAAACAGGGCTGCAGTATTAGAGGGGGAGGGAAGGAGACAAAGGAGAGAAGGAGGAAGTGTGCAGCAGGGGGGAGCGAGGCCAGGGAGGGGATATATATTTTCTTTATGATCCTCTTCAATCTCACTCGGCTCACTGCGGAGTCTGTTCCCTCTCAGGTGCCGCTTGGTGGTGGATGTGCCCAGAAAGCTGATAGGGTGAAGCTGCTGCTACAGCTGCCCCCAGGCTCACTCCCAGCACCAGCCTGGGGGGATGTGAGACCTCTGCCTGGATAGGACCTCCTACTCTGCCTCCCTCTCCCCAGATGCTGCAATTAAGCAAGGCCTGAAACCCAGCTCTAAATTTCTCAAAGCTGACAGAGACTGGTACAACAAGAGCAAGGGGGTGTGTGACAGACAGGAAAGAAAGACAGAGTCAAACAAGCCAGGGGACAAGATCTGGGAGTACTGGGGGCAAACTTTGGTGAGAGACCACGGAGAGAAGCATGGGGAGGCAAGGACTGCGGAGATGTCTGCCTGTGAGAGCTGCAGCAACACCTTACAAACAAGATGGCCCTTTGGAATGGACCCTGTATGCACCTTCTGAGAAGTCACGACCAATGCCTTCAAGCAACTCTCCAGAAATAGGGCCCCAGAAGGATATATATGAAAGCTACAAAAAGAGAAAGCAAGGCCTAAACAGGGATCCAGAGGCCTGTGTGCAGAGTCTATAGGGTGATGAAGTAAAGGACTCAGTGTCAGGTGAAATGCCTTTGATGCTGGGGGAGGGGAATGTCGGCGGAGTTGGGGGACAGACAGGCAGGCAGACCTCTGTGAGTTCAAAACCATCCTGGTCTACATATCTAGTTCCAGGACAGCCAGGGCTACATAGAGAGACCCTGTCTTAAAAAAANAAAAAACAAGTAAACAAGCAGCCAAGAGCAAACCTAAGACTTACAGCCCTGTGAAGCCTGTCTTTGCTCTGGGTTGTCTCCAGAATGAAGAAATAGGTGAGCTGCAAAGGTTAGCTCACCCTTCTCAAGGCCAGGAAAGACTACAGCAACATTAACAGGGCAGTGAGAGGAATTATCTCCCTCTTTCCCTCCTGGCTATGTTAAGGGATGGAGGCTGAATGGGCGATGGCCAGTGTCCAAGAAGTCTCCCAGCAACAGAAGAATTTCTTTCCAGCTGATTTGGGGCCCCAGAGCAAATTCAGAGGCTGCTGTATGCAAGCCAACAATTGAGGCTCCACCTCTTCCTAATCCCTACCTCCAAAAGAGGCACAGTGGAAAACCACCAGGGGGCAGGATCAAGGGAACCAGAGGAAAGAACCAGACCCCCAGAGTCTCTGACAAAGTGTGTAATGCAGCACATCAGCTTGGGGACTTACACATCGCCCAGCCTGCTGACAGGCTGAAAAATCGGGTCTCTTCCCTATAAAACAACTCCAGGTTTATTCCTTGTCAAGCCCTCAACTAGGAAAACTGCAATACCAAAAATGACCGCTAGGGGTTGCCCACCAACAGCCAGCTTGCGAGATGAAGAAGGTGGTGACGCCAAGGAGACCGGAAGGCAATCGATCAGAGTCGCCCTGGCAACCAGGCAGAGCCCAGACAGACAGCACGTCGATAATGAAATCATCGTTAAATGACTTCAAGCCCTAATTAATAATCCAGGCCAACCGAGGCCATGCCTGACTGGGGTCGGAGGAGGGGATGTCATTGTTGGGGGAGCACTGGAAGCTTCTCGACAATTAATCAATTAATCCACTCACTCAATAATTGGCTCCTTTGTCCTCTGCCGTGACCCCCTCCCCCACCTCATCCAATTCTGACTGTAAAGTAGCTAACACCGAACTAACAGTCCAAGGGCCACAGTGCCTACCTACTCCTTTCATCCCGTCTCAACACACAAAAGGCTAAGCTAGGTGAGGTTTGCCCGCTCTTCCACAAAACCTGCCAAAGAGTGGCTATTTCAGGATCTGGGTGGGTCCTGAAATCCAGTAATCCAGACGTCTCTGCACTGCTCCTAGCTCCTATTCCTTATCTCATTTCCTCCTCCTGAGAGGAGAGAGAGAGAGAGAGAGAGAGAGAGAGAGAGAGAGAACACGCACCCAAGCCTGAAGAAAGAAACTAAACCAGAAGTCCTGAGAGGAGGGTTAAATGCCGGCCACAACTCCTTTATTTCCATGGCCTTGGGCAGGCTGACCTGTCTCATCTCTCAGTTTCCTCCTCTGAAACCTTAGGACATGCGACTGTATTCTCTAATAGTGTCTCCAGGATCAACTCTCCATCCTTCTCCGGGGTTTCCTTACCTCAGGAAGGGAAGAGGGGCATTGGAAAGAGTGCCAGGTTGTGTGCATTACTGCCCCCTTCTCCAAGGACTCAGGTGGAGCCCTGCAGAAGGAGAGATGGCATTAGAGTCCCCACCCATCCCCCACTTGCCCAGACTTTCTGGCCCTTGCCACCCACCTTGCTTATTACTCTCCACAACCCCCAGCAGGAAATGAAAAAGGTACAGGAAATTGCACTTTAAATCCCCCCAGCTTTTGGCTTCCTCCACCCAACCAAGGATCAGGGGGAGCACCACCTTCAGAAACAGACTTTCTGTCTGGAATTAGTAAGATACTTAGAAGGAGAATCTTCCAACAAAAAGGACCCCTTTCTCAAACAGCTAAGCATATTATCTATGCCCCACACCAAAAGAATGGTTCTGGGAAACATACTAGGTTTGGAGAGAAAGAACTAAGGATTTGGCCAGACTGGACAGATAGCTGAGGGCATGCATCCTTTCTGAGATGAGTATAGTGTTACCTGTAGCTGGGCACAGTGGGGGGCAACGAAAGGCTAGAAAGGGGAAGAAGTGTGGAAGGAAGCATTCAGAGCAACCCTGAAAAAGAGCCAGACAGCAAAGCCCACCAGTCCAGCAAGCCCAGCCCACAGTTAGTAAAGCTGACTTCCCGGGCTTCCTTCTAATCAAAGTCAGGAGCTGCGCAATGTCTTTTCCTCCTTCTCTTCCACATCTACACATCTTTCACAGACGACATCAAGCCAGAAGCAGGACTTTAGTTAATACCTCCACTAAAGAGATGAGCTTAATTTCAGCAAGAGAAATTTAGAGTCAACTTCACAGAGGATTTCCTTCCTTAGAGATAGGGTATTAAATCTTCTATCAGCACTAACTCACTCACACACACACACACACACACACACATACACACACACACACACACTTCTACCAATTGACCACCACATGATAAGGCAAAATACAGTCTGTCAAACTACTAGAAAAACAATTACCTTTCATTTTAGCTCCAAGAGGGATTGACTGCCCTTATGCACCACCTCACCACCCAATCCCTAACCTGGTCGTGGAAAACACTGCAGAGCCAGATAGAGAAATTGCAGTAATCCAAGCTGAGGCAGGAGAGTCGCCTCAAGTTCAAGATTAACCTTTACTACATTGTGAGTTCCAGGTAGGCCTAGGCCACTGAATGAGAGTCTATCTAGAAAAAAAAAAGGAATTTTAAGTCACATGTCACACACCCCTTGAGGAAGAGCTCCTAGGCAGGCAATCAACTTGGTGGTGTCTTTCCCAATCCCCTCATTTTTTATTCCACCCTAACATCTGTGCCCTTTTTGGTGTCCATTCTTTGGACTCATCTGGTAAACCCAATCTTGGAGGAATGGGAAAAGTCCAAAGGTAGAAGAAGACAGGACTCAGCTCTCCAGGGCATGGGAAAAGCAAGGACCTGAACCAGAGGGAGAATAGTGAAGCTGGACGTTAAACGGTACGCTAACTAGATCTGCTAAGCAGGAGTATGGAACTAGAGATGGGAAGTTAATGGTACACTAACTAGATCTGCTAGGCAGGAGTATGGAACTAGTGATGGGAAGTTAACCGTACACTATCTAGATCTGCTAGGCAGGAGTATGGAACTAGTGATGGGAAGTTAACCGTACACTATCTAGATCTGCTAGGCAGGAGTACGGAACTAGAGATGATCAGATCAGAGGGCAGCAAGTGACTGGCTTACAAGCTGGTCAGGGTGTGCAAGGCTTGGAAGGAGAGAACTGACGTCATGTCTGCGGCACACTGGAAGAATACCAGCTGGGAAGATCTCAGAGAAGCTCACAGACAGTTTAAATGCCAGTTTCCAAGCCAGTTCAGCTGCTCAGGTTTCTTTGGTGTATACCTCATTTTAACCTCAAGAGAAAGCCATAGAGGTGGAGTCTAATGGTGCTGGTTTACCAGTAATGAAATAAACACAGAGACTGTGTTAATTTGCCTCAGGACACAGAGCTGGTAAGTAGCCAGGAATGAAGTTGCCCATTCTGGTTCCCACCCCTGAACATTCTGCTCTGAGGAGTATCCAGGTTTGAAATCCAGCAGGATAGGGAGGGATTGGCTCCCCCCCACCAACCCACACACACCCCTGCAGGAAGGAACCTGGGTCCTGGTATGCTTTTCAGTACCTGCAGTCCAGACCTCTGTTCCAGCTGGTGAAATGGGGAAAGTAATATCTTACCCTCTGAAAGAAGGGTAGACTGGTTAATTAAATGAAGAATGTTTAGCTTTAAATGTGTAATTTAGGCTGGTGATGTAGCTTGGTTGTAGTGTTCACCAAGCATGCTGGAGCATCTTGGTTCATTCCAGTACCACATAAACCAATCACGGTGGTGAAAACCTATAATCTCAGTAACTCAGGAGGTGGAGTTGGAGATGGGAGGATCAAAGGTTCAAGGTTAGCCTCAACTACATATTGAGTTTGATGCCAGTGTAGGCTACATGAGACCCTGCCTCAGAAAAACTTAACCAAAATAAAATGTATAATTCAGTCCACAGAAAGAGTGTGAAGGAGATATAACCAAACAGGTCTCCAAACCTTGGGTCTTCCTATAACCCTTTCACATTCTCATCTCTATCTGCCCCTCCCCTTTTCTGTCTGCTGGCCCCGAGACCTCTTCCTCACAGTTCACAGCCTGAACAGCTTCTCCACCTAGCCATGGTTCATTAAGGCATGAAATCCAGACTCGCTCATGCTTGGACTGAGAACACATCTGGGTCAGGGAAGTCAGCCTGGCTTTCCAGCATCTTGCCCATCCAGCCAAGGGTCACTGTGAACATCTTACATTGCTGCCCCATAGTGCCACTACCACTGTCCCTATCCCAGAGGTCTTCCAGAACATGCCAGCCAAAACATTCTGCCTTGGTGTAGCAAGCATGATCTCTCAAGCCATGCCTCTCCCACCCCACTTCTTTCCAATATCCATGCAACCCTGCACATTTCTTCCTCACCTCTGCCTGAATTTCCCACTGGCCTTTGCTTTCCAATATGATACACTTTACTTAGGGCTCCTTTGCTCCCTGCCCACCAAGATTCCTTCCAAGAGGAAGGAATACTCCCAGCATGGCTTCCACTAACTTCCCTGCCTGGTCATTCTCAGTCTCCGCAATACCAAGTTACAATGTTTCATCCAATTGCTCCCAACAAACTCAAACTTTTCCTGCTCTGCCTCTCTCCTCAGAGTTCACAATGGACAGCATGCAGAGGGAAGGAGCCATAGGCTCAGATCCTGCCCCTTAGGAAAGAGAAGAGGTTAGGGTAAAGGTCACGATCAGGTAGAGAATTTAGAGTCTACCTTTGCCCTGCAATGTTTAAATGGCATGGAGACAGGCAGCCAGAGAGAAATCATCTCCAATGCAGGGCTACATGGAAGATGTGAGGATATGAGGTTCTAGGGAATAGGTCACTATAAGTAAAAGTCTTGGCAACCCACTGCAGCTTCCAAGAAGGCAAAGCCCCACTTCTTCAGGGCAATTCAGGCTAGACAGGCTAGAGTTGGGGCATACCCTTTGGTATTTGGGTTTTCTTTTTGTTTTTGTTTTTATTTTGTTTTGAGACAGGGTCTCACTATATAGACCAGGCTGGCTTTGAACTGGTAGAACGCTGCCTGTGCCCCCCAGAGTGCTGAGATTGAAGGCATGCACCACCGCTCCCCACTGGTCTCTGGCCCTGTGTCCTGATCTGCATCCTTTGTTCTGTGTTTCAGTCCAATTCAGAGATTTGTGCAGATGTTCCAGTTGCTCACGTGAAATTCACCTGGGGCCTATAAAGTATGAGTTCGTCACTCCTTTCCTCAGAATTTCAGGCGAAGGAGACTGGAGCAGGCAGAGGAAGACTAAGGAGGACTAATATTGAGTACATACTATGTGCCGAAGTCACTACCTTCCTTATCCCTGCGCTGTTTCTCAAAACTGTGTCACAAAGCACTAAAATTACTTCCCACCCTTTACAGGTGAGCAAGGCCAGGTTAAGAGGCCACATGGTGAGGAACAAGACAAGACCTCCGGCCATCAATGGCCAACCAGGAGGGTCCTGGCCAAGACTACATGCCTGCAAAACAAGCCTGCAGCAGCTTCACCAAAAAGTGGGGGAGATGAAGAAAGAACTAAACCACTCCGCTGGCTCTGAGTTCCAGAAAAGCCCAAAGCCCTAACAGTTAAAGGCTGGGGACAAAGCCTCGGGCTGCACCTAAACCTTTGGTTCTAAGGGTCTCGGAAGGAACCCTAGCAGGAGACGGAGGGCAGGCGGGTGGGAAGTTGGCAGGCGAACAGAGTACACCGGGAGTGACACCGAGGCACCAGGCCACTGAGGAGGAGGGACAGAGCCTGACAGTCCTCGCCAAAATTTGAAAAAGGACCGACGGGAAGCAGAGACCCTGTAGCGAGGTTGAGGAGACTGTGACAAAGAGGGGAGTGATGTTCGAGGCAGGGGGAGGACGTAGAGCGGAATCCA
>LOEQ01001140.1:100605-115751 GCA_001685075.1 Bramus lutescens | reverse complement strand
GCAGAGTTTGAGGGAGGTGGGCATCACCCTGGAGGATCCGCAGAGTTTGAGGGAGGTGGGCATCACCCTGGAGGATCTGCAGAGTTTGAGGGAGGTGGGCATCACCCTGGAGGATCCGCAGAGTTTGAGGGAGGTGGGCATCACCCTGGAGGATCTGGAGTTGAACCTTTTTCACCTCAGTGAAAAGTGCCTAAAGAATTGTACTGAGAAGTGCTGATCACCTGCTAGAAAATAACTAGTTACAACACTATCCAGTCATCCCATAGGAACAGCCATGCCTGAGCTAATGTGGTTATGGCCATAATAAGCAAGAGAAGATAGTTGTGGCCAGGATGGAGAGTGGAAAAATCTATCACTTTCTCCTGTGAACTGCTAAGGAGGGAAGAGAAGCGAGCATAGCACCCAAATGTTCACCTAGGTGAATTGAGAAGTGCTCAGTACAGCAGACAGAAATGACAGTGGTCCCAGGAAAGGCTAGGCATGGTAGCATGAACCTGTAATCTCAGCACGCAGGTGACAGAAGCAGGAGGAGGATTGTGTGTTAGTGGCTAGTTGCAGGACCATAGTGCATGAAGAGGGACTAGAGACACAGAGACTCAGGGAAGGAAAAGGTCTGTCGTGAGAGGTGCAATATTCTGTTCTGATTTAAAGAAGAGTAGAAAAACACAGTGGGATGTGGGATGCTCCTGCGTAAGACCCCAGGCTGTGATGCTCTGGACAATTCATTCAGGAGCTGAAACTAGATGTTCAAGACAGAGACTCTTTGAGCTGAGGGCCCAAGAAGAGCTGGCAAGAGCTGACTGCTTCCACTTGTACTGAATCTAAAAATCAGACCCCGCCTTCTCTCATCACCCAAGCAGGAAGGCAGCCTGCCCCTGGTGCGCCCGCACTCCTCCCCTGGTCTTTACCTGCCTCCACTTCCATCAGGTCGAGTTCCAGATGGTCCGAGAGAAGAACTGCCGCTTAACTGTAGAGCTGCAGGAGGCCAAAAACCGGCAAGAAGAGCAGGGTGCTCAGGTGCAGCAGCTGAAGGAGAAGGTGGCCCACTTGAAGGGCACCCTGGCTCAAGCCCAGCAGAAAGTGGTGAGTGAAGATCTGTAGGTGATAGTGAGCAGTGAGAGTTCCAAAGTAGTCTAAACATATTTGGGTGTCCAGAGAGAAGAGGCAGAGATAGCTAAGGTAAACAACACCGTCCTGGGTACCAATGAGGGGGCTCCATCTCACAAGTGGTTCACAAGAAGGATCTGATCTCTGTTCTTTTTCTCTGGAGGCTGAGCTAGAACCCCTGAAAGAGCAACTTCGAGGGGTCCAGGAACTTGCAGCCTCAAACCAACAGAAAGCCACCCTTCTTGGGGAGGAGTTGGCCAGCGCAGCGGGAGCCAGGGACCGCACCATAGCTGAGCTGCACCGCAGTCGACTGGAAGTGGCTGAAGTCAGTGGCCGACTGGCTGAGCTCAGCCTGCACTTGAAGGAGGAAAAGTGCCAGTGGAACAAGGAGCGGACAGGGCTGCTGCAGAATATGGAGGTAGAGGGTGATCCTTCCCCTACCTCAGGAGCTCTGAACTGTAGTCAGGTTCTCTGGGAGGAGGGGAGAGGTACGGAGACCCTTGGAGGACATGAGGGGAGGTACTCTGATTTCCAAGCATGAGCCAGCCCTAACAGGGAATCCCAGTCCTGATCACCAAAATACCTTCCCTAGTGACCATCCTTGGTGTAGGAACAGTCACTGTCCTGGGAACCAGGCCCTGCCATAGTGCCCACTCCTGTAGCACAGAGCCTTCCTGCTTCAGTGAGGAGCAGAAGTGAGGAGCTTGCTCAGACACAGTTTAGCCCCCAAACAGCAGAAAGGGACCCAGCGAGGTCCTGACATCACTGCCACTTCACCTCCTCCCTCCCATTGTCCTTTGTGCCATCTCTAGGCTGAGAAGGACAAGGTCCTGAAGCTGAGCGCAGAGATCCTCCGGCTGGAGAAGACCATACAAGAGGAGAGGAGCCAGAGCCACATATTCAAGACTGAACTGGCCCGAGAAAAGGATTCTAGCCTGGTGAGGTCCCCTGCCAGCTTGGAGTCAGACCCCTGTCCTGATGGATTAGTACCCCTTTCATGGTCTCTTGGCTCTAAAGTACTATAATGACTTGCAGCCCTCAGGGTTTGAGTGTGCACATTCCCTTTCTGCTCACAGAGTGTACTTCTGGTCCTGGAGGGATAACACAGGAGAGTTATGGGGTGACTTCTGGAATTACCAAAGTCTCTTCACCCAGCCTAAGACAGTTACCTGGGGCCACATTTGAGAGGTAGAGTCTAGGACTTTAGCCTGAGTCCTGGAAACCAAGACAGGGCCCTTGTGGAAGAAGTGCTTTGTGTGTGGAACAAGAGAGAACCTAGTTGAAGTTTTGGACCAGGTTCTTGGTGGCATATTGCAGGCTTCAGGCTCCATGACCCTTTTCCCTCAGGTGCAGCTGTCAGAGAGTAAGCGAGAGCTGACAGAGCTGCGCTCAGCCCTTCGTGTGCTCCAGAAGGAAAAGGAGCAGCTGCAGGCAGAGAAACAGGTAAGACTTGTGTGCAGTTCAAGCCCTGGATGCCAAAGCCAAGGGCTAAGGGACTCTTTTGGCTCAGAAACCGGAATCTCTTTGAGGATGCAAAGGCTGAAAAGGGGCACCGACTCCTCTTAGGAGCTAACTTTGTGCAGGGAGGAATACCAGAGGTGCAGGATAGAAGAGAGCTCCCAATTAAGGGGATCTGCCTTGTGCAACTCCACCCCATGGTGAAAGCATCTACAATGTCATCTGGGAGCATGGAAAGCTCAGGAGGCCACAGCGTCGGCCCCCGCAGGCTTCAGCAGCTGCCTGTCTGTTGCCCCCTCCAGGAATTGCTGGAGTACATGAGGAAGCTGGAGGNTGGAGGCGCGGCTGGAGAAGGTTGCAGATGAGAAGTGGGGTGAATGGGGTGAAGATGCCGCCACAGAGGATGAGGAGGCCACCGCTGGGCTGAGTCTGTCCCTAATCTGTGACACCTCTTCCCCTTGCCCCCTCTTTGAGGAAGCAGCCTAGCCTTCCCTTCCCGTTCCCAGGGCCCTCTGCAGCTGAACTGTCCCTCCTCAGATTCCTGTGGCTGACCTTTCTTCTCTGTCTGCCTTCCCTCCATAGACGGCCCTGCAGCTCTGTCAGACTCAGATGATGAGTCCCCAGAGGACATGAGGCTTCCTTCCTATGGCCTGTGTGAGCGTGGAAATCCAGGCTCCTCTCCTCCTGGGCTCCGGGAGGCCTCTTCCCTTGTTGTCATCAACCAGCCAGCACCCATTGCTCCTCACCTCACAGGGCCAGGGGAGGACAGCAGCTCTGACTCAGTGAGTAGTGAGAGCCCACAGGCACCGTAGTAAGCAGGCAGGAGAGTCCCACGCAAGCCAGGGCAGAAAGCCTGCGCCACACATCACTCTTACTCTGGGCTGGAGGAGGCAGGCCTGGCCTCTCTTCAACACTACTAACAGGACTAGGCTTGGTGGTTCAGGCCTTCAGACCCAGCACTTGGAGAGAGTTCAAGGTCAGCCTGGGCTGCTAACAGCATCACCCATAACCCAGGCCAGCTCAATAACCTCAGTGCTTCCAGCCCCAGCCCTGCCTCAGTCTTCCTTCCACCCTCTGTCCAGCACCAGCCTTGACTTCTCTGCCCTTACCCACCCCGGAGTGTCACTTCCCTGCCTCAGAGCACCACCCAAATCCAGTGCTGTCTCTCTGGTTCCAGGAGGCTGAAGATGAGAAGTCAGTCCTGATGGCAGCTGTGCAGAGTGGGGGTGAGGAGGCCAATCTTCTGCTTCCTGAACTCAGCAGTGCCTTCTGTGACATGGCCAGGTGAGGGTAACACAAAGACGGAAGGAGGTCAGGTGTGAGCGGTCACCAGGCTCTGTCCCCAAACTCCTCTTCTTGGCTCAGCTAAGAAGAGACGTCAGCCACAGCCACAAATCCCAGGTGTTTCATGGTCTCTCTCCCTGCCTTTTGCCTGGCTTCTATGTTGTTGTAACATCATCTTCTGTGAAGCCCAAATTACCCTGCTTCCACTCTCTTGCTCCTATCCCCTCCCCAACCACCAGGTAGGTACCTAGGTCTTCAGGAAGAAAGAAGGTGACCAAAGCCTCAGAGATGGAGACCGTGAAGACCACCATCCAGCATCTGTCTGGCAGTGCCTGAGATGTTCCTCATCTCTGACTTCCTGGGAGACTGGGAGGGGACCTGGGGTGGGGGTGTCATCAGGTATCAGGTGGTGCCTTCTGCCTGCCTGGCTCTCCAGTCCTAGTGAGGCAGGCAGAGCCTTAGGGAAAAGAGCGTTATCACCTGGCTTGGGGCAGAAAGGACCTATGCTGTCATCTCTCTCTCTGCTGGAGCAGGAAGATGAAGAATAGTGTCAGACTCATTTTCAGCCCCATTAGGCAGCAGACGGAGATGGAGGGAGGAGAGGAGGAGGATGGGGGATGGGTTCTGTACTACAGACACCCACAGGGACTCATGAAGAAAGGACATGGCCATCTAAAGAACTAAGGCATCCAGTATTGTGGGCAGAAAAAAATGCCATAGGAGAGGCTTGAGCAGAGAATGACCAGGATGGCACATTGGGAACAAGAAACACATGGGTTTTGTTCCCTGAGGTCTCCAGGTCAAGACATGGTGGTGCCTGCCTGAAGTCTCAGCCCTTGGGAGGAAAGGGAGGAGAATGAGGAGCTCAGGGGTCACCCTCTGCTTCATAACAAGCTTGAGCCCGATATTAAAGATAACAGTGAAGGCACTGGAACACCCTGACCCTCTCAATTTTCCTTATCTCCAGTGGCTTTGCAGTGGGTTCCCTGTCGGAGGTCAGCACTGGGGTCTCAGCCACCCCTCCCTGGAAGGAATGTCCTGTTTGTAAGGAGCGCTTCCCTCCTGAGAGTGGCAATGACGCCCTGGAGGACCACATGGACGGACATTTCTTTCTCAGCACCCAGGACCCCTTCACCTTTGAGTGATTTCACCCCTCCCTAGTATGTAGACACAAACACACACACACACACACACACACACAAATCTGAGCTCATGCCCATTCTCCATCACTCTGGGCTCTGTAATATTCTGTTCCTACAAACCATGCCTGCGCCCTGCTTCCGTCCCAGGCTTTATAAATCCATCTTCTATCCTGACTCCTCTGTCCCAGGCAGGGATATGTCTTGGGAGCAGTGGCTGAGTTTACTCTCTGAAAACAGTTTAGAGGAACCAAGATGAAGGGGCATTCCCCTGTGGGAACAGAATTATTCATTGCTAACCCAAGTACACAGCTATACACACACACACACACACACACACCCTTCTGATGCCCAAAAGCCAACTCCTGGGGCACCCCATCCTCTCTAATTCAGAGTTTATTTGTTTACTTGATTTTTTTCTGGGGCCTGCATGAAGGCAGCAGCATGAGCTCATGGGGTCTTTTCTGTTCTTGGCTTCACTGATTCTGTTCCCCACCACTTTTCACACCTGTCCAGNTATATATATATATTTAAGGATTCCTGTACCTTCTCATACCACATCCAAGTCCTCATATGGAAAAGAAATGTATTTGTGCCTTTTGTGAGGGATGGGGGGGACAAAGGATCGCAGATGCCCCCATTTCCCAGCCCTCTCCAGGCCCCCCACAGCAATAAGAACCTCTCTCCCTTCAACTGCCCTGTTATCTGTAACTTGGACAAATATATTTATATGATACGTGTTACTGCTGTCATACAGTGTGTTCTTGTCAAGAGGCATTACTACAAAAAAGGGGCCTCAAGCTCCTAGACACTGGTGGGAGGGAAGGAAATGATAGACAGGTACCTTCTTACCGGGCCCTCAGGTAAGCTAGCCACCTGAGGCCACAAGAGAAGAAAAGACCCTGTATCTCAGCGGGGTCTGGCCTGCAGCATATTTTTAAGGAGAGAGAGCAAACTCTCTCCTTAACATTGATAATGGGATGGGAAGGGACATGCAGGAGAAGGCTAGGTTTCTGCTGCTCATGCCTGCACCCTCTGTGGTCACCTTTGTTCTACCCTGGGCCGATAGGTGCACACCTCCGAGTTCTGTCTAGTGAGGTCTGCCCTAAGCTGCAAAGTGTCAAGACTTTAGCATACCTGCCCACCTTGTGATGCATCTTCACATACCCCCATGCACTCTTTGCACAATCACACGAACACATTCATCTACCCAGCAAGCTGTCTGGGTGACACAAACATCCACAGCACCATAAAACATATTAAGGACATGTCTGCTCACCAAGGCTCTGAGCCCTGCCAGTCACACCTACAGCTCCCTTGCTCTGTCCCCAAAGCACCCTTCTCAGCACCTTCCATTCCCTTCAGGTTCACTCATTGGGCCACCCCCACAATCCCTGCCTTCACCCACCCTCTTCCTGCAGCACCTGGATGACATCTTAACATCCTTCCTTCTTCCCTCACGTCTCTGTCTCCTAGCAACCCCAACTCATTCCCTGAATCCTTTCCAAGGAAATTGGAGATAATGGATCTCTCTCTTCTCTCCATCTCAACCTCTCTTTATTGATCCTCCTTTAATGAAAGTTAATTATAACAATGATTTAATTAATAGAACCCCTCTCTTCCTTTATTGCTTCCCGTATTAAGACTATTAATAAATACGAGCTGGGCTGACAGAAGCATCCATCACCTGCCTGGGATTCCCCCATCCCTCCTTTTCCCCTCCCCTCTTCCCCTCCCTCCTGTGGCCTATAAACTTGCCGGGGTAGTGGGGGTTAATCAGAGAGGAATTATGAGCCAACATCCCCAGCAGGAGGTGCATTTAATGAAATCACTTGTGATTTATGTCTGGGGGAGGTTGGGAGGGAAGAATCTGGGACCTACACATTCTGGCTTCCAAGAGGTTGGTCCCCTAGAGCAAAAGGAAAAGGGAGACAGAAATCAGATCCAGACCCAGGCCGCCTGCTCCCTGCTAACCCTCCACCGCACACAAAAGCCACATGGCTAATTGACACATAACTGTCTCACTAGAGGCAGTTGTGAGGGTCACACTGTGGGCTTTGTTCCTCCTCTCCCTCACATGGGCCCTCCTCACCACCTTCCTGCCCCTTCAGCTCTGTCCTGCCTCACCCACAGCTGCTCCACACTTCCTCCTCTATGAAGCATGCCCCCCCCCATGTGGACAGCAAGCNGGACAGCAAGCACTTCCAGCCGCTCCTTCCTTTGGACCCCATGTGTCTCTTCCTGTGTGGTGTGTGTGTTTGCACTGGGGCTTCTGCAAGTGTTCACACTTGCTCCTCTTGCTAACTTATACTTTCCCTCCCTGTGCAAGCATCCCTTTTGGAGCAGGGAGCAGTCCTGCTCCTATACATTTGTGGTGATTGGCAACTCACCCTCTCAACGCCTCCATTCTGAAATGGAGGGATGAGTCCTTATTTTCCTGCTTCCCAGCTTCTGTGCAGACGCTGAGAGCTGAAGGCCCTGGAGTGAGGAGAAGGGGCAGCAGAGAGGGGACTCCTGTCAGTATCTGTCATCAGAGAATGAATCCAAATGGCAGGACTTGCCTAGCTTGTCCAAGCCCTGGTCGGATCTCTGGGGAACCTTGGTGGCTACCCCCATCTACAGGAACTTGAAGTGTGAATGGCTTAGTGTGCCAGTGCAGGATCTTCATTAGCTCATCCCACTGTGCTATTCCACCTCTCATCCTGCCTAAGGAACCTTGTGCTACAGTAGAACAGAACCATTTCACAGAAATATGCACTGTTTTTAAATGACTCTGAGCAGCTGCTTTTCTGTCCACCGAAAGGATGCTTCAAAGCCTGCTTGACTACTCAGTATTGTCTCTGAAAAAAGCATAGAACACATACAGCATGCTTGCAAACAACACTGTGTCAGATGGGCATGCCTGGAATCTCATGAACTAGGTATTGGATAATTTCAAATTCGAGTTCAGCCCAAGATACATCGTGAAATCCTGTTTCAAAGCATCACAGGCTGGGTAGGTGTGATGCCTCAGACTTGTAATCCTAGCATTCAGGATGCTAAGACAGGAGGATCTTTGCAAGGTCCAAGCCAGAATAACTGCAGAATGAGACCTGTCCTTAAAAAAAAAAAAAAGTCAGGCAATAGTGGTGCATGTCTTTAATCCCAGGAATCTGGAGGCAGAGACAAGCAGATCTCTGAGTTTGAGGCCAGTCAGGTCTATAGAATGAGTTCCAGGACAGCCAGCCAGGACTACACAGAGAAACCCTGTCTTGAAAATAATAATAATAATAATAATAATAATAATAATAATAATAATTAGAAGGAGGAGGAGAAGAAGCAGTGCAGACCTTAACTAGGTTGTACACACCCTAGTCATATCTCCAGCACTGCAAACAAACAAAAGCCCATTCCTTATCATGTGTACAAGGTTTTCATCCTTTTGCAAGCAACATGAAGGTAGGCTCTGAGATTATATGTCCCTGTGTCTCCTAAATCTAATATAGGAACTGGCAGAGATGATGAATCCTTAAAAATGTTTTTCATTTCACTTCATACACACAAAATAATATACAAAGAATAAAATGAGCAACCTGAAATCAACCAGTTTTCTTTTTCTTTTCTGGATTTTTTAATAGAAACTGAGATGTTTCTATAAACTTAAGAAACATTGTCAAGTGTTCTTTATGAGTGAATGCAATAGTTAAAAGCATACTGTTATGCCAAGTGATAGTGCACACACCTTTAATCCAAGCACTCAGCAAGTAGAGGCAGGCAAATCTCAAGGCCAGCATAGTCCAGGACAGCCAGGGCTACACAGAGAAATGCTGTCTCTTAAAACAAAAACACAACAAGAACAAACCATTAAAGAGATTGTTGTTGATGTAATCAGAAAAATACAAGAAACAAGGTAAGTGCTACTTTAGTATCTGGGACCCAAAAGGATATCTATTTAACCAAGCCTGGGAAACACAAAGTTTCCTGTGGGTAACAAAGAGGGACCAAGTCTTGAGGGATGAGTAGATATGAGCCTGCCATGTGCAGGCAAAAGGGACAAAATATACAAAGACCTACCTTTCTCTGTAATCTAGGCATAGGGAAACCTGTTGAGAGGAGCATGCTCACTGTGGGGTTGAGGCTGAACTGTTGTCTGCTGACTTCTCTTATATTCAATCAATAAATGTTAATGTTGGGTATCTAGAATGGCCAAGTGTTGTGTTTGACACTGGAGAAACACATGAACAAAACAGGAATACATACTTATGGCATACACTTTAGTGCTAGATCATCAAGGTCCAGACAATGCAACTAAAAACCATTATAACAATCCAGACCAAAATTTATGTGGGCTGGAGATAATTAAATATGAGAAGTGAGCAGAAAGGATCAAGGTGATGCCATGTTTCTGGTATTAAAGACCAGATAGCTGATGACGCCAGTCACTAAATAAATAGTATAAACAGAGAAATAGATATGAGGAAGAGATGGATTGAATCAATTTTGGCTCACGGGAGTCCTGTTATATGGGGGGCCTTATGAAGGAGAAGTTGGTCCAGTAAGCAGTCGGGTGGTCATTTAAATCCTGAAGCTAAGAGAATTTGGAGCTGAAATAGAGATTAAGATCTCTAACGGTGAAGTCAATAGGAACGGAGAAAGTCTTCTAGTCCCCTTGCCTAGAATGAAGGTCAGAGAGTCAGGGACAGAGAAGATCAACATGGAAGGGAGGGGTGGAGGATGCTGAGTAATGGGGAAGATGGAAAAGGACCAGAGAGAGGTAAGAAGCTACTCAGGAAAGGTAAGTCAAGGAGAGGGTCCAGCAGAAGCAGCATCAGCACAAATGCCGGGAAAATGACTCCTGGAAGCCACTGGACTAACAGCCAGGAATCACTGATAGCAGAGACAGATGACTTTAGGGAGAGCCCAGGGGAGGCAGTGGCTGCACAGCTGGACTTCATAGAGCCTGCAATAGACACAGAGTTCTGACCTGTAGGGATTGGGAATATCTCCAGACTCATAAAAAATGAGGGCTGGGCCAGCAAAATAGTTCGGCAGTTTAAAGCACTGCTGCCGAGCCTGGCCAGCTGAGTTTGATTCTCAGGACCCACACCGCTGAAAGAAAGGAACCAACTTCTGTAAGTTGTCCTCTGATGTCCACAGCGGCACCACGGCACATGCAGACATACATGTACACGTGCAGAATAAATGAATTTTAATGTAATAAAATAAATGAGTGCCCCTGAACCAAAGTATAAGAAAAAACAGGAGTAGAAATCAAAATGTCTAGAACTCTAACCTCAGAGATTCTCCAACCTCCTGCTAGCAGGGTGTGGAAAACATACTAATTTTCTTTATTTTTGAGATAAAGACTGGCTATGTTTAGCCAGGCTAGCCTTAGACTCCTGAGCTCAAGTAATTCTCCTGCCGTGGTCTCTAATAGCTGAGAGTACAGGCACCACCAAGCCTCAAAGCTAGAGTCATTAAAGTCCTGTTTTATACACTAGGGACAGACCCCTCCAGCCATGGTACTGAATGCTCGAACTGCAGCCAGTCCACACTGACGTGCTGTGCGTGTGACAGACATGCGCCAGTCCACACTGACGTGCTGTGTGATAGACATGCACCAGTCCACACTGACGTGCTGTGTGATAGACATGCGCTAGTCCACACTGACATGCTATGTGATAGACATGCACCAGTCCACACTGACATGCTGTGTGTGTGACAGACATGCGCCAGGCCACACTGATGTGCTGTGTGATAGACATGCACCAGTCCACACTGACATGCTGTGTGTGTGACAGACATGCTCCAGTCCACACTGACGTGCTGTGTGATAGACATGCGCCAGTCCACACTGACATGCTGTGTGATAGACATGCACCAGTCCACACTGATGTGCTGCGTGATAGACATGCACCAGTCCACACTGACATGCTGTGTGTGTGGCAGACATGTGCCAGTCCACACTGTCATGCTGTGTGTGTAACAGACATGCACCAGTCCACACTGACATGCTGTGTGTGTGGCAGACATGTGCCAGTCCACACTGTCATGCTGTGTGTGTAACAGACATGCACTAGTCCACACTGACACACTGTGTGTGTGTAACAGACATGTGCCAGTCCACACTGACATGCTGTGTGTGTAAGAGACATGCGCCAGTCCACACTGACATGCTGTGTAACAGACATGCACTAGTCCACACTGACATGCTGTGTGTGTGACAGACATGTGCCAGTCCACACGTCATGATGTACCGTGTGTGTAACTGACATGCAGCCAGTCCACACTGGCATGCTGTGTGTGTAACAGACATGTGCCAGTCCACACTGACATGCTGTGTGTGTAACAGACATGTGCCAGTCCATACTGACATGCTGTGTGTGTGACAGATTTCAAAGACTTAATACTTAAAAAAATTAATGTCTCAAAGCATCATACTGATTTCAGGTTGAAATGGTGCATTTTGGAAAGACACACCCTCAACCCAAAAACAACAATTATTCATCTGTGTTGCAACGCCTGCGACTGCGTTACTCTTGGTACAGTTCGTGTGCAGCTGTACCGTGTGTGAGCCTGGCAAGGGCCTGGAGATCAAAAGAAAACACAAGAGACCTGGGTCATCCAGAAGGAGATCAGCTGAATGCTGTTTATTCAAATTTAGGGAAAACCTTAAACACCTAGCTGCTGCACAATGGAACACCCCAGGCAGGTGGGAAATTACCACGCCCAAGGTAGAGTCAACAATGCCCTATAGCTAATCACCAGGGCGGGAGAGGGGGTACAGGAACAAACACTATGTGAATCACAGCTGGAGTTGATAGACACATGTTATTCCGGATTATTTTTATCTTTTAAAAGAGGCCATTAGGTAATTTTACATTGTGTGTACATCTAGGGTTACATTTCTACCATGCAGCACTGGGCTAAGTTCCACCCTTAGAGCATGGCCGTGCCTAGACTTCCTTCCCCATGTCCTCTAGTCTCACCATAGCTATCATCATCCTTCTTAGCAGGAAGACAAACACATGGAATTCCCAAGACTACAGTCTTTCTTGTCTTCTCTCTCTCTCTCTTTGTGTGTGTGTATGTGTGCACGCACGAGCACATGCGGTACGTATATGGCGAGTGCAAGTGTATAAATGTGCCCACTGTTGTGTGCTGAGGCCCTGGAGCAGAATGCCTAGTGTCTGTCTACCAGTCTTCTCCTTGTTGCCTTGACACAGTAAACCAGATGCCATTTTGGTGAGGCTGGCTGACCAGTGGAGCTATCAGGATCTGCCTGTGTTCCCTCGTGCTGGGATTATAGGGATGTTTAACCTGCTTGGGGCTAGGAATTCAAGTACAGGTCTTCATGTTTGCATGGCAAACAACTCTTCCCTGAGGCTCTGGCTCCCTGAGGACTGGGATTGCAGACACAGATCACCACATCAGGTTTGGTGTAGTGCTAGAGATAAAACAAAAACCAACCAAACAAACAAAAAACCAAAACCAGAGTGTTTTACATGCTCAGGTATTTTTCCAACTGAGATTCATTCTAAGACTACAGTCTTGACGCATCCCTGAGCCACGTATCCCAACCTCACAATTGGGGCAGAGACTTCAGTCTACTATATGCTGTCTCTGGGGTTCCTATTCTAGTCCCCCAGACTTCTTTTTTCCACTTGATACTCGGGTGAGAGCAGAGTGTCTTAGCTCACAGAAGTGAGTTTTAGCTGTGGTGGCACACGTGTCTAATTTCAACTGCTCAGAAATCCTCCTGTGAGGTGGGAAAATTGCAAGTAACTCTGAGACCCTGTATCAAAATAAAGTACAAAGGAGCAGTGGTGGAGGCTGCCTAACATGTATGAGTGTCTTACACACCCCAAGTATCATGTGCTTACACACACACACACACACATTTTCCTGCTTATAGCTCAGAATTGGCCCAGCAGCCCTGAATTTATGAAACAAACATATTTTCCCTGTTTCCTCCATTTCTCAGCCCCCTTTGCCCCTTTCCTTTTCATCCTTTATGAAACTAGAAAATTCCCAACTGGCAGAAACAATGAGTTCTAATAATGACCCAGTCTCTAAAGCCCTAGATATGTCCAGACTCCTGAGATTCTGATTCACACCCCGAACTCCCAGTGTCCCCCATAGCAGGAAGACAAATGCCCAGAGTGCACGAGGCTTCATTCTTCTTGATTGTTTGTTTTAGTTTTGTAGTTTGAGACAGTATCTCACTAAGCTGCCCAGGCTGGTCTGGAGCTGACTCTGTAGCTCCAGCTGACTTTACTTGAGATCATCTTGCTAGGATGACAGGCATGTGTCATCACACTCAAGTCTCAGGCTGCACTCCTGTAGCCCAGATGCATCATGTGACCTTGACAAAACATTCCTGGCTCTCAGCCCTCACCTGCAAAATGCAAACACGGCCTCCCTGGAGAGTCACTGAGAAGATAAAGAGAGCACGCAGCCACAGGTCCTTGTCGGAGACTGTCTGCAGAAGACCCTTCATAATTCTGGGCTTCCTACTTCCGCCTCTTAACCCTGCAGGCTGAGAGAAGTGAGGAAGGTTGCAGAGTAAATTCTACTCTGTATACGTGGACTGGCAGAATCTCAAAACCAAAAGCTCCTCAAGACATTTTCCAAGCTTCTCATTCAGTGTAGAAATTCCTTGGACTAATCCCTCATTGGTAGTCATCCAACCTCTGCTTAAACCTCTCCAGGGGCCGTTCACTGGTTTGCTTGATAAACAAAAACGAGACTCTGTAGACACTGCAAAGAAGGGTGGATGCTGATTATACAGTTAAGGAAGCCTAAATTTTAGCAAAATCACAGAAGTATCTATAAGGCGTACATGGTGAGTGTCAGCAGAGGCCAGGACAGGCTGTGTAACAACCTTGCAAGTTATTCATGCTCAACAAAGGGAGACTCTAATACCCAAATCCCTCCACATACCATCGCTGTTTCCTACCTATTCCAAGGACCAGGAAACAAGGTGTTTCTACACTAAATCCAATTGCTCTCAAGGATATTTCTGCAGTAGCTTTAAAACCCCAGGAAGATGTGCGTGGAAGAGCCTAATATCCTGGTCTATACCATGGAATGACCTTAAATACACTTAAGGACCGTCCTACTGGCAATTCCTGAGCCCTCCTTGGAAAGCTTGACACATCCCTATCCTGAGGGCTTATGCAATGCTTTTCTACCTGTGTTTTTCCTTCCATCCCTCTGTGTACCCTTCACTTTGTATCAGCATCTTTGCTTCAGACTGTCCCTCCCAGCATTTTGGTCTCTAATATTCTTGGAGACTTTTTCTGATTCTCTCTCTCCCTCTCATCATTCTCTGTTTTCTTGGTTGATTTCATTTTTCTATCTCTGGCCTTGCTCTCGTCCCAGCTGCCGCAAAGCCATAAACCTATGCTGTTCTGCAGCAGGCAGCCGCCAATCACTGGGCTGGAAGAGTTGAAGGGAGGAGATCAGCAAAGAGATGGGGCAGGGGTGGGGGTAGCTAGGGCACTGTTGCTACAGCAAGGGAGGGGAGATAAGCAGAAAAGAGCAGAGAAGTGCCCCTCCCAGTAAACAGTCCAAACTGCCTACACAGCCCTTCTTTGAACCCCTTTCCTACAGAAAATAGACACCTGGCCCCCTATTCCCTGTGACGCTGAGGGCCTGGTCCTTTTCCTCTATCCATCAATAGGTGACTTCCCATCTAGAACCACTGACCACAGATACTCCCTGAAGACTTCCTCCTTCGTCCGTAGGCACTCCAAAAATGAGGGGACAAAAAGACCTTGGAGGTTTGAGGGGCTGACATAGTTGGATATTGGGACAAGAAAAAGACGGTCAAGGCTAAGTCTACCAGATGATGCACTGAGAGGGGGCAAGCATCCTTAGTATCCTTCAGGCAAGCCTGAACCAGGAGATGGGGGCATCAGGGTTCTTCTCCGCTATTTGGCCACTGATAGCCAGCCCTGTTCCTGGTACCTTGTCTGGGTTGGGTAGGGTGCTGTACTTGAGGGAAAACTGCTCAGCTGTTTTCTTAGAAATCTCAAGACTGGAGGGGAAGGAGGTGGAGAAAGGGAGGGATTAACCAGAAATTTTAGAACAGCAAAAGAGAAACATTCCTGTCCTTTTGGTGCAAGAGACAAACTCGGAAAGCAGTAATTTCTGGTGTGCCGGCGACCCCTGCCG
>LOEQ01001140.1:80079-92011 GCA_001685075.1 Bramus lutescens | reverse complement strand
CTTTGGAAGAGCAGGCAATGCTCTTAACCTCTGAGCCACCTCTCCAGCCCCCAGCTATGTTTTTCAATATGGCTTGAACTCCCAAACTCAAAGGACCTTCCTATCTCAGATTTCTGATTAGCTAGAACTAGATATATGCTGCCTTTAATAAGGTTAAATTCCCACTGTGGATCTGTGCACATGAAAAGAAAGAGTAATAGAAGTGAACACATTTAGACTCCATCAGGCAGATATGGTCTGGGGTTATAGCTCAGTAGGAGATCACTTGCCTGACATGCTTAAGATCCTGGGTTCAGTATTCAAAATTACCAAAACAAACAAACATAGGAAAATATGTCCAGACTGAAGAGACAACTCAATTGTTAAGAGTATTTATTGCTCTTGTAGAGGACCTAGGTTCAATTTCTGGCACCCATATGGTGGCTCACAACAATTCTGTAACTCCAGTTCCAGGGGTATTCAACGCCCTCTTCTGACCTCTGCAGTCACCAGGCACATATGTGGTACACACATATACATGCAGACAAAACATGCACATACACCAAGATTTTTTTTAAAAATGATGCTTGTATTTGCTTATTTTAGATTATCATACTCTATCTTAATCTGAAAAGCAAGAGTGAAAACAACAGCCAGCTGCTACCCTCTGCAAAGCAAACAGATTGTAAAAGCAATTACGTCCTGTGCCACTGCGCTATCACCACTCGGCCTCCTCCCACGTGGCTCCAGTCTGAGCTGGGATTATTGATGTCTAGATTATTGTTATCTCTCTTTAAAGTGTGTTTCTTTATTTCCAGATACTCTCCTTAAAGACAGTCTTAACTTAAAAACAAAAAAGGTACTGCAGGCATGTGATGTACAACACAGGCTCACACATACCCACATAAATAAAAAATAAATAATTTTTAAAAATAAATATTAAATAAAACAATTAAGAAGAGAAAAAGAAAAAGTCCTCTCCCCCTCATCTTGCCATGGTTAGTCTGAGGGAAGTATAGGATCTAGGCGGAGATGAGACTTGTGTAGTGTGTTGAGTCCTGGAAACCTTACTGGGGCTACTCAAGAATGATAGACATGGGAGCTGGTTAAGAGCACTGACTGCTCTTCCAGAGGACCCTGGTTCAATTCCCAGCATCCATGTGGCAGCTTACAAGTGCCTGTAACTCCAGGTTCAGGGGACCTGACACCCTCACACAAACATACACCAATGAACATAAAATAAAAATAAATTGTGTGTGTGTGTGTGTGTGTGTAAAAGAATGACAGACACACACACAGAAAAGCTCGGATGGGGTGGAACATGCTCACTCTGACAGAGGGGATCTACTGCCCACTGGGAACTCAGGGCTTTTCTTACATATGGCATGAGGAGGAAGGGTTATGTGGTCCAGGTGGGTGGGTTCTACACGAGACAGCTCTGCATGCAGTTTTGAGCTGCAGTCCTCACAGAGGAGAAAGCTGCAGTTGCTAGTCTTTGCACACAGTAGTCTTTGGTAAACACTCATACTTGGACCAGAGGAAGACTTTTCCATTTCTCTGAGCCTCCCTGGGGAGGGCATTGCCATTTCCATGGTCTAGACTTGATGAGCTGCTGTCAAGAAAGACACATTCACTCAGAACATCAGCTGCTCCCCATATCAGGGTTGCTGAATCCCAGATGTTTTATGTGTATTTGTTTATTGAATGTTCATAATAACTCGGGTTTACCGGACCTAACATTTTAACATTTTAAGGTAGCTGAGGTTCAAAGAAGAAGAAATAGAATATCAGCACAGAGTTAACCAGGTCTATGGCTCAGTTATGTCTTACACCTGGCCAGAGAGAGTAAATACCCTGGCATCTGTCTTAGGAGGCCTCTGTTTCTTCACTGTGAGGATAACTTTAGGCCAAGTGGATGTGTCCACTCAGAGCTCATACTCCCCTACTTCAGGACCATTATAGAGTTATCAGAATCTCTGCTGTCTAGCAGCTGGGAGCTCATTTCCAGAGCTCCTGAGAGCATAACCTGGTCCTGTTGGCCAGAGAGGAGGATATTCAGATGTGCGTACAGTGAGCACATACTTCTGTCCAAGCAGGAATGGAATGCAGACCCGAGAGTTAAAGGGCTGGGGGATTCCAGAATCCTAAATGAAAGCCTTCAAGTTGGCATTGATGTGTGCATCAGTAAGCTAGGAATGCTTTCTTTAATTGTTTTCTTCTTTTACATTTTTTATTTATTGGGAGTGGGTGGGTAATGGGGAGTGTGTGCCTGCATTGGTGCACATGTGGAAGCCAGAGGTTCTCTCTTGCTGCCTGCCATATGGCTTTGGGAAGTTAACTCACATTGACAGCTTCAGTGGCAAGAACCTATTTCTCTAATGGCTCCTTAGCTGTGTGACACACAGCTTTCGCATTTGTCCTGTAGGCCTAGGCGTTTATCTTCCCCTGGGCTCACATGAGGGGTGAGTGGACTGGTCTCATGGCTGTCTTTCCTGCCCTTCGATCTCTGAGCTACAGGGATGGGCCATCCTTACACCTGGCTGCCAAGCAATCCCCTCCTCTCCATCCTCACAGCTCCCCAAATCTGTCTTCTACCTGAATCTCACAGACTGCTGCAGACTTCTTCCCCTTGGCCCTTTGACCTTCACTGGATGACCACTGTCATCCTGACCTGAGGAAGATGTAACTAAGTTACAGCACATCTCCACATCTCTGTAATGCCCTTTACTGACTAACAGGGACCCATTCTTCTGTCCGTTAGGTCTCAGAGTCTTTGGGTTGCATGGGTCACTCATTGGTAGCTTGCTTGAGACGTACTCTGCCTTGGCCTCTGTGGGAAGACCCTTAGGGCTGTTGTGTTTTGTTTTGTTATAGGGGGTACTGCTTACTTTTAGTACTAGATTGAACATGTTAGGCAAGTGCTCTACCACTGAGCTGACCCTCCAACCCTACATTCTTATTCTTTTCTTGTTTATTTGTTTTTGTTTTTCAAGACAGGGTCTCTCTTTGTAGCCCTGGCTGCCCTGGAACTGGATCTGTAGAGCAGCTAGCCTCGAATTCACAGAGATTGTCTGCCTCTGCCTCCCAAGTGCTGGAATTAAGGGCATGTGTCACCACTGCTCCAGCTATAACCTAATTCTCCACTGAGCTCCCAGTCAGATTATAAAGCAGTGCATAGTGACTCAGGGAATGCTGGAAAAACAGGGACAAGAAATAGGGCTATCTAGACGAGGCTTCAGTTTCATTTGGAAGGAAGAAAAACTGGAAGAAAGGAAAGATTAGACAAATGTAGAGGCTCTGGGGACAGAAATACTAGAAGTTCAGCAGAGGCACTCAGGAGGTTATGGAGCCTGTGGGAATGGTTCTCAGAATTTGGAGATGGGGTACTAGGCTTGGAGAGTCGGGGAATGGCACCACTTAGTGGCCCAGGTCAGAAACTGCACAGCACCTCACCCTCCAGCACAAGGAGTCAGTCCCCTTTAGCCTGAGCTCTGCCTGCATCTCCTCATGCAGCTGTGACCCAAGAGCTCAGGCCACCATAATCTCTCTCCTGGATATGGTGACAGCCTCTTATTGCTCTTATACTTGTCTTCTGGTTTTTCAAAAATCTCAGTCTGAGGGGTAAAGCCACTTACCTAGTGTGCTCAAGGTTTTGGTCTTGATCTCCAGCACTGAGAAAAGAAGTTTCAGGCTCTTCTGGGATCTGCAGTGCAGTGAAAGGCTCTCTTTGAAAAATAAAGAAAAGGAAAAGGCGTTCCAGCCTCTGTACCCCACAACACCATAAACTTTCATCTATCTATCTATTTATTTTATTATTTAGAGAGAGGCTCTCATGGATCCCAGGCTAGCCAGGGACTCAATATGTAGCCAAGGCTGATTCTGAACACGTGAGCCTCCTGCCTCGTCTCTCAGTGCTGCCATCAGAGGCATGTGCTGCTGTACCCCACTTATGTAGTGATTGGGCTCCAGCCTGGGGGTGCACACATGCTAGGGAAACACTCTACCAACTGAAATATGAACATCCTTGGTTCAAGATTATAAACTCTAGGCCAAGTGTGCTGGCATACTCCTACAATTTCCAGTACTCAGAACATTCAGGGAGATGAATCTTGAGTCTCTGGCTAGGCTGGGCTGGCTACATAGTGACACCCTGCCTAAACCAAATAAAACAGAAATAAAACAGAAATGGGCTCTATCTTGCGCAACAGCCACTCACAAACTTCAGCTGGTAGACTGTTGGTTGGGTTGTCCAGCAAGAACAGGATATCACTCTAATACTAGAGAAACAATAGTGAACAAGGTCACTACCCTGGGGTAACTTAGCCTCCAGCATGGAAAAAAAGAGCAATAAAAAATGAAATAGAAGCCATGGAGATGGTTCAGTCAGTTAGGTGCCTGCCACATGAATGTGAAGACCTGAGTTAGGATCCCCAATAACCATGTAAGAAAGCTGCATGTGGTACATAATCCCAGCTCTGGGAAGGCAGACAGGCAGATTTTTGAAACTGGCTAGCTGACCAGGCAAAAGCTAAATGAATAAACTATAGATTAAGTAAGAGACTCTGTCGCTGGGCAGTGGTGGCAGACACCTTTAATCCCAGCACTCAGGAGGTACAGGTAGGCGGATTTCAGTGATTTTGAGGTCAGGCTGATTTACACAGTGAGTTCTAGGACAGGATCCAAAGCTACAGAGAAGCCCTGTCTTGAAAAGACAAAGATAGAGAGAGAGAGACTGTCACACACACACACGCACACACACACACACAAATAAAGTAGAGAAATACATGACATTGACTTCTGATCTACACACACACACATATACACACACATACACACACACACACACCTAAGTAAATAACAAAAAGGGCCTGGAGAGATGGCTTAGAATAGTGGTTCTCAACCTTCCTAATGCTGTGACCCTTTAACACAGTTCCTCATGCTTTGATGACCCCAACCATAAAATTATTTTCATTGCTACTTTATACTGTAATTTTGCTACTGTTTTAAATAATAATGTAAATATCTGTGTTTTCTGGTGGTTTTAGGTGAGCCCTGTGAATGGTGATTCAACGCCCCCCTCCATGGGTCATGACCTACAGTTTGAGAACTGCTGGCTTAGAGATTATGAGTATTTGTTGCTATTGTAAAAAATCTGGGTTCAGTTCCCAGAATCCTAGTCGCAGGGGAACTGACACCCACTTCTGGCCTCTGTGAGCACCTGCACTCTTTTGAGAGATACATACACAGTTATATACATACGCTCATAAATTTTTATTTATTTATTTGAGGCAGAGTCTATCTACATAGCCCTGGCTGTCCTGAACTACTCTGTAGACTAGGCTAGCCTCAAACTCACAGATATGCCTGCCTCTGCCTCCTGAGTGCTGAGATTAAAAACCTATGTTCCACGCCTGGTTATAACATTTTAAAAACTATTTAAAATAAAGGCTGATGGAATCGTTCAGTGGTAGAGCATGAACAGGGTCCCAGGGTTCAGTCTCTAGCACTACAATAAATAAACTTACAAGCGATGGATGATGACTTGCACTTATGATACCAGCACTTGGAAGGCTGAGGCAAGAGAACCATCCATGAGTTCAAGGCCAGCCTGGGCTACAGAGTGAGATACTGCCTCAGTGAAACAAAACAAAACAAATAACCAAATAAGAAAATTTATGAAATTTAAGTAAGTGTTAAAAAGAAAAACGAAGGAGTTGATAAGGGACTGACAGAGAAACTCTGCAGAGGAGAGCCTTGAGAAGATAGCAGCCGAAGCTCGAACTCAGGGAAGAATGTTCCAGACCCCTCAGTTCTGTGTGTCTGAGGATCAGTAGGAGCACTGCAGCTGGACCCTGGTTTGCTTGTGTGTTTGTTGTTTGTTTGGCAGAAAACTTTTATTATTTTTATTTATTATTATTGTGTGTGTGTATGTGTGTGTGTGTATGTGTGTGTTGCTAGAGATTGAATCCAGGGCCTCAGTGTGTTAGACAAGTGCTCTACCACTGACCTGCATCCTCAGTCCCATTAAGTGGCTTTAAGTTGCAATATCTAAGCTTCATTTGGAAGACTAGATCTTCCTCATCGAGGAGGCTGTGCTGGAATCCAGGCAACCATATGAGGCTGCTATTGAAGCATCCAGCAAGAGATGTCAGTGATTTGAACCAGCTTAGATTGTGGAAGTAACAAGGTGTACTCACACATAGGATGTGTTGTATACTTAATGTCAGGCTAGACAATACACAGCTAATGAATAAACTAGAATAACTCCAACTAAAAGGATGCGATGTGAGCCCTGGAGCTGAAATTATCCATCCTTAGAGTCTACTAAGAGCCCAACTTCTCTACAAACTAGAAGTAGACAAAGGATAAGTACTAACAGCTAAATGATAAACAGACACACAGACAGACAAAGGATAGGTGATAGGCAGACCTTCCAAGAGCCTGTTATCATGGTCTAGTTAACTCCTAAATCAGGTGTAGGCATGGCTCATACCTGTAACCTCAGTACTTAGAAAGCTGAGGCAGAAAGACTGGCTTTGAGGACAGGCTACACTATATAGTGGAAGAGGAGCCTGGGCTACATAGAAGGATCCTGTCTCAGAAAATAACAGAAAGGACTGGGAGATCGTGCAGGTGGTAGAGTGTTTGCTTTACAGACAGATCTACTGGATCTACTCCCCCTCAAAATACAAACAAACAAAAAAATCTAGCCACAGTGATGCTTTTAATCCTAGTGTTAGGGTGGTAGAGGCCAGCAGATCCCTGGGACTGGCTGACCATCCAGCCTAGCCTACTCTGTGAGTTCCAGACCAATGAGAGACCTTATCTTAAAGAAAGAGGAGCTAGAGAATTGGTTCAATGGTTAAGAGCAGTTATTGCTCCTAAGGATCTGAATTTAGTTCCCAGAACCCACATGGCAGCTCACAATCATCTGTAACTCCAGTTGCACAAGACCAGACACCCTCTTCTGCTCTCCGTGAGCACTAGGCATCGTGTACTGCACAGACACACATTCAGGCAAAAGATTCAGAAACCTATATTTTAAAATCTTTATAAATTAAAGAAATAAAAGGTAGACTGTAACTAAGGAATTACATCCAAGGTTGTCCTCTGGCCTCCACGCACATGTTCACACACACACACACACACACACACACACACACTCCTTGTGATCTGGTTAACTCCTAAAAATCAATGAGGAGATGATAAATAACCTAATAGGAAAATGAACAAAAGACATACATGACTAATCAATTCACAGAAGATAGAACATGAATAACCAATAAGTACATGAAAAGATGCTCAATCTCATTAATAATCAAGAAAATATAAATTCAAACCACCATGAAATCCCACTTAATGCACAATAAATTAACTAAATACCAAAGTTGACATGGATGGTATAGCAACTCAAATTATTTTATACTTTGGTAGACATAAATATTGAAAAATAAAATGAGTTTAGCTAGAAAAGTTAAATCTAAAAAAAATTAAAAATAAGGTTTTCTTGTTTCATTTTTTTTTCTCTTTGATGGTCCAGGGGATTGCACATAGGATTTTTTTTTCTTTTTGTTTTTTCTTTTTTTTTTGATAGACAGTGTTTCTCTGTGTAACCCTGGCTGTCCTGGAACTTGCTCTGTAGACCAGGCTGGCCTTGAACTCAGAGACTTAGAGACCCGCCTACCATTGTGTCTCAAGTTATAGGTGTGGTTAAAGGTGTGAGCCACTATGACCAGCCCTGAAGCCTTGAATTTGCAATCCTCCTGTGCCAGCCTTCCCAGTAACTGGGATGATTGGTCTATGCCACATGGCCCCGCTCATTTGTAGTTAGTACTAGAGGTTGAACCCAGAGTCCCAAACATACGAGGAAAATTATCTGCCACTGAGCCACATCCCCAACCCAACAATTGTATACCTTGAAAAGATTCTTCTCTGTGTATACAAAAGACATGTACAGAAATCCTAAAAGCAACATTATTTGTATGGGCAAAAATCAGGGAACAAATTTCAATATTGGTCAACAGGAGAAATCAACAAGGAACAACTATCTACATCGACTTGGAGGAGTCTTGTAATTGCAGAATGGAAAGAAAAGAAGAAGTGGAAGAAATTGCAAAGACTATGTCACACTCAGAAAAGTTTACAAAAAAGGACAAAATAAATACAGTAAGAACCCGAGAACAGCTAGAAAATACTATGAAACTCAGGGAGAAGCACATGAGAGACCCTCAATGGCACCAGGAAGTTGTTGTTGGTTTTTTTTTGTTTTTGTTTTTCTTAAGCTCAAGGACTGTTTATAGCTTCCTATTCCATTTTATTTTTAGACCTCATAGTTTCTGTAAAATGTCAGCTCTCTGGATGGATGAGGCTTTTGTTTTCTGTGGTGGTGATGCTGTGAGTTGAACTCAGGTCCTCGCCCATGCTGGGCAAGTGCCCTACCACTAGTCTGGATTCCCAGCCTCTCTTGTCTTGCTTTCTTTGCATCTGTGTTCTGAGCACCATGAACAATACTTGGCATATAGCAGATGCCAGAAAAATAGTGTTTGAGGTGCTGAACAAAGGACTTTGCCTGGCATTTGTGAGGCCAAAAATAATCTGTTATGTACATACATACATATATACAGTATGCATTCTTTTTATGATTTGTAAAGACAAAGACATGCTCTAGAGCACAGATGCCTTAAACTTGCAGTAATCTTCCTATCTTAGTCTCCTGAGTTCTAGGACTACAGTCATGAGCAACATAGCCTGGCTTATATTTCTTATTTTTTTGAGACAAGGTCTCACTATGTAACTCTGACTGGCCTGAAACTTGCTAGATAAACCAGGCTGGATGCCCTTGAATTCATGGAGATTCACCTGCCATTGCTTCTTGAGTGCTAGGATTAAAGGCAACCATGCCTGACTCATAATTTTTTAAAGAAGGCAAAAAAAATTTTAATCATGATTCCCATTTGGTTATCTTGACTGGAATTCATTCTAGTTTTTCATCTCCTATTACCCATATAGACTTTTATATAATAAACATATCATGTGCATATTATACGTGTGCATGAGTGATTCTTAGTAATTCTAAATCTGTAAAGACAAGGTATTCCATTTTATTATTTCTCTCTCTCTCTCTCTCTCTGAGACAAGGTTTTTCTGTGTAGCTCTGGCTGTCCTGGAACTCCTGTTACCAGCCTGGCCTCCAGTTCACAGTGATCTATTTGCCTCTGCCTCTGAAGTGCTGGGATTAAGGCATGTGCCCCCATGCCCAGCACATTTTATTTTATTTTATTGTTTTGTTTTGTTTTTCAAGACAGTGTTTCTCTGTGTAGCTTTGGAGCCTGTCCTGGCACTCACGCTGTAGACCAGGCTGGCCTCGAAGTCACAGAGATCCACCTGCCTCTGTGTCCCGAGTGCTGGTATTAAAGAATTGCGCCCAGCCACATGGTTTGTTTTTTGTTTTTGTTTTTTTAAATAACCATGCACAGTAGGTGGTACAATACCTTGCAAAGTAGGTATTCAATAAATGTCAGTTAATCATGTTTAATCAATTTAATGCACAGGTGACGAGGGCAAATGAGAAATGAAACCTGCGCTCTATAATAAATATGTAAAGATGAAAAGGGACTGAGTGACCATTTTCTGGTTTTCTGTTTTATGAATGAGAAAACTGAGGACAGAGATGTGTTTTTCTCAGAGTCACATAATGAATTAATAGACTTTTCTTGTAATCCCAGTATTTAGAATTGCAAGCAGGAATATAAGGAGTTCAAGGCCAGCCTCAGCTACAAGAGACCCTGTCTCAAAAAGGGCATTTGGGATGGGATTAGACTTCAGAGGCCCAGCATAGTGACACATGCCTTTAATCCCAGCACTCAGAAGACAGAGACAGGTGGATCTCTGGGAGTTTGAGGCCAGCCTGATCTACAAAATGAGCTCCAGGACAGCCAGGATTAGGTAGAGAGACAAAAACAAACAGACAAACAAACAAAAAAAAAACCACAAAAGGTACATGTTTATAGACATAATGTGATATTTTGATATACGTATACATTATAGATTCTATCCAGCTAATTAAAATAAACATTATCAATCAATTTGCGTGTGTGTGGAGAGAACCTTAGAAATCTATTTTAGCAGTCTTGAAATCTCCAACATATTAAACCAACATATTACTACCAAGTAAAATAGATTACTAAAACTTATTTCTCCATTTCAGATAAAACTTTGTATCCTTTGATCAAAATCCTCCCTTTCTTCACCTCATCACTTGACAACAGTTATTTTCCCCTTCGCTCTGTCTCTTTTATGTTTCTTCCTGTGAATCCTTCTGTCTGAGGTTTCATATTTAACAATGGCGGGCCTGTACGATTTTGATCTTTGTCTGAACTGCTGTGTCTCCTGGCTAAAGGCAAATGTATTCAAGACAATCTAGATTCTTTCTTGGTGACCTTTGTGAAAAAGAACTCATGGAATTTCGGTACGAGAGACGCCAAACCTCCTTCTAGCCTAGCAGTTAATTAAAAAGTCTTTGTCCCCCTGAGGGTGGTTAACCAATCGGCGGATAGGAAAGATCAATCGCATTTCGCCGCCACCGTTGTGTTGGGAGGCTGCTAACCAGTTAGAATCTGCCACTAGAAGTCATTAGGAAAACTGGCCAATCAGGCCAACCTTACAACATGGCCTGGTTGGAAAGGATGGTTCCAGCTCCGCACGCACTCTTTCCTTCCTGGACCCCAGGTCCCTTCCCAACCCCTGAACCCTCAGACAATCTTTTCTTGGATCACCCCTCCCTCGCATGATATAATCCACTTTTTGTCAGGTCCCTGCTCTTTTGCGATCTAATTTCTTGCTTCAAACCTTGTTGCCGGGGCCCTCACAGATTACCCATCAATATGTCAACTAACCGGTTTTACATGATTTATGTGATTGAAAAGGTTTTGTGATACTTGACTCTGTTTCAGGAGATACTACTGTGCAAGAACCTTACAATAAACAGCCTCATGGGAGCAGGGCAGAGCTGAATGCAAGAATGGTAACTGTAATACTGACGATAATGATTATGGCGATTATTGAACTTTTACTGAGGACCAAGCCCTTTGCTAAAAGCTTCTTGTACATTATTATCTCAATATTGGCTGCAGGATAAGCACCGCTATTATACTCAGTTTTAAAAGTAAAAAAATTATTTAACTTGCCCAAGGTCGCACGCGAGTTGGGAACCCAGGTTTGTCTGAAGACCCACCGGGGCTAAGGAAATGGACTGCAGACTGCAGTCACTTTTCGGAGGAGCCAGGATTAGCCCCTCACGGGACCCTTCTCTGAGCCGTCGTCTTCTGAGATTTTGTTAGCGATATACGAGATTCTCTACGTTGTCGCAACCAACAGCTGCAACACCATTTGGCAGTGGCGGCTCTAAGAACCGTGGATTGTGCCTCTTAGAATATGAAGCTAAGAACTGAAAGGAATTCAGTTTTGGCGGGGCGGTGTGTCCGGGGAATCTCAAGGGATCAACTCCTAAGATACCTCTTATTAGCCTGTCTTCCTTTTCTCACACAGCGTCTGACACTGCTTGGAAAATACCTGTTGATTCCTAAAGATCTCTGACCCGCCCCTGCCAGGGTCAACAGCTGGGACTTGAGGGAGATTTGGGGACTTGAGGAGAAGCTGTGAGAATCCTAATCCATCTGAAATGGAGGGTTTAGGAAAGGCGGGGAGTCCCCCCCCCCATCCTCTTCTTCCATTCCTCTCTTTCCCTCCCTTTCAGAAGCTCAGGGCCATAAAAATGCAGATGGAGGATCGGTGTGAAATAACGGGCCCATATAAATCCCTCTGCCGCCCGCCTGCAAGATGGATTGGCCGCATTGAAATTCCTCCGCGAGGATAATTAAACTCGGGGCCTCATCCGGGTAAAATTACATTCCTGTAATGGCGTCGCTCGGGGTCCCGGGAAATTGCTCCGTGG
>LOEQ01001140.1:63889-75061 GCA_001685075.1 Bramus lutescens | reverse complement strand
GGGCTGCTACTGTTGGGGTGGCTGGCTCTGGGGCTGGGATTGGAACTGTTTTTGGGAGCCTCATCATTGGTTATGCCAGGTAAGATTACCTGGGCCCTCTGTTAGCTCTGCTATGTTTCAAAGGTCAGATCTAGAACTGCACTGTCCTACACAGAGGCCCCTAGCTGGGCCTTGTTTTTTATTTATATTTCTGGTGTTTTGTTTTTTCAAGACAGGGTTTCTCTGTAGCTTTGGAACCTGTCCTGGAACTCACTCTGTAGACCAGGCTGGTCTTGAACTCACAGCGATCTACCTGCCTCTGCCTCCTGAGCGCTGGGATTAAAGGCGTACACCACCACCACCCAGCTCTGTTTTTCTTTTTTGAGATAGCGCTTCACTAAATAACCCTGGCTGGCCTGGAGCTTGCTGTATGGACCAGGCTAACTCGAACTCACAATGATCTACCTGCTTTTGCCTCTTGATTGCTGGGATCAAAGGTACAAACAACCATGTCTAGCTTTAGAATTTTTTTTTGTTTTATTGTTTTTGGAGACAGGGTTTCACTGTGTAGTCCTGGCTGTCCTAGAATTCATTTTGGCCTTGAACTCAAGAGATCCACCTGCCTCTGCCCTCTGAGTGCTGGGATTAAAGGTGTGCCCCACCACTACCCAGCCTCAATTTTTAATTAATTAGAAATAAAAGCTAAGGGCTGGAGAGATGACTTAGCAGTTAAGGACACTGACTGCTCTTCCAGAGGACTGGGGTTCAGTTTCCAGCACCTACATGGCAACTCAGAAGTGTCTGTAACTCTAACACCCTCATACAGATATACATACAAGCAAAGCACCAATAAAATAAAAACAAATTAATTAAAAACAAAAATACAAGCTAAGCTGGGCCTAGTGGGACACACCTTTAATCCCAACACTCAAGAGGCAGAAGCAAGTGAATCTCTGAATTTAAAGTTGTCCTGGTCTACAGAGCTAATTCCAGGGTGCCAGAGAGACACAAAGAAACCCTTTCTTAAAAAAACTAAAGGAAAAAAAAGTAAGAGCCAATAAGGTGGCTTAGTGGGTTTAGACACCTGACAGCATGATAGAAGCGAGCCACATGCTCTGGCCTCCACGTGCATACACACCCACACCTAAATAAATATTCAGATCTTCCCCCTCTGCCTGCCTCTGCCCCCTGAATGCTGGCGTTAAAGGCATGTACAGACACACCCTACTTTAACTTTTTTTTTTAATGAAATTAATACAAGCTAGGTATGATCGAACAGACCTATAATGCCAACAATTGTGAGATAGAGGCAGAACAGTCAGCAGTTCCAGGTTAGCCTGGGCTACATAGTGAATTCAGGCCATCCTAGGCTATATGAGACCCTATCTTAACATAAAATTGAGGTTTTCAGTTTCTTATCATGTAATTTCTAGTGCTTAGAAGCTGGATGAAACCTTAGTTAACGGCAGATACAGCACATGCACATTGCATAGTGTGGAGCGAGGACCAGCAAATCTAAGCTTGAGGTTGATATTTAGATCACAGCCTGGTTTTCTATGGTTGAGTTAAAAAATGGTTTTTACTTTATTTTTTATTTTTTGAGAGACTTTTTTAAAGAAATATCTTCATTTTTTCTAAATTTATTTACTTATTTTGTATGCACATACCAGAAGAGAGCACCAGATCTCATTATAGATGGTTGTGACCACCATGTGGTTGCTGGGACTTCCTCTGGAAGAGCAACCCATGCTCTTAACCCCTGAGCCATCTCTCCAGACCGAGATAGACTCTTAACTGTGTAGTCCTGGATGCTTCCCCACTGCTGGGATTACAAGTGGGGTTATCAACTAGTTTTTACATTCTTTAAAAGTATTTCCAAAGTGGCAAGAAGTTTTCCATGTTCTTACAGGGAAGCAACAGGGTTTAAGGTGCTGGCTTGATTAGGTATCAGTGTGCACCATACAGGCACAGTTATGTTTGCACTCCAAAATAAATTTAAAACAAGAGACTCTGTGGTCTGAAACCCTCTGTCCCTTTACTGAAAAAGATTGCCATCCTGGGCTAGAGCTCAACTAGTACCATAGCATTACTGCTGTTTTCCCCATCTCTGGGAGTTCTCTCTGTTGCTCTTGGGACAAGGGCCTCTGCTTCCAACCCTCCTGGTCCCTGGCACCTGGGACTATTTGGTCCTTACTACCTCTGGACAAGTCGCTGAAGAGCTAAATTAATCCTCTAGAGGCCAACAAGCTATCCTAATGTCTGGGGAAATAGGGTTATATTTTGTTTTAAATTTTTTCAGAATCTGCTTTAAATAAGCCTGGTTACTGTTCTGTCCATAATTCTGCTAAGAGTTTGTGTTGACTTACCCATAAGACTTCCATAGGCACCAGGGTAAGAAAGATGAAGTATATATTGACTTTCAAAGTTGGGGTGTCATCCTGTTTTGATTCACAACTGCTTTCTGGAACAGTGTTGTGCCCAGAGTCCTGGGACCCTGAAGGTGGGCGCCACAGACCATCTGCGGTTTGGCTTCTGGTCCTGTTTGGGTTCTGCTGCTTCAGAAAGATGTCATTTTGAGTATCCTTGGCCTTTCTGTTCTGGCCCTGAGTGTTAGGTCTCCAGGCATGTAGTTTCAGTTACTGTGATGGTAGGAGAGGTCCACTGGGGAAGAGAATGTTTGCGCATGGGCCATACAGCATCGTAGATCGTCTCCATCCACCTTGTTCACCCCTGTTGAAGCCGTAGTGGGGGGGAGTATGGGTACCGTGAGGTCTCCTAGATGGATCCATCTAAGCTTAGAATGTTAGCTTGCAGGAAACTCTGCGAGTCTACCGAGAAATTTACCTTTTCCTTGTGGACCACAAGTTCAGACTTCTCTCCTCTCTCCCCAGGAACCCTTCTCTGAAGCAACAGCTCTTCTCCTACGCCATTCTGGGCTTTGCCCTTTCAGAGGCCATGGGGCTCTTTTGCCTAATGGTGGCCTTTCTCATCCTCTTCGCCATGTAAAGCAGCTGTCTCCACTTCCACCTCCCATAGTTCTTTTGTGTCCCGTCTGCCCTGTATGTTCCTTTTCCTGTACTTCCCCAGGAAGTCTGGGGAAAGTGATTGGCTCAGGGTTTGACAGAGAGAAGACAAATAAATACTGTATTAATAAGATGTTTTTTGAGTCCTGTGTATATTTCTTTTCCACAGTTGGCTGAGTGCCTTAGTAAGAGAACCAAGGCCCAGTGATGATGGCTCTAAACTCTGCAGGGATCTGGCAGGCTCATTCATTTAAGATTTATTTATTTATGTATTTTATGTACATGGGTATTTTGTCTGTATGTGCATCTGCACACCAGAAGAGGGTATCAGATCCCATGGGAATACAGTTATAGACGTTGTGAACCACTATGTCGGTGTTGGGAATTGACCTCTTGAAGAGCAGCCAGTGCTCTTAAATGCTGAGCCATCTCCAGTCCTTGGGTTCATTCTTTAATTTTTTGTTTCAGGAAAGTTTCATTCAAAATAGCTGTTCTTTTCTGTTGTGGAAAATTAATTAAGCAAAGATGTGCTACATTGGTTTATGCTGCAGAATATTGCTTTAACTATGTAAAGGTGTGTTACTTTATGTTGTTTGTTTAATTATGAAAAGCTGTTTACCTTGTCTGCCTAAGGCACCTGATTGATTTAATAAAGAGCTGAACAACCAATAGCTGGGCAGAAAAAGGATAGATGGGGCTGATGGGCAGAGAAAATAAATAAAAGGAGAAACTGAAGAATGGGAGAGAGAACAAGGGAGACACCAGACAGACAGAGAAGCACTGAAAGTAAGTTATACAGAAGAAAAGTCATAGGCCCCAAGGAGAAGGTAGAGAAAGAGAAAATGCTAGCCAGAAATGAGCCTAAGATAGGCCAAAACAAGTCCATGTGTCGTGATTTGGGGGCTGGTTGGTGGCCGAAAAGAAAGGAAAAACCTGGCACACTTTTCAATAATTATCACATAGTATGACCTGCTTTGGAATGTTGGGGTCACTGCTTAAAATGACTCCTAGAGCAGTCATTACCTGTCACTGCCACAATTCTGGCTCAGGACCTCCTTGTCACCCAGCAGGTGTAAAGCCTCTTAACGGTGGTCTGCTTCCAATTTCTTCCAGCACTTACACTGCCAGGTAAATCTTCCCTTGAGGACAGGACCGATTTTCTCATTTACCAGTTCAAAAACCAATTCAAAATTCATCCACATCACATACTCCACTGTCCAGAAACGCTAAAGGTGAGACAAGTCTCAAGCTCATGGTGGGCCTACTGCCTTCTCAGCGCTTGGGACTATGGATGTGAGCTACCATCCCCTTTTTCTATTTTTCTTTTTTTTTATAATTTAGTTTTTGAGATGGTGGGTCTTGCCACATTGCCCAGGCTATCCCTGAACTAGGCTCAAGTGTACTTTAAGATGCCTTCCTGGCCTTCCCACACCTTGCCCTTGCTCTGCTGTTTTGAATCTTTGCAGTTTCCTCCTCTTCAAACTTGCTGTGTTATGAAAGACTTGGCTTAAATACTCCTCTATGACCCTTCGTCAAATGAGCATGGACCCCTAATCACATTCCCTATATAATACGGATTATAAGTTGTGGGTTCATGTGCATATGGACTTTTTTCAAGATAGGGTTTCTCTGTAGCTTTGCAGCCTGTCCTGGAACTTGCTCTGTAGACCAGGCTGGCCTCAAACTCACAGGGATCCACCTGCCTCCCGAGTGCTGGGGTTAAAGGTGTGCCCACCACCTCCCAGCGGGCTATTTTCTTTCAAACCACCGCGGATCTGACTTGTCTCCAACTGAAAGTTACTGGAAGTGTCTGCATATTTAGAAGTAAGCAGTAGCCCACCGCGGACCTGACTTGTCTCCAACTGAAAGTTACTGGAAGTGTCTGCATATTTAGAAGCAGTAGCCCTCCCTTTGCTTTGGTCACTTGAATTAGAACCCTGATAGGAGACGCTCCTGCCCTGTCCTCCCTTTGGGGTCACTGGGTATATGCTTTTCCCTTCTTGTTCCTGGAACTGAGTCAAGCTGACCCATTGGAGAGAGCAAAGCGTTGTGGCCTGTGTGTGCTTTTATTCAAAGGTGAGTGGTAAGATGGGTGCCTGGAGATATTACTCAGGAGGAGTCAAGGCAGCCGAGGCCTCAGGACACTGGCTACCCAAGTTGCAACAGCTTGGGGTGAAGTCAAGCTGTGTTCGGTAGAGAAACAGATTTTTGGTATTTATTATTTTTTAATTTTTTATGTACATTAGTGTTTTACCTGTGTGTATGTCTGTGTGAGGGTGTCAGTTCCCTGGAACTAGAGTTACAGACAGTTGTGAGCTGCCATGTGGGTGCTGAGAATTGAACATAGGTCCTCTGGAAGAGCAGGCAGTGCTATTAACCACAGCCATCTCTCCAGCTCCAAGAAATGGATTTAAGAGCAGATTTTTTTTCAAGATTTATTTATTTGTTATGTATACAGTGTTCTGTCGGCATGTATGCCACCAGACCAGAAGAGTGAACCAGATCTCATTATAGATGGTTGTGAGCCACCATGTGGTTGCTGGGAATTGAACTCAGGACCTCTGGAAGAGCAGGCAGTGCCCTTAACCTCTGAGCCATCTCTCCAGCCCCAAGAGCAGATTTTCTGAAGATCTTTCACAACCCTGGTTTCTATTTGACCTGGTTTTGATTTGAAATCAAGAGGCTTCAGAAACTCGGATTTCTCTGTAACACTAGCCAGTTCTAACCAGTAACTTTCCAGTACTTCTGGCTTTCCCATCTGTAAATAGGAATAGCAGTTGTCGTCCCAGAAATGACACAAGGACATATAAAGATACTTGGAGTATTCAGAAAGAACAACATTGTCAAAGCACAATATATATTGATTTTAATTTGTTTTCTCATTCTTCATGGGCCTCACAGTCTATTTGAGCCATTTTCTAGGCTGCTTTCCCTTCTGGTTGGCATAAGGAAGGGAATTTTTTTTTTTCCGCTCTGACTGAAAAGCTTCTTAGGAGTGAACCCAGAGATGCTGCAGGCAGAGACCTGCTTTCCTGTTCTTAGGAGCCTCAGTCAATTGTTTCTTCAGCACCAGGGGAGGAGGGTTGTAGTTTTATGCCCTCCTAATTAGAAGTAAACGACACCCTTTGAAAATCATCTAAATGTTAAATTGGGTGGTGATGACACACGTCTTTAATCCCAGCACCCAGGCGGCAGAGGCCAGCAGATCCCTCAGTTCGAGGCCAGCGTGGTGAGTTCCAGGACAGCTATGACTACACAGAAAAGAAAAGAAAATCATCCCAAATGCTATACAGCAGTAAGGAGGAACTCTCCCCAGCGCTTCTCAGGACGGGTGTCTTAGCGTCAGACTCTGTCAAGGTCATCGGCCTGAGAAAACTACCAGTCAACAGTACTTGGGATCTAGCTCGAGCTGAAGTCTAAGAAGCTAATGCAGCTGTGTGTGACCTTCCATCAGCGAGTCAAGAGGAAGAACAGCCACAGTGGGGAATGGTGCTGTAGTCCTGCAAGTTTTGAGTAATAAAATTTTTTATTGAGCCATATCTTAAAATACCTTTCCCAGTCTGTTGAGAACACACCTCTGGTCCACCTGCCTTTTTCCCAGTCTGTGTTAGGAACACACCTCTGGTCCACCCACCTGTGCAATAGCCCTAGCTGTCTGGAACTTACTTTGTAGACCAGGGTCACCAGAACGCTACAGAGATCTGCCTGCCTCTGCCTCCCAAGTGCTGGGATTAAAAGTGTGAGCCACCATCGCCCTGGTTGGGCCACATCCAAGGACCTCAAGAGCAGAGAGCTTTCTCATACTGCCAGCATTAGAGGAAATGAGATTTGAAAATGGGCTTAATGAACTATTGCCACTTTGTAGCTAGAGGGGGTCATTTGCAAAGATAGGAAGTGGTCTCTCTGCTGAGATTGACATCCTAACTAACAGCCAAAAGAAGTAGCGACCTCACCTCACAACTTCAAGATGAGACTTCTGAAAACACATACATCAATTCCTTCTCAGAACCTCCAGATAAAGGCCCAGCCCATACAAGTTGCTGCCTAACTTCATCGGATCAAATGTAGCTCGGGAAAGCTGAACAAAAAAGACATTTAACCCAGAGGGGTATGTATGCTTCGGAGTCTTTTCATTTGTGTGACGTAGGAACTTTTTCTTTGGTGTTTAAGAATCAAGACTTGTCCAGGCGTGAAGGCACACACACACCTGTTCCTGTGTTATACAACTCTGCATCTAAGGTGCTGTTGGAGGCAAGGAAAAGAAATCTGGGTAATTTCTGAGGCTTCTCAGTGAAGACTTTTCTTAAATTACTGTCTCCATTGCTGTCTTGTAAACAGGTACATTTTTCCTGCTCCTGGGTTTGTTTACCACACTGATAATTTTCTGGAGGTTCTGAGCAGGCTCGGTTTAGATTTAGCTGGCACAGCTCTGACCCTGTGATAGATATCTTTAACTGTGGTGGATTATGGCCTTCCAGGAACTGCAAAGCGGCTTTTACAGAAAGCCACTCTCCACACATCTCGCTGAGTTGGGACTGGGGGCAGGGGCCGTTGGCTGGAGTGAGGTGTTTTGTACAATGTCCAAAGGATGCTCAATCGTGCCACAAGGACACGCGTTCAACCGTGTTCACAGCAGCCTTGTTTGTCATAACCAGAACCTGGAAACAACCTAAATGCCCCTCGATCGAAGAACGGATGAGAAAAATGTGGTACATTTACACAATGGAGTACTACACAGCAGAAAAAATACTGACATCTTGTTACACTGTGAAGGGATGGTTTCTGGGTTAGGCAGACTTGTGGTCCCTCTACACTCCCTATGGCTGGCTTCTCCATCCACATTTCCAACACCTAGAGCACAAACTTCAAGTTTCCAAAACATAGCTGCAAAGTAACAAACAGCTAGTCCTGACTCCCTTAGCAACAGGGGACAGTCCATAGGGATTTGAGGGAGAAAGTCTACAGCAGGGAAAGTTCACTCAGTACAAAAGACTCCAGGGCTGGGTGTTGTTCTCTAGGAGTAGAATGCTTATAGAGCATGAACCAGACATTGGGTTCAATCCCCAGGACTGCAGAAAACTAAAACCATAAAAGACTCACACCATTTTCAGGAAATAGCTTGACCCTGTGGAATAGTATGGATAGAAAATTCCAGAATCCTGGATTCAGGTTACTCACTAAGCTTTTGTTAACTGTGTGTGCTGTGTGTTCCTTTCCTTGTGAAATGAGGCTGCATCTGCCTCCTTGAGATGCCACAGAAATAAATGAAATTAGTACTTTTTTCTTAAAATTTGTTTTTCATTTTGCTTTGTTTTAATTTTTGGTTCTGGAGCTTGACCCCAGGGCATCCCCATGCTAAGCATATATGTTCTACCACTGAGCTACAGCCCAGAACAAATTTAGGTTTTAAAATGATCGATCTCTCTCTCTCTCTCTCTCTCTCTCTCTCTCTCTCTCTGCTGTTTCTTAGTTACCGATTTACCGAGAGTAACTTAACACTAGGATTCTCTGCCAATACTAAAATTAGACTCTGGCACTCTTATTTTCTGTGCTTGCTTTTGTTTAGGGTTTGTAAGAGAGACATTTGCCCTCCTAGATCTAGTTAGTAATAAACCAAAAACTAAAGACAACGTTCTAGAAAACACTCTCTGCAGCCTGCAGTCATGTTTTCAAAATAATCCAGTTCTGCCCTGGGTTTTGGTGATTTGACCTCTTGTAGAAATGTGCCTGAGAAACGTAGGGAATGGAAGAGGTTGGAATAAAGAGAATCTGAGTATTGGGAAGGAAGCTGGGCTTCTGAGTCCTCTGACTGCCCTCCCTTTCCCAGCCAGATAAGACAGGCTTTCTGCCACTAGAACTAAACTCCCCTAGCATGTCACAAAAGGCCTAGAGGTACTCCTGAGCAGCGTGCTGACATCTCTAGGGGTGGGAAGGTCAAGTGTGGGCACTTTTCCTGCCCAGAGACGCCAGCGGGAATAACGAACAGGCAGGGAGGAACTCAATCTTTTCCAGCTGCAACTCAGAGAGAAAAGGAACAAATTCTTCACCAGGGAAGATTGTGTAAACAGCCTCTTTGGCTGCAGTCATAGCGCTGGGGAAGAAAAGAAAGGGATCTTTGTTCCCCCCTACCCCAGGCTGAGCACAATCGGGAGAGCTGGGATTGTTTGCTTTGGCAGGGGGACTCCCTGTCTGGAAGGACTGGTGGGGCCTCTGTCGGGTTTCCTTGTGCGCTTGGGAAGAAGACAATCCTCAACTCAAAGCCTCTCCTAAGGAAGTAGCTGGGGAGCTGGAGGTTTCTAGCACATTCTCTGCTTTGTTCACTGCCTGCCTGCCTTCTGACCCTCCTCTCAATACAGTTTTGTTAGTTTAGTTGACTTCCATCTTCCCGTCTTTGAGGGTGCTTTTAGTTCTTTTACTAATGTTCAATCCCAAAAGAAATTAAATTTTTGCTGGTCATGGTGCCTGCAATCCCAGTTTTTGGGAGGTAGAAACAAGGAGGTCAGAGGTTCAAGGCCAGGCCTGGCTACCTAGAGAATTTGAAGCCAGTCTAGCTGCAATAGACCCTGCCTCAAACATCACTACCTCACTACTGCCCTGCCCCCTCCCCAGAAAAAAAAAAAACACTACATTTTGAAAGTGCAAAATGATGTCAGGGCTCCTCTCTAAGAAGTCTAAAAAGTCTAAAAAGGTATTCTAAGCTAGTTGGTCATGGTGTCACACACCTAGGATCTAGCACTAGAGGGAGACATAGGAGGAACAGGAGTTCAAAACCAGCCTGGACTACATGAGACCATGACTCCAAAGTCCCCCTGAATGTGGTTGACAGTTGCATGGCTGGGGCAGACTGAGCGGCCACTGGCAGTGGCACCAGGGTTTATCCCTACTGCAGGTAATGGGTTTTTTTGGATCCTATTCTCTTTGGATGGATACCTTGCTCAGCCTATATATAGTAGGGAGGGCCTTGGACCTTCCCCAAAGCAAAGTGCCTCACCCTCCCTGAGGCCTGGATGGGGGTGGGGTGGGAAAGTGTGTGGAGGGAAGGGAAGAGGGGAAGGAGAGGAACTTGGATTGGTATTTTTTAAAAATCTAATAAATTATATATATAAAAAAGGGTGATTCCCAGGTCATTTGTCCATCCTAAGGTTTTTAGGTTCTATTCCATGTAACATTGACAATTGCAGTAGTAGATCTATGCCTTCATCTGGCTTTATTTCTTCATGCTTATCTATGTAACATTCCTCACATATCTAGAGGCACAAAGGGTTAATAATCCTTCAACATCTGAGTTGTGAAGTGTGTGCAGTTCAGTCCATAACAAGAGGTGACCTGCTATAAGAAGGTCTGAGCTTGGTGAATCCCCAGTTCTCCACCACGTCCTAAAAGCCAGACAGCTCTGCAGGCCTTCTGGCTTCCAGTGTCCCTTCTTCAGTCCACACTCCACAGTACAGCTTCTAATTATCTTTGGAAACACGGGCTTGATCAATTATTCTCCTACTAACAAAGCATTTCATGAATTCCAGTGACAAAGGTTTAGATACCTTTTGGTGGAAAATAGGGGTATTCCAGGGGACCTTTTTTTCTGGCCTCTCTTTTGTCTACTTCATGTCACTCCCTTGTCCAGCACCACGAACTCCAAGGCCGGTGCTTTCCTTCAGTCTCATTTCCCTCCACAACTTCTCCAAGTCAGTTCCTTTTATACTTATCTCATTCTAGATAGTCAAATAAAATCCGTCAGCCACCCTTGGTTCCTCCACTCTACCCAGCACGTGGGTTGCCAGCCACTGTAGTCTCTCACTTCCGTGGTACTGTAATAGCCTCCCTCCTGGTCTCCTTGCTTCTACCTGTGCCTACTCCCTAGTATAGCCATCACTTACAGAAAAATTGTGTTATTCAGAATAACACTAATGTCAAGGGCTGGGGAGATGACTCATTTGGTAAAATGCTTGCAGCATAAGCAAAGGGACTTGCATTTGGATCCCCAGTATCCCCATGAAAAGCCAGACATGGAACAGTTTATGTCTATAATCCAAGAGTTGAGAGCATGCGCACGCAAGCGCACATGCTCACACAAACACACACACATTACCATCACAACTGTGATTTAGAGTTTTGTTTGTTTTTTATTTATTTATTTATTTATTATGTATACAATATTCTGTCTGTGTGTATG
>LOEQ01001140.1:40119-56916 GCA_001685075.1 Bramus lutescens | reverse complement strand
AGGAAGGAAGGAAGGAAGGAAGGAAGGAAGGAAGGAAGGAAGGAAGGAAGGAAGGAAGACAGAAAGAAGAAAAGGCTTTCTCTTACCATTTAGTTTAGAATGGATGCACACAGGACTCGGGCTGCAACTAATGAATGTTTGTCTGGCATGGGCAATCCCCAGCACCACAAAACCAGCCAATGAAAAATAGGCAAGGATGGGCATATGCAGGGGTTGGGATGCAGCTCAGTTATGTCATCCTGTTATGCTTGAAGCCCTGGGTTTGCCTCCCCACACAGGTCCGCACATGAACTTGGTCACATCACCCTATTTCATGGTTAGGGTAGGCTTCATGAAAGCCCACCCTTTTCTCACCATTCTCTATCAAATTTGTCGGTGAATGGCTTCAAATGTTGTAGGTAAGCTACTAGAAACTTTATCATGGACACAGATTGGCCACAACAGCTGTCATGATGAACCCTGATATTCTATTGCACCATAAACAAAACAGTAGCCAACAATACTGTCTGAATGGCACTCACAATGAAAAAGTGGGTGTTTTGGGTAAATTAACTAAATAGATAGATTTCAAAAGAAGAAATAAAAAGAGGCCAGGTGGTGGTGGCACATGCCTTTAATCCCAGCACTCGAGAGCAACGACAGGTGGATCTCTGTGAGTTCGAGCCCAGCCTTGTTTATAGAGTGAGTTCCAGGATAGCCAGGGCGTTTACACAAAGAAACACTGTCTCGAAAAAAAAAGAAAACAAACAAACAAAAAAAGCATTGCCCCTTGAGAGAGACTGATTCCAAGAGTTCGGATGGGAAATACAAAGTGAACCTGAAATACCTGGCCAAATCACAAAGTGCAGTGCTTACTTAAAAAGTAATGGAGCTGTCCAGACAGGAGCCAGACTGAGGGCTGACCAAACTTGGGATGATCCAAACATTGAGTGAGATCATGGCAGTAGACAATTATAATCCACAGGATGTCACAGGAATCTAGAAGTCATTCTAATAGTAATAAACCGAAGGAGACAAAACTTCCCCTCTAATGTAATAACTAGTCAATGTAGTGGTAATGGTGGAGTTCAAATACAGCATTTAGGGGACTAAGCAGATGGTTAGTGGTTAAGAGCACTCTTTGCTCTTGCAGAGGATCCAGGTTCCATTCCCAGCACCCACATGGCAGCTCACAAGAAGCTGAAATTCCATTTCGAGGGGAATAATGCCTACTCTTGACCTCTGTGGGCCTCAGGCACAAAGATGGTACAAACAGATACATACAAGCAAACACTAATACACATAATTTTTATTTATTTATTTATTTATTTTTGAGGCAGGTTTTCTCTGTAGCTTTTGAGCCTGTCCTGGCACTTGCTCTGTAGACCAGGCTGGCCTCAAACTCACAGAGATCCATCTGCCTCTGCCTCCCGAGTACTGGGATTAAAGGCATGCACCACCATCGCCCGGCCACATAATTTTTATAATTTGAAAAGAATACATCATTTAGTAATCATCATAGTAATAACATAATCTTAGAAGCCACAAAAATCTACACATACTAAATAAACCAAATGAGTGAAAATGAGATGAGACACGGGTCCACCTGGGTCTGAAAGTGCTTTCTTCATTACCAAGGAAAAAGTCACTGTAGCAGAGAAACATGTCAGACATTGCCATTATCTGTGGATCAAAGTAACAGGACACATTAAAATTTTATTTATTGGTTGATTGATGTTTTTGAGACAGTTTCTCTGTGTAGCTTTGGAGGAGCCTGTCCTGGAACTAGCTGTGTAGACCAGACTGGTCTCGAACTCACAATGATCCATCTGCCTCCCGAGAGCTGGGATTAAAGGTGTGTGCCGCCACCACCCAGCTATCAAAATCAAATATAATATCATAAGATATAATCAGAACATCACTTCTGAGCCAGGTGTGGTTAGAATATACAAAGCCTATGTTTGGTCTCCGGCCCTGAATTAATCAGGCACAAACCGGTGGTACTACATATCTATAATCCAATCACTGGGGAGATAAAGGCAGAAGGACTGGAAGTTTAAGGTCATCCTTTATAAAGTGCCAACTGTGGGCATATGTGTATACACCATCTGGAAGTTTGAGGCCACCCTGAGGCTACATGAGACCCTGTCTCAAAATACTTAGGACTGAATTTGACAAGAGATACAAAATCATAATGAAATATATGAAACACTTGGTGATCCATTAAAAGCCTAAATACAGGCTGGTGAGGTGACTCAATGGGTTGCTGAGCAAGCCCTGAGTTCAACACTATTTTAGACTGCTGTGTGTGTGTGGTATTGAGGAGTCAATCCAAGGTCTCACATGTGCTGGGTAAGTGTTTAACAAAAATACATCTCTAACCCATTCTTCCTCCTGTTTAAATTGCCTTGACACCTTTGCTGAAACTTAATTGACTGTGTGTGAGTAGAGCATCCAAACCAGAACCAAGAACTTCTCACCAAATGGCTCTGGAGCATTATGTGAAAAGAAGTCACCTCGCTGTTGGCCTCATGATATACACAAAAGTTACTTCAAAATGCCAATATGGAGCCAGGTGTTGTAGCAGTTACCTGTAACCCCAGTACTTGGGAGGCTGAGGCAGGAAGAGCCTGAGTTCAAGGCTCTCCTAAGCTAAATATCAAGACTCTGTCTAAAAGATTTGAAGAAAAAGAGAAAGAAGAAAGAAACTGTGCCAATGAAGTGGTTGGCATATGCCTATAACCCTGGGATGCAGAAGCAGCACCACAAAAAGCCCAAGGCCAGCCTGCTCTGTGTTATGGTTTCTGGATAGCCAGGGCTTCATAGAAAAACTGTCACACACCCCCAGACAACAAAAAGAATTAAACACAACTATAGGTAAAAATTAAATTGTAAAGATGCTAGAAGAAAACATTGAAACTTTTAGTAACTTTGGGTTTGGCAATGAAATTTATTTGTGTGAGGGGGTGTGCTGGTGTACACACATACGCCCACAGCTGGTACTTTATAAAGTCAGTTATGTCTTTCCACCGTGTGGGATACAACTCGGGTGACTTGGCAGCAAGCACCTTTATGGCTGAGCCACACTGCTGATCCTGGCAAAGATTTCTTAAAGAGAACACAAAGAAGACAGTGGAGATGGCTGAGCTGGTAGGTGACTGGGACACAAACATGAGGGCCCGATCCCAAATCCCCTGCACCCACAGAAGAGTCATGCATCCTCATGCATTACATCCTAGATATGGGGAGGCAAAGATTCTGGGGAGCATTCTTGGGCTTGATGGCTAGCCAGCCTAACCAAGCAGTGACAGAACCTGTCTCAAAGCCAGGGTCAAGGGTTGGAGACATGGTTCAGCAGTTAAGCATGCATGCTTCTGTTGCACCTCTGTGTCAGTCAGGTGGCTCACAACTGCCTGTAACTCCAGCTCCAGGAAGTCCGGTGCTTCTGGCCTCCTTGGTCACCCTCACACACATGTGCATAGCCCCCATATACATGCATACATAGTTAAAAATAATAAGTAAAAGGGTTGGAGGATTGGCTTAGCAGAGCAATTGTTCTTGCAGAGGACCCAGTTCAGTTCCCAGCACCCATGTCAGGCAGCTCATAATGACCTGAGGAGGAAAACCCACCCTTATGTAGGTGACACAGCCTGGTATCAGACTGAATAAAAAGGGAAGAAAGGAAAAAGTAAAGATGGAGAGTCCCAGGATTCACCTCTCTTGTTTCCTGACTGTAAGACACAGTGTGCACGGATCCTCTTCCCACTCCTGACACCATACCTTCCCTTCCACGTTGTGGTGGTTTGAATGTAATTGGCCCCTATAATCTACAGGGGTGGCACTATTAGGAGGTGTTGTGGCTTCGTTGGAGTGGGTATGGCCTGGGAGGAACTGTGTCACTGTGAGGGTGAGCTTTGGATACTGCCCAGTGTTTCAGTTAATTCCCTGTTGCCTGCAAGCTGTAGGACTCTCAGCTCCAGCACCATGTCTGCCTGCATGCCACCATGCTCCCCCCATGATGATAATGGACTGAACCCCTGGACTGTAAGTGAGCCACAACTAAATGTTTTCTCTATGAGAGTTCTTATGGACATGATATCTCTTCACAGCAAAAGAAACCCTAACTGAGGCACAGGTGGACTTGAATGCTCCGAAGTGTGAGCCAAAACAAACCCTTCAGCCATTAAGCTGCCTTAATGTTTGACCACAGAAAAAGGAAAAAACCACCAGCATGTGTAGGCCAGCTGTCCTCTCCCCTGGACAAGGCTGGGTCCTCTAATGTCCTATCATGACAGAGAGGGGCTCAGAAGGTAGTTAACGTGCTGGAGGGCAGACGTTTTCTCCTCCACTGGTGTTACTCTGCCCACCTTGTAGGTTAACCCCTTGTGCTCCTGTAAGTAACCTTAGTTAGACTCACAGATCCCCCAAGTCAGACTTGAGTGGAATAATGTCTTTAGTCTGTCACTGGTCCCCTGTTGGGGTGAATAGGCATTTGCTCATCTCCCAGTAAAAGCTTGTGCAATATAGCACTGCCCGGTTCTCCAGAAGATAGGGGTGAGGCAGAGCCGGTCCCACCAGTCTCTCCCTGGGGCTGAGCAGGATGGTAAGTGTTGATGACCCAGACATCCCCCCTGGCCACCCTGGCCACCCTTGCCACCAGGGAGAAACACACACTGAGCTGGGAGACTGTCAAGAAGGAACTCACTTTATTGCATCAGGGCAGGAACTTATATAGGGCTGAGGCAGTGGGCTGGAGTCTTGGGGTAGGGGTGAGGTGGATTGAAGAATAAGTGCCAATAATAACTTGCATGTCAGCAGTGGGTGGGCAGAGGCAGGCCTAGATCGTGCTGTGCTGAGTCACTACTCTCCAAACTCAAGTTAGGCTCAAGAAGTTACACTGGGCCTCACCAAATTCAAGTTAGGCTTAGGAAGTTACACTGGGCCTCATGAGGCCCAACATAGCACAATAAGCTATGGATTATGCAATTATAGAGCTGGAGAAGTCCTACAATCTGCCATCTGCAACTAGGAACCTCAGGGAAGTGGGTGGTATAATTCTTAAGAACTGATGACTTTTCCTTAAAGAGCCGGTACCTATATTTGGATATGTTTTACTTTCTGAGACTCTGAAATCAATTCACACCCATTTCTCTGGCATTTCTTACTTTCTTCTCAGTACCTCTCTTTCTCTTAACCCTCAGGCTTAAACTTATATTAAAATATTTTTAAACCTTAACTCTACTTCATTATTTTCAGAAAGGCAGTTTGAATGTAATTGGCCCCCATAAGCTTATAGGGAGGGACACTATTAAGAGGTGTGGCCTCGTTGAGGTGGGTGTAGCCTTGTTGGAGGAAGTATGTCACTTTGAGGGTGGGCTTTGGGGTTTCTTGCTCGAGCTTTGCTCAGTTTGATCCTCAGATCATTTCCTGTTTCCTGCAAATATAGGAGCAAGCTGAGCAAATAGAAACACAAAATGTACAGATTGAGAAAAGGAGCACCAGGAAGCAGAATAGAGCTAAAGTCTGTGCTCAAGGAGATATAAACGGATTAAAAAATGGAATAAAGGGAGTGGTGACCTCAAAGCAAGATCCCACCCAGCTAAATTTCCAACTTACATAAAGGAACTAAAGAAAAGGTTAGAGCCAGGTATGGTGTTAACACTTGGAAGGCTGGTGACCTCTGAGTCTGAGGTCAGCCTGGTCTAGAGATCGAGTTTCAGGGCAGGCAAGCTTATGCAATGAAGGACAGAAAACTGGTGAAAAAGTAATTGAACAAGGGGACCATGTTCCAGTCCCAGTAAGCAACAGCACAGGGCAGCTTTGGCCATGCGGTCCTGGATTTAATAATAAAAGAAAGGAGCTATGGAATTTGCCTCTGTAACTAAGGAAAGCCACTAAGGCCAGGCATGTGTTAGGGGTGTCCCTGAATGGAGGCCTAGAAAGGCCATTGTGTGAGGCTGTGAAGGTGAAGCCTGGATTGCCTTGGAGACCCCAAGATGTTAGAGATGCCAAAGTCATAGGATACCTGCTGAGGAAAACAGCTAACAGGGATTAGAACCAGCCCAAGAGAAAGAAATGTGCTTCACTCCACAAAGCTGAAAGGAGTTGGAAGACTGAAGAACATTTTGACATAGGACATGGAGATCCAGAATTTGAAATGTGCCCAGCTGGTTTTTGGTCTCACTTTGGTCCAGTATTTCCTCACTATGCTCCCCTCCCTACATTTTGGAATAGTAATGTATATCCTGTGCTATTATATGTTGGAAGTATCTAATATGCTTTTTGGCTTTTTTATTTTATATGGGATTACAGTTAAAAGATTGTATGAATCTCAGAAGAGACTTTGAACTTTTAAACATTGTTGAGACTGTGATAGGCTATGGGGCCTTTTGAAGTTGGACTGAAAGCACTTTTGCATTATGATATGGCTACAAGCCTTTGGGGGCCAGGGAGTGGAAAGTGGTAGTTTGAAAGAAAATGGCCCTCAAAGGGAGTGGCACTAATAAGAGGTGTGGCCTTGTTGGAGTAGGTGTAGCCTTGTTGGAGGAAGTATGTCGCTATAGAGGCAGGCTTTGAGGTCTCATATGTGCTCAAGATACCACCCAGTGTCTCAGACTACTTCCTATTGCTTTCAAGATATAGAAGTCTCAGCTCTAGCACCATGTCTGCCTACATGCTGCCTTGCTTCCCATCATGATGCTAATGGACTGAACTTCTGAACTGTAAGCAAGCCACCCAATTAAATGTTTTTCCTTTATGAGAATGAGGGTTGCCATGGTCATGGTGTCTCTTCACAGCAATAGAAGCCCTAACTAAGACACAAGAGGAGTACACATCACTTGAGGATGTTACCTCTTCTTCAGGAAAAGAGGCTTAGAAGGATTTTGGCTGGACATAGGACAACTGTATCATATTAGGCAACATTATGACCTTGCTACTGTTTTTATTTAGAGAATAAATATGGCTTATGGAGATTTATATGGATGCCAAGATGATGAGGAGATAATTTAGAATGATTAATTTTATGTGGCAATCTGACTGAGATAGGCAGCCTCTATCTATTAGGCCAAACATCATCCTGGGGGTATCCATAAGGTTATTCTGAATGAAATATCATTTAAATCAGTAGACCAAGTAAAGTGAATTACCTTTCTCATGTAATTGGGCCTCTCCAGTCCATTAGAAGTCTGAATTGAACAAAAGGTAGACTCAGCATAGTGACCCAAACTTACAAGGCCAGCATTTGGGAGAATTTACTGTGCCTGGTTGTTTTCAAACTATCATATACATCTTCTCTTATGTAAAGACAACAATGTACCCACTTTCTGGGGGTTGTCTTAGTTAGGATTTCTATTGATTTGAAGAGACACCATGACCATGGCAACCCTTATAAGGAAAACATTTAATTGGTTGGCTTGTTTACAGTTCAGAGACTCAGTCCCTTATCATCACGGTGGGACATAGTGTCACACAGGCAGACGGTGCTGGAGAAGTAGCTGAGAGTGCTACTGTGGAGGCCCAAAGAGGTCAAAGGTCAGAGAGTTGGGACTTGTTTTTAGTTCACTCAAGATTATTGTGCTTTTAACTTAAACAAAGGTCGGTCGTACTTAGTTGTATGTGAACAGGTGTGGCTGTTGCCAACCCTGTACCCCTGAAATAGAGAAGTAGTTGATTCCTACCTAAAACAAAAGTCTAAGGAGCCGACTAAGTTCCAGTTCCCTTTATGGAAATGACTTGGGATTCCACCCAAGGAGTGGTTTGCCTACAGAGTGTTTGGTCTAGGGCATGAGTCAAGGGCATGAGTGGTGAATGGACCCCATGACTTTTAATTTGTTTGTTAATGCAGTCTTTTGTTCTGCTCCTACCTTTTGAAGTCAGGGGTGTATTAACCAGTTGAAAATTAGACAAATTTTCAATACTCACTGAAATTTCCTCCTGATGCTATCCTATGTGTTTCTGTGTTTTACTATTTTTGTTCGTATCTTTATATTCTTTACTATATTTTTAAATTCCCTCAGCTCAACTCTGGAAGAAAGGTATTTTTGTCGAGGTTGGCCCCCGAAATCCTACATCTTGCAAGCAACAGGAAATGGTCTCAGTGTCACACTGAGCAAAGCTTGAGCAAGAGACCTCAAAGCCCTCTCCACAGTGACGCACTTCCTCCAACAAGGCCACACCTACTCCTCAAAGGCCACACCTCCTAATAGTGCCACTCCCTATGAGCTTATGAAAACCAATTACATTCCAGCTACCACATTCCACTCCCTGGAATAAGCTTGTAACCATATCATAATGGAAAATACATTTAGTCCAACTTCAAAAGTCCCCACAGTCTATTGTATCAACAGTGTTTAATAGTCCCCCTTATTCACTTCCATCTTTACCAGCTTTCTGATTTTGATGGTTACCTTTGCTATCTAAGCTTGGCTGTCCTAAAACTGGATCTCTAGACCAGGCTGGCCTCAAAATCAGAGATCTGCCAGCCTCTACCTCCCAAGAGCTGGGATTAAAGGTGCCACCACACCTGGACCTAAGCTGTTCTTTAATTCTTTTTCACATGTTGGAAATTTAGCTGAGTGGGATCTTGCCCTGAGGTCACTGCTCCCTTTATTCTATTTCTTAATCTGTTTATCTCTCTGAATAGAGGGCTTAGCTCATTCTACTTTCTGGTGCCCTTTTTCTCTTCAAATTTTACATTTTGTAATTTTCCCTGTATAGCTTGCTCCTTTTCATTATAAATCTTCATTAGAGTTACCACTACTAACCACATGTCAGAGTCCAAACTAAGCTGTTTTGAGATTTCCTCTGCCAATGGAATTAATTAAAACTCTTCACTTTAGCCTCAGGCAGACTCTCCAGACAAGGGAAAAAATAGTCATATTCTTCACCAAAATATCACAAGGAAGATATCTAGGCCATATACTAACATTTTGCTCCTCTGAAACCCTTGATTCAGGCACCCACAATTCAAATCACACTCAGAACTACTGTCTTTCATGTTCCTACTAGGATGGCCCCCCATTAAGCAGCACTTAAAGGTCTAGTCCACAGTCCCAATGTTCATATTCCTTCAGACAAAAGCATGGTCAAGCCTATCACAGCATTACCCCACTCCTGGTACAAACTTCTGTCTTAGGATTTTTATTACTATTTAAGAGACACCATGACCACAGCAACTTCTATAAAGGAAAACATTTAATTTGGTGGCTTTTTACATGCGCTCTGGGTATTTGAATTCATGTCCTCATACTTCACAGCATGCTCTCTTGTCTACTGAACTATCTCCCCAAAAGTTACCATTCCTGAAGGATCTGGGCCATTAGTAATCTGACCTGGACAGGCTGTTGTAGTTTTCCACTGATCTTAATTAATCACTAGGCATACAATACTGAGATACCCCAAGATCTCTTATATTCTAGACATACTTTTCCTTACCTTCCTTGTTAAGTGACAATCCAATTCATCCCATGATTGTCAAGATCAGTCACCTCAAATGGTATAGTAACTTTCTTCTTTGCCTGTTGATTCAGAGGAATAAGGAATCAATGCAGCAAGTAACCTCCAATCCAATGAACTAATTGCTTTGCTTCCTGGTGGAATCTATGCAGATAAGGAGCATATTGTTTCAAAAATCCTAACAGATACACTAGGCATTGTGCTTCCTCCCACCTGTAGTAATGGCCAGGTACAACAAATTACTCCATTAGCCTAAGTGGCCTATCCATGCAAGCCCCATGACAGTGAATTCCTAGAATCTAACTGAAATAGAAGGCCCCTGGAGATTTGTTCATCTTCTTCACTGATCTCTACCATGCAAACAGCTTATTTATAAGTTTTGAATAGTTTTTATTTCTTTCTCATCAAATTTAGTCACTAGAACATAATGTCATGGATGGACATGATATACTCCCTGAACTTGGGAGGAATTCAAGGTCCCTCTCAGCTGCATGGTGAGTTCAAAATCAGCTTGTAATCCATAAGACTCTGACCCAAGCAAACCAACAAAAGATCCTCTAAATTAAATTACAACACAAGCCTTGAGACCTGGTGTGGTGGGATAATCTTTTTGTACACTGTGAATATGTGTCTCTGCCTAAGAAACCTTCCAATTGGCTTAATAAAGAGCTGATTGGCCAATAACTAGGTAGGAGAGGATAGGCAGCACTTCTGGGGAGAGAGAAGAACTCTGGGAAGAAGAGAGGTGGAGAATTCACCAGTGATATGCAGAGGGAATTGGGCAGACAGTATAGAAAAGCAGCAATGAGCTATGTGGCTGAAGGTCGATTAATATAAACAGGTTAATTTAACTTATAAGAGCTAGTTGGGATCAAGCCTAAGCTAAGGCCAAGCTTTCATACTTATAAGAAGTTCACATGTCATTATCTGGGAGCTGGTGCTCCAAAGAAAGTCCAACTATAAGCTGGTACACAAGTTCATCTATTATCATATGCCACTCCTCACCAGGGATGGACCTGACTAGGACAATGAGGGAATAAGGAAAACATGAGGATACATAGACAAGCTGGGTCTGGTGGACTAGGCTTTCTGATAGAGAAGCTACAGCACCCTGGAGCATGCTGTGTTTCTTATATACAGTTAGTTGAACAGGGAGGTGGTGTCACTGAATACAGTTGAACAAAGAAGCAGGCTTTTGGGTACACAGCTGAATCAAAGATGGAGGTTTAGATCATCTCAGTAGGGCAGCAGTCTTCTGGTCACAAACATTCAGGCAGAGAAAGCTACAGGGGACTTTTCTGCACATATTGCCAACATTTGCACTCAGACCAGAAGGCTTTGCCATCTTTCTGAGGTTCACCCCAGGAAGGCTTTGCTGTGCCCATGGAGCTAAAGCTGTGGGGTTCTTGACATGACTGTGGTATGTCATCGACACACTTCTACTCAGGACTTCACTTGCTCCTACAATATGAGAATATATTACTAGCCTTGCAAGCAATCTGCTTTCTAAGTCAATAGATGCACAGTAGGTTCCAGGTAAGCTTTCATTTTCCCAGACAATAAAGCTGTATTGGTATCGCAGCTACAACTGGCGTCAACCTGGTTAAACCAGCAGCCACCCACTGTCATCCTGCAAGAGCATCTTCTGTCTTCTGCAGAGGCCAACTGCTTTTGACTGGCAGTACCAATCTCTATAATCATTCTAGAAGTACATTGATTTGTGATTTTTCTTATGTTCTTGTGGCTTCTGTTTGGTGTGTGTGCGCGTGCGTGTGCGTGCGTGTGTGTGCATGCGTGCGCGCATGCACGTGTGCGTGTGTGTGTCTGTCTGTCTGTGCGCGCGCGTGTGTGTGCATGTGCGCGCGTGCACGTGTGCGTGTGTGTCTGTGTGTGCGTGTGTGTCTGTGTTCTGGGGTATGAACTCGGCACTGAGTGTGTGCTGTATCACTGGACTACATCCCCGACTTCTCTGCTCCACCTTTCCCGTCATAGCAGTCCTCACTTCATAGGCCATGGAACCTGCCACAAAGAATATCTGCTCTAATTACACATCTCAAAATGGGGAGAAACAGAAGACCGCTTTAGAGCCCCACTAGATACGTAGAGGCTTATCTGATCTAGAGCTCCATTGATACCTGACCTCCATGACCCCTAACTCTCACTACTGGGCCACAGTGACATTTGGTGGCACTAGAATCAACGTCAACTCAGAAGCAGGGTGCAGTATTCTCCGAATGTCTTCTTATCCCTTCTTCTCAATGTATAGTTACCCTGGTAAAGGTCAGAGGTTTTTCTGATAAGAACTGAAAAAAAAATCAAAAGCATAAATTGTCACTGTGAGGGGACTGTCCATCGTTTAAGGGGTTCTGAGTCTCTAAACTGGATCAGGTCTGGGTAATTAACTGGGAACTGTGATTTTTTTATGACCAGGCTAGACTTTTACTCATTTGATCTACAAAATTTCTACGTATGCAGATCAAAAAAGAGAGTCTGGATTTTGGAGGCTGGCAAAATGACTTAGCAGATAGACGTGTGTGTTACCAGATCTTGTGACCTGAGTTTGATTTCATAGCCCTACATGATAGAACCAACTTCCAAAAGGTGTTCTCAGACCTCCACATGTACACACATGGTACACACAAATCTGCAAAAAGGAAAAGGTTTTCTTGTAGACTTCATATCTATTTCATGTCTAGAAATAATTAATAGTCAACAAAGTTTCACGAGTATACATAAAAAGCTAACAGATCACAACTAATCAAAATGCAGAGCTATAACACAGCTCCTGCACCAGAGGTTCAGGGTGCACTGCAGGAGAGGGGGTGGAAAATTGCAAGAGCCAGAACAATAGAGAGTTTCCTGTGAACTTGTCTCTCCTAGAAATGTCAGAAACTACACCCATGAAGACTCATCAACATGGCTGTCTAAACAAGACCTAAGCAAGGACGACTCCAATAGACATGCTAAAGTAGAAAGGGAGAAGCCCAGGACGCTTCAATCATAGATGAAGAATTATAGGCAACCAAGGAAAGCTGAGAGCAGGAGAGATAATTTTCTCCAGAGAAGAACGTACCAACTGGTTATCCACTACCAAAGGATTAGCCCTGAAAATATTCATACAAGTAACATCATACAGACTGAGCAGGTTATATTTATGTATTTAGGTGTGTGTGTGTAAGTAACAACAATTAAAAGTGGCAATGAATTTGGAAGAAGAGGTACATGGGAGGGTTTGCAGGGAGGAAAAGGAAGAGGATAATGTAATCATAATCTCAAAAATTAAAAGATTTTTTAAAACCTATAAAATTTTACACTTTAAATAGATGTAGCTTAATTTGTATCAATTACATCTTAATAGATCTAAAAATGACACATGGATTATGATGTATATGAATATAAAATAAAATTATTAATAAAAAGTTTTAACAATTGGATTTAGGCACAGCCTTATCCCCTAGTCTTCCCCTCATTTTGACATCTAAAGTTGATGCTCACCATTGATGACCTTGATTTACATTTTTACAGCATATGTGAAATCCATAAACCACAATTCTGTAAAGTATATGACATACCACTCTGCATACTTTTAGTCAATAATACTAATTATACCGTTTTTGTTTTGTTTTGAGTTTTCCTATTTTCTCAGTCTAGTCTCAAGCTACTCTCAAACTCACAGCTCAGCCAGGTAGTAGTGGTTGTGCATGTCTTTAATCCCAGCACATAGGAGGCAGAGGCAGGCAGATCTCATAATTTGTTTCTAGCTAGCTCTTTTTTTTTTTAACTTAACCCGTTTCTATTCATCTATGTGCTGCCCTAAGGCTCCTTTACCTCATCTATGTGTTGTCCATCCTGCTTTCCTGCTTTTTCTGTGTCTGCCTGTCTGGCCCCCAGCTGATTGGCTGGCTCCCCTTTTCTCTCTGCCTGCCAGCTCCACCCATCCCTCCTCTGCCTAGCTATTGACTATTTTAGCTATTTATTACCAATCAGGTGCCTTAGGCAGGCCAGATGACACAGAAACACATCTTTAATAGTTACACAAATATTTTATTCCACCACACCTCCCAGCTCATACTATTCCCAGCTCAGCTCCCAGGACCTGGGACTACAGGTGCCACCAAGCACCAATACTTTGTTTTTTCTTATCTTTCTTTTTTGACCTAATGCTGTGTTTTTGAGATGGATCCAAGAAGATAAATGAAAATGTAAGGTAGACAGACCATTTTCCCAGTGATATTTCTTATTTCCTTAATTACATCAAAATGAACTAATGAATATCTCGTTGTGAACATGTGAATGTTTCTCAGGGGAGGATTCTTCCATGGAAAATATGGTATGCAGTTTGTGTAGCGTTGGTTTTGTGGGCTGTCATTAATTTCTGTCCCAACAAAGTGGCTGAACCAACAATTCTTCTGGCACTTACCATACCTCACAGTTTTCACTGCCAAACATTACATTGTAGGAACTTGTATTTAAACTTCCACTTTCCTAATTACTGAATTTAGGGGTTTCTGGGAACTCAAACCAGAACCTGATACATGCCCAGCAAGTGTTCTACTACAAAATACTGTGTGAAACATTAAGCTCTGAGCAGCTTTTATATATAACTACATGAATTTCTTCCTCTGCAAATTCTCTTTATCTTTTGTTGGCAAACACAGGCATGCAGAGGTCACAAGTCAACTTCAAATGTTCAGGAACCATTCATCTCAGTTTATATATATTTATATATATATATATTTACTTATTAGCGTGTGTATGTTTATATGAGTGCAAATGCACACACACCACTGCACATGAGTAGAGATGAGAGGAATTGGTTCTCCTCTTTCATCTTTATGTGGGTCTGAGGTATCGAACTCAGGTTGTCAGGCTTGAGTGGCAAATACTTCTAGTACCATCTAGTCAATCCCTCCCCCCTCTTTAAAGCCTTATTTTACATTTATTTATTTATTTATTAGTTTGTGTGTCTGTGTGTGCATGCATGTTCAGGCCCCTTGTATATGCCATAGCATTCATGTGAAGACTGGAGGACAACTTGTGGGAATCAGTTCTTTCTCTCATCTCACCAGGTGGTTCCTGGGGATTGAAGTCCTATCATCTGGCTTGGAAGCAAGCTCCTTCACTCACCAAGCCATCACATTACCACACCTCCCTTTTTACATTTATTTATTTGTATGCACATGTTGGGTGCACACATGACATGGTGTATATATAATGGTCAGAAGACAACTTACAAGAGTTGGTTCTCTCCTTCTACCATGTGGGACTTCCATAAAACTCAGATCATCAGGCTTGGTAGGAAGTTCCTTTACCCACTGAGTCATCTTCTGCCTCCCAACTGACTATCCCAACCCCCACATTTGAAACAGGGTTTCTAACTGGAACACAGGGCTTGCCCCAGGTATTTGCCTGTCTCCACTCCCCAGCACTGGTATTATAAGAGTTGTGGGATAATGCTCTTGTACCATGCAAAGATTTATCACTTGTATTGGTTTAATAAAACACTGATTGGCCAGTAGCCAGGCAGGAAGTATAGGTGGGGCAACCATACTAGGAGTATCCTGGGGAAAGTCTGAAATCACAAGTCAGACACAGAGGAAGCAAGATGAGAATGCCTCATTGATAAAAGGTACTAAGCCATGTAGCTAATATAGACAAGAATTATGGGTTAATTTAAGTTGTAAGATCTAGTTAATAATTAGCCTGAGCTAATAGGCCAAACAGTTTGTAATTGTCATAAACCTCTGTGTTTTCTTGGGACTGGGTGGCTGTGGGACCAGGCAGGGCAGAAACTTCTGTTTGCCATGAGCATGTGCCATCATGCCCACATTATGTAACTAATGCAGATGCTAGAGATGAAGCAGGTTCTCTTGCTTGTGTGGTGAATAAATTTCCAACTAAGTTATCTTTTTTGGGTCCTATGGTATCTTTTGATACCTTTTTCCATCTTTCCTTTATGACTTTTTAAAGTAGTTCTGGAGAACTCTAGTCCATGTGAATTGCAGGCCAGTGCTCTTGGGCTGGATCCCCAGTCCATGAATATTCTTTTTTATTATTGTTTTAGGATCCTTACCTATCCTAAAAGCATTAAAATATTCTACCACACATTTTTCCTGAAGGTAAAATTTTGGCTCTGTCAGAAACTAGCTGTTCATCTCAGGCAAATATCTTCATCTTTCTGAGCCTCAGTGTCCTCTTCTCTAAAATAATAATGATTAACAGTGTTATCTCACAAAGCTAGTATTAAAGTTATTTACTTATGCAAAGCAAGATTTCAAAATGAATATATGTCACTCTCAAGTTAGGATCAAGTAGGAAGGATACATTTACAAAGATATGGGTGGTATGGGAAGTCCTTTTGTATATGTGTTGTTTTTATTGATTAGCAAACAAAACTACTCTGGCCTACAGCAGGGCAGAATAGAGTAAGGTGGGAATTCCAAGCAGATAGAGGAGGAAAGAAGGGTCAGAGAGATGCCATGTAGCCACCAAAGGAGGCAGACGCCCCAGGACCTTGTTGGTAAACTGCAAGCCTTGTGGTAATACACAGAAAAATAAAAATGGATTAATTTAAGATAAAAGAGCTAGCTAGAAATACATTTAAACTATTGGTCAACTAGGATTGTGATTAATACAGTTTCTGTGTGATTATTTCCGGTCTGGGTGGCCAGGAAACAAATGAGCAGTCTCTGCCTACAGAATGGTTCCCAACGAGCATTTGGGGCTGATGCCCACCTCCCACTTCAGGTCTGGATGCTAGTGTACCCACTCAGGGTCAGGAGGAAAGTAGCTGAGACCATGCCTATGACTCAGCACCCCCGCCTGAGCAGGCAATGGGATCAGGTGTGCTAGGAGTGCACAGTCAGGAGAGCATGTTGGATTCCCACCACCATACACAGAGACATTTCCAGGCTGTGCCATGCACTGCATGGCAGATCTAGCTTTTACTCAGATAAAAAGGGTTTATATGCTGCATGGGGCTACCCAGAGTTGAGGTGGTGACAATGGGTCCTGCCCGACAGTCGCAGAGTGACTGTAAACCACCTCTGCCATGTTGAAAGCCTGAGAGAGGCAAAGCCAGCATCCAGGGCCACTGCAACCAAGCTGTTTACCAGTTTAAAAGCGCTCCAAGCCCAAAGATTATTACAGATATGCAATAAAGACAAATTCAGATGAAAAAGACGTCTAAATGGGTCACAGTGTTGGAAAAAAGTACATAGGCTTAAGAAAGAGGAAAAAATAGAGACAATTATAATAAAAGAGGTACAGACAGTCATAGATTAAAGAAATAAATATAATAAAATAAATATTAAACTGGACTCTCTGAATGTGGCTGACAATGAGGGTTGACTGAGAAGCCAA
>LOEQ01001140.1:0-13432 GCA_001685075.1 Bramus lutescens | reverse complement strand
TCGAGGCCAGCCTGGTCTACAAGAGCTAGTTCCAGGACAGGTTCCAAAGCAACAGAAAAACCTTGTCTTGAACAAACCAAACCAAAACAAACAACAACAACAACAAAAAAGAATTCCCAATTGTCTTACCAGCTCTGCTGATGATGTTGATGAAGATGTGAGGCTTATTGCTGCTGCATAGAAGAGTAAAAACCTGACTGGATTTCAAGGCAGCTACCTAGTTTGACAGCAGCCAAAGACGGGGCTTCAGGGAGAAAGAGAGAGAGAGAGGGAGAGTTGTCTGAATAACATAGAGGGGAATGTTCAGAAAAAGCATGTGTGCGGGTCTGCCTAATGGCAGAGCCAACCAGTCTAGGGCTAGTGAGTTATGTGGTGTTTGGAACCCAGGTGCTTCTGGAGTTTAGGTGGCAGCTGGAAACTGTTCCAGGGAGGCTACAGCAGGAAATCCCAAATTTACTCAGAAGCTCGGGGAGAAAAGAAAAGAAAGCCTAGCTAGGTGGTGCTAGACTCCCACATGCAGCTCCGGCCAAGACACCACAGGCAAACTGATTTTTCATAAATTTGTGCCCCAAACATTGGGTGCCAAATGTAGTGCTATTAACCTCAAGATCAGAAAAGCAAAAGCAGCCAAGCCACTAGAGAGCTCTTACCTCTTCAGACTGAAAGAGAACCAGTTCCTGTCTCCTCCCATCTTACATTCCTCTCTAGTGCTGGGATTAAAGGTGTGCACCACCACTGCCTGGCCTGTATGGCTAAATAGTGTGGCTGCTTTGCATTCTGTTCTTCAGGCAAGCTTTATTTATTAAAATACAAATGAAATACCTCTACACTTTCCTTTATAAGAATTCCCGTAGTTGGTGTCTCTCCACAGCCATAGATTACTTATTAAGACACCCCCATGACCTGACAACTTGAGTTTAATCCTAGGAACCCACATAAAGGTGGAAAGAGAGAATGAACTCCCCAAATTGTCCCCTAGCCTCCACATATATATGGCACATGCATTACCCCTTCATCATGCATAAACACACAATAATAGCAAATAAAATTGGTTTTCTTTTTCAGAAAAGGCAGAGAGGAAAAGCAGAGACTGGCCTATGTATAAACAAAACATGATGCTGTATATAAGAGACATCACACCATAAATTCAGCAAACATATGGGTTGAAAGCAAAATGTGAAAAAATAAATCATCCAGCTGTGGTGATTCACACCGGTCATTCAGATACTTAGGAGGCTGAGGCCATATGTTGTCTGGTGTTTTTTTTTATAGCCTGGGCTACAATTTAAGATGTTGTCTCAAAAAAAAAAACCAACCAAACAAACAAAAATCCCAAGTTCAGATGACTTAGTGGGTGGGAAAATTTTACAGCAAGCTTGCTGACCTGAGTTTGACCCATGGGATCTACGTGGTGAAAGAAGAGACCCAATTCCTGAAACTTTATTTCTGATCTCCACATGGCAATTCACACACACACACACACACACACATTTCTGGCCTCCACATGCATACACATGAACACTACATATGTACATACCAAAACTAAACTAAACCTAAACAGGAACAAAATGGCTCAGCGGGTGAAGGCACTTGCTGCCCAATCTTAAGACCTTATGTGGATCCCTGGAACCTGCATGGTGGATGTAGAGCACTGACTCCCAAAACTGTCCTCTGACTTTTGTGTTATGCTGTGGTATATGATCCCAAATGTATACACACATGTACACAATAAAATAAGTAAATAAATATACTTTTAAAAATCCCAAAATTGCCAGCCATGGTAGAGCATGCCTTCAATCTCAGCACTTCGGAAACATACTCTGATTTTTCAGGCCAGCCAGGGACATACACAGAGAACCCATATCTCCAAAAACTGTTCCTACAGATGCATGAAACATTAATTAACAAAACTGAAGGGAGAATGGGCAATCAGTAGTTGGTTACTTCAAATTCTGATTCAATAATGGACATAGTCCACCTAGGCAGAAGGTCAATGAGGAAATGAAAAATTATTTCATATAAGGTCTCACTATAAATCCTCAACTAACTGTGAACTTGTGATCCTTCTACCGCAGCTTACTAAGGGCTGGAATTACAGGTGTGGCTCACTATGCATAGCTAGAAAATTTGAATATCATTATATACCAACTACTAACTATCCAAAGAACTCATTTTACCTAACAATAGCAGAATATAATTCATTTTGTTGTTTATTTGAGATAGAGTTTCACCAAGGAAAAATAATTTGAAAATATAAGATAACATTTCACATCCACTGGGGTAGCTAGAATGAGAAATAAGGGTAACAAAAGTATTGGTGAAGCGTGGGGAAATTGGAACTTTAGATATTGCTGGAAGATTACAAAATGGTACAATAATTGCTTTGGAAAATAGTTCATCAGTTTTCAAAAAAATTAAAGTATTCAGGAGACTGAAGCAGGAGGATTACAAGTTTGAAGCCAGTCTGCATTAGTGAGAACCTGTCTTAAACAAACAAAAAAATAAAGTTAAAATACAGGGGCTGGGCTGCATGGTGGTGGTACATGCCTTTAATCCCAGCACTTGGGAGGCAGAGGCAGGTGGATCTCTGTGAGTTCGAGGCCAGCCTGGTCTACAGAATGAGTTCCAGGACAGGTTTCAAAGCTACACAGAGAAACTCTATCTCAAAAAACCAAAACCAAAAGAAAATAAAACAAACAACCAAACCAAAATGGCAGGGAATGGAAAGATGACTCATCCATTAAGAGAACTGACTGCCGTTCCAGAGGCCGTGGATTCAATTCCTAGTACCCATATGGTAGTTCACAACCATCTGTAGCTCCAGTTCCAAGGGATCCCAAGTGCTCTTCTCATCTCCCTGTGCACTGCATGAACATGGCACACAGACATACATGCAGAAAAACACTCATATACATAAAAATAAATATCTCTTTTTAAAGTTAAAATACTGTCTTAGTTACTTTTCAATGGCTGTGACAAAACACCACTGCCAAGGCAACTTCCAAAAGATAGTGTTTAATTTGGGGCTTATGGTCCTAGTCCCAAACTATCATACTGGGGAGCACAATAGCAAACAGGTTAGCATGATGTTGTTGAGCTTACATGTTGATCCACAAGTACTAGGCAGAAAAAGCTAACTGGGAATGGTATGGGCTTCTGAAACATCAAGATACTGACAAGGCCACATCTCCTAATCCTTCCCAAACAGTTCCATCAAGTGGGGACCAGGTATTCAAACATATGAGCCTATGGGGGACATTCTCATTGAAACCACTGCAAATATAGACTTATTTATATGACCCAACAACTATACTCCTAGGTATTGGAAGCAAACATAGTAGGTTGTACATGAATTTTCAAAGCAACATTCATAGTAGGCCAGAAGTGGGAGCAATTGAAAAGTCTATCATCTGCTGAATGAATGATCAGAGTATGGCATATCCATTTAGTGGAATATTATTCAGTTTTTAAGTAAATGAAATACCAAGACACACTATCGTATGAACCTTCAAATATTTTGTCAAGAGAAGTAAAGTTCAAAAGGTCACATATTACAAGATTTAATTCATATATAAGAAGTGCTTAAAAGGTAAACAGAGACAGAAAATGGTTGCCTGAAGTTGATGGTGCTAAATAGGAAATGATTATTAGGCCACTAGGGGTTTCCTTTTGGGCAATGAAAATATTTTGGAATGAGAAAATGTCATAGATAAGTAATTGGCTGTTTTAAAATGAGGGTCTACTTAACAGGCAGGTGTTCTTGGTTCCTGGGCCCATTGTTCAGTGAGGTTTCCCCATGGTAAGAATGATTGCTAACAGTTAGTCCCATGGCACTCTGGAGTCTAGTACAAAAAGGAAGTGTCCTGGAAGACTTCATTCCACTCCATCTTCTGATGCAGAGAAGGGCAGTACTCTCACCAGTACTCCAGAGAGTACTGGAAGAGCAGATAGTCAAGGCCTTCTTTGGATACATAGTGAGTTTGGGGCCAGCCTAGGACATATATGACCCTGTTTCAGTTGAGTGGTGGTGGCACATCCTTTAATCTCAGTACTTAGGAGGGCAGAGACAGATGGATCTGAGTCAGAGGCCAGTCTAGTCTACAAAGTGAGCTCCAAGACAGCCAAGGATACACAGAGAAACCTTGTCTGGAAAAACAAAACCAAAAACACAAAACGAAACAAATATCAAAAACAAATAAAGAAAAACCACCAAACAAGACTCTGTCTCAAAAACAAAGAGAGCAAATAAAATGGCTTGTTAGGTAAGTATGCTTGCTGCCAAGCCTGATGACTTCATTTTGAGCCCTGAGCCCCCCATGGTAGAAGGATAAAATTGACTAGATGTCCTCTGACGTCACATGCCTGTAGTATTACAAACCCATCATCGCACATGTACATCACATACACCAATAATAAAATTTAAAAAAGAACAGTGACTTATTTTTACAGCAACATTAGGAAAAGGGCATGCATGGGAGAGACATAGTAAGTGCTAAATACTCAGTGGGCATCTCCACGGGTTTGTTAAGTGGGCAATGGAGATGTGGGCCCACAGTTCAAAGAAGAGCTATAGACTGATGTATAAAATGGGGGGATGAATACACATAAAACATTTAGAATAGGACATGGAACATAGGATTCATAAAAGTTAGCTATTATATGTCCAAAATGCCTCCCCCTCTGATGTGTTATACATAATTCTCCTTATCTAATGAACATCAGTTTCTACCACAGCAGTCCTAACCTAGGATTAGAAGAGAACAGCTTGGAAGCCAACAGCCACTCATTCCTCAATTTATAATAGTAGTTTAAATCTATTTTGCTGCTTTTGCTATCTAGGGAGAAATCACCTGGATTAGTCTACCATTCAGAAGATGCTAAGAGGCTAGATAAGATCACACAGTAAATTCATAAATCCGAGTAACAAAACAAAACAAAACAAAAAACTTTGTGCAAAGGGGCCAGGTCTGGTAAGGGATGCTTGTAATCCTAGCATATAGACAGAGGCAAGGCATGAGGAGCACGTATTCTAGATCACCTAGATAACTTGTCTTAAACAAACAACAAAAACCCACTGGTTGTTCTTCCAGAGGACCTGGGTTCAATTCCCAGCACCCACATGGCTGCTCACAACTGTCTTTAATTCCAGTTCTAGGTGACCTAACACCCATGGCAAAACACCGATACACATATAATATAAAGAAATAACTTTTAAAAAGAGGGAGTTAGGTGTTGGGGTGTTAAATTTCAGCTCTGTGGTTTACTGTGAGTCCCTGGGTCTGCCCTACTCCGGCCACCTGCTGCGCAGACCAAGGACATGATGATGCTACCATTAACTGTAAAGAATAAAACACAACTGTCTGTCTGGAACCCTGGAATACCTTAACTCTGCTTATAGTCTCAATTCTTAAGTTTTTATTTCACAGTAAAACACACAAAAAATTACCATCTTAACCATATCGCGTGTGTGTATATATATATATATATATATATTCCAGGATGCTCTCAAACTCACAGAGATTCGTCTGTCTCTTCCTGCTGCTAACTTTTTATTATTTATTTATTTTTTTTTTCAAGACAGGATTTCTCTGTGTCACCTTAGCTGTCCTGGAACTCTCTCTGTAGACCTGGCTGGCCTGAAACTCAGAGATCCTCCTGCGTTTGCTTCCCAAGTGCTGGGGTAAAGGTGTGCACCACCACTGACTGGCTTTGATAGTTTTTTAGTGTAGCTTTTACATTTGATGTTCTCCTAAAAATCTTCTTGAGGTTACCTCTTAATAATTCAGCTCCTCAGGCTGGAGATGGCTCAGCAGTTAAGAGCACTGGCTGCTCTCCCAGAGGCCCTGGTTTCTGTCGTAGCCCCCACAGGCAGGCATTAAGCACGCGGGGCACAGACAAATGAGTGGCTCAGTAGTTCATTCAAGTACTTAGGAGGAAGCTGAATCAGGAAAATGAGTTCCAGGACAGCTTAAAAAACAAATCTTTTCTCCAGAGGTCTTCTCTTAGAACTAGCAGTAGTTTCCTCCCCTCCTGAGCTGTTTTTGTCTTATTACCCTGAAGCACTCTCTGCTTTTCTGAGGTGAATGCACCTACTGGCTTATGCCCTATCTCCCCCTCAACTCTAAAATAAAAATTCCGTCAGAGAAGGACCAGGTCTGTCTACACTTCTCCACACTACCGGGAGTGTTTTGTCTGCCATTGTGCAGACTCCAATCTAAGGCTTCCCACTGAACTACACTGAGTCCTACAGTGCTTTGTGTGTGCGTTGTTCATAGGTCCGTGGTGGTGGTGGGGGGGTGTGCCCAAAAAACCAGAGGACAACTCCAGGTATGGTTCCTTTATTCTTGATCATTTGTTCAACACAGGATTTCTCACTGGCCCGGAATTGTCAAGCAGGCTAGGCTGGTGAGCACCCATGTTTTAACATGTGTTCTGGAATGGAATTTAGGTCTTATGCTTGCAGGATGAGCACTTCATTGGCTCAGCTATCTTCTCATCTTTTCTTTGTGTCATTACAAATACGAGTGAAATGGGATTCCTAGCCCATTGTAGACTCTCAGAGAAATATCTCTTCCATAGGCATTGGATCGTTGGGCAGGTGGATTGTCTTTTCCCAGCGGATTCCCTCCAGTTTCAGGGCTAAGGGCATTTAAAACTACGTTGACATTAAGGAAATACTGATCCTGAAGACTAGTAGTATCAACCGGTACTTAAAAAAAAAAGTATACAGTTCTGATCCAACAAGATGGCTCATACTCTACCAGTCTTAGCTGGACACCTAAATTCAATCCCCTGAACACACAACAGTGGGAAGAGAGACCTCCAGATCTCTGACCTTCATATGCACTCCACTCCACCCCCTGCTAATAGATAAGTGTAAAAACAAACTATTTTTTTTTAAAGTAGTCTCAGCAGTTGAATCCTTACCACCAACTCCCCCTCACACTGTCCTACTGCAGGGCATACAGCCAGACACAGGAGAGGGGTTATGGCCAGTGAAGAAGAAAATACAAAGCAGTCACCTGTTTGGGACGCTGAAAGCCCGTTTAACTTGCTTCATAGAGCTAGTCACCAGCTTGCAGCCCCGAGCCCCTCAATTTGCTTTGCTCCCTTCGTTCTCCTTTAACAAGGGTGTATTTTTATAGCTGCCTGAGATAATCTCATTCCCTTCGCCTGTGGATCGCCACACCTACGGACAACGGCAGATTTTCCAGCCGCTTTCTCCCTCCCCCTCATCACCCCCGATTTTCAGCCGAACACGTGTGAGTCGTGTGTACAGCACTCGGCCAGCCTTCCACTCACGCCACGCTCACAGCAAGCCCCGCCCCTCGGTCCCTTTCCAACTCGGCCCCCACGAATCGCGCCCGCACCCCCACTTCTCGCGAGAAGTGAACACGCCTGGCCGGACGGGAGGAAAGTATCTGCTCCGCTGAGGGGGGAAAGGAGGAGCAGGAGACAGATTGTGGGACCGAGCGCGGGCGGGCGGGAGGCGCCGGAACTGCCAGCGGGTGAGTCCTGTTAACATTAGCTGGTCCGTGGTCTGACAGGAGTCTCCCCTTCTACTCCGGCCAGTCCCAGCGTCCCGGGCCGGGGTCTCCCCTCCCAGTCTGTGTTGGACGGGGGCGCTGAGGCGGTGGCCGGGCCTGTCTGAGTAAGAGGGTGGGGTATAGTCTAAGACAACCAATAAGAGAGCAGGAAGCCACAATTGGCGGCCATGAGCGCTAATGGGAGATCGCCTTTACCTTGCGGAGTGCCGCCCTCTTCTCTTCTCCCGCCTCCTTCCTTTTGGAGGAAGGCGGGGCCAGAGGACTGAAGTGTGGGGAGAACTTGGGGGTAAGTAGCCCCGGGGGGCACAGGGCGTGGCGAGGAAAGGGGGATTGAATCCTGAGGGAAGAGAAGTGTAGTGGAAGTCAAATGGAAGGATCTTGGAATAGAAGAAAGTGGACGACTGCTAAACTAGGTTGACGACTCAAGATTTTCCTTAGAGTGGGGTTAGGGCTTGGCACTGCAAAAAGCAGAGGTTCGGGTGACATCGAGAGCCTTGCTCAGGTGAAAGCATGCGTTGACCGGCTGAAAAGCTCGTCGAGGTGGACATTAACCGAGGCTTTGGCATTTCGATTGAATTCATAAGAATCAGCAGAAACGTGGTATCAGAAAGTATGGCTTTGGAGAGATTAAGTGGATGAGTTCAGGAAGACTGAGTGGCTTGAATTGCCAGAAGGCATCGCTTTGGTAATAGTTTGGAAGTCCGGAGGGAAGGGGGAATATTTGGAGAAAAGACAGCGGCTGACGTACAAGTCTTTAGCTTGGGTCTTAGTCGGAAGGCAGTCGGGATTTTGGAGGATATGGTACCCAAACCAGCCAAAAATTCTGGCATAGGTGTGTAGAAGAAGAAAAATAGTACACTGCTCTTCTTTGCTTTTTTCCAGTGTTTCCCTTTGCAAGTGTCATCTCTTTCAAAACACAGGGATGTGGGTCTGGGACTTCGAAGGCCCAAGTTGGAGACCCATAGGGACTTACATGTTGCTCTGAAATACTCGTTATGTTCTCTCTTGGGGTGTTTACTACCCAGGCACCTCCTACCCAGATTCCCGTGTTACTACTTTCCAAATTTTATTTTCTGCTTAACAGTGGGTGTTTTAATATCTCTCGGAGTTCATATGAAGTATAGATTTGTGGAGATGTGCAGATTTTTTTCAGCAAACTCATTTGTTTCCTATGTTTAAATTTTTCAGCAGTATGCTTTCTGTAGAACCTGTATATATCTCTAAACACTAACAAATAAAGTTTGTTTCCTTAAATATGCCTTTTCCCTTTCATTCATTAAGGGTTATTAACGGATGATTGAACTTAGTCTTAATTGTCTTGTATATGTTCTTATGTATTAATTGAGATAGGGTCTCATGCAGCCCAGGTACACCTCAAACTGAGGTAACTGAGGTTGAACTTGAACTCCTGATCCTCCTTTGTCCATCTCCCAAGTGCTGAGGTTATAGACTGAACACTCAGGGTCGTGTGTGTGTGCGCGTGTGTGCGTGTGCGTGTTATGCAGCATGCCTTGTAGCCCATATTGGCTTTGAACTCATAACCTTAAATTTCTGATCCATCTCCACCTCCTAAGTGTGGGAATTACAAACATTCATCCCCATGCCCAGTTTATCAGTTTATGTGGTGCTGGGGATTGAACCCAGGGCTTTGAGCATGTTAGGCAAGCACCTGTACCAACTGAGCTATATCCTTAGTCCCCTCTTAATATTTTAAATGGAATTAATAAAATAGATCATAGTTTAGGAAATTGAACATTTTCCCATGCTTACTTTGCATCCAGACTTAGAAACTAAAGAGCTATCATAATATTTTAAGGCAGAGGTTGAGGAACTCTTGTTTTTAAACATGGGGGATGTAAAGTAAGTGGAAGCTATTGCGAAATTTAACATGACTGTAAGAAAAGAAGCTAAAGAGAAGTTTGGCAGCTATACGAAGTAGTCTTACCAGTTTGTTCTTAATTCTGCACAGAAAAGGACAGAACATTGCCGTTTGTTTAGTAATTGTGTATCATTTAATAATGAGTTAGACTCATATAACTAATCAATAACTTCTTTGCTAATGCACAGATTACATTCCTTCTGTCCAGTTGTGTGTGTGTGAGAGAGGGAGTGTATCTGTGTGTCTGTGTGTCTGTTGGAGGTTGTGATAGAGTTGGAACTTCCCCTGGGCTTTGTGTATGCCAGGCAAGTTCTCAACCACTGAGTTTTAACCCAGCCTCCTTTACTTTTGAGAATTGAAGTACTACTAATGAAGAAGACCCCCATACTATGTGGGGTGAGGCATTTCCCCATGGTTAGAATTTGTCCCTTCAAAAATGTTGAGACCAATCAGTGACCTTTACTACTAACTACTGCATAGGGACTGAATTGGGTTCCAGCTGGGAGCATTTGCTACTGGACATTCAGAAGAATTTTCAGTTTTCCAGGCAATAGCCTTCCCCTCCTTCCTCAAAAAAAAAAAATCCAGTGAGAAAACAACATCTTTTGTTTTGGTCTTCGGATCAAGAATTTGTGATGGCTTTAACCTGAACACTCTTAAGTGAAAGATTTTTTTTTCTCTTTTGGGCACTGTTCTCACCTGGGAGAAAGATAGACTTTGGGGCCTGGGTATGCAGCTCAGTAGGTGAACGCTTGCTTATTATGTATGAGCCCTGTTACTACATAAAACTGGGCATGGTAGTGAACACCTGTAATCCCATCATTGGGGATGTGAAGGCAGGAGCCCAAATCATTCTTATCTATGTGGCCAATATAAGTCTAGCTTGGGCAACATGAGACCCTGTCTCAAAAGCAAAAGAAAAACAAGAAGAAAAAAATTAATTGATAATAATTTGTTAATTGATAATTCTTATGACTTAAATTTAAAGTCATACTAGTCAACAAAATTGAGATTTTTTTCCTTCCTTAATATTGAACTGGGCAGGTATAGGTGTAGAGAAAATGAATTGTTGGATTTAAATGGCTTTTTGGGAGGGAGCAGGAAGTTAGAGGCAAAGAAACTATCTTAAAGTTTATAGTAGATCTAAGTTTTTATAATTTATAGAATTTTAAAAATACTTTTGCTTAAAATGTTATTATATCTTGTCCTTTTTCCATTCCTAATTCTCTTTTTTGTTTTTATTTTTTTCAAAACGGGATTTCTCTGTGTAGCCCTGGCTGTCCTAGAACTTGCTGTGTAGATCACAAATTCACAGAGATCTACCTGCCACTGCCTTCCAGGTGCTGGAGTTAAAAGCCTGCACCACCACCTCCTGACCCTTTCCTAACTTAAAACCAAAACAAAGTTATTTTTTCAATCAACTTTCAGCACTACTCTTTTTGCCTTGAGTCCCTGGCTCTGCAACTCTTAGAAAGTTGTTTTGTGAATTTTTTTGTTTGGTTGGTTTTTGTTTTTCAAAACGGGGTTTTTCTGTGTAGCCCTGGCTATCCTGGAACTCAGGGTAGACCAGGCTGGCTTTGAACTCACAGAGATCTGCCTGCCTCTGCCTCCCAAGTGCTGAGATTAAAGACTTGTACCACCACCGCCCAGCTATTTTGTGAATGTTAAGACTGAACTTTTCCTAGGCTCTTGAGGGGAAGTCAGTGTTGCCTCCATCTTCTGTCCAGGCCTGATAAGGAGGAGTTTTTTCCCTTACAAGGAAGTTTTAGGTTGAGCAAATAGCACTGTCTTTCAAGTGTTTAACAAGACAACTCTTTTCTTGGGACAGGCTGAAACATAATTGCCCCATTCCTTGATAAAGGTGCCAACACAAAAGCACTTATTTTGTTTCTTTGAGAAAAACAACTGAGATATTTGCATAAAAAGAAAAATGTTTAACTATTTTTTAAATGTTAACTTCTTTAAATTTTTAAAAAAATGTTTCTTTGATTTTGGAGTTCTTGAAAAAGTCTTCCTTTTTCTCCAAAACATGCTGCAGATGGGTTAGTGAGATGGCTTCAGAGGGTAAATGTGCTTGCTGCCTACCTACGAAGACTCCATGGCTTGAGCTATATCATTCTCAGACCTCACTCTGTAGACCAGGCTGGCCTCAAACTCACAGAGAGCCGCCTGCCTCTGCCTCCTGAGTGTTGGGATTAAAAGTGTGCACCACCATCACCCAGCTCACTTTTTAATTTTTTGTGTGTATGTGTGGTGCATATGTGTGTGTGTGTCTGGTAGGGGGTGTGTGCACAAAGGTCAGAGGAGGGCACTGGGTGTTTGTTCTATCACTTTCTTCTTTATTCCCTTAGACTGAATCCTTTGAGCCTGGAAATCACCAGTTGGCTATGCTGAGTGGACAGTGAGCTCCAGGGATCTGACTCTTCTCAGTGCTGGGACTACAGAGGCATGATTCCATATCAGGCCTTTTGAATGGGTGCTGAGAATCTCAACTCAGGGGTTTTGTTTTGGTTTTTTGTTTATTTATTATTTTTTATTTATTTTTTATTTTTTGAAACAGGGTTTCTCTGTGTAACATCAGTGGCTGTCCTGGAACTCTGTAAACCAGGTTGGACTTGAACTCACAGAGATCTGTCTCTGCCTCTGGAGTGCTGAAATTAAAGACATGTGTCACCACCACCAGCTCTCGGCCAGGATTTTTTGTTGTTGTTTTCGGTTTTTCGAGACGGAGTTTCTCTATGTATCTCAGACTATCTTAAAAGTCACTCTGTAGACCAGGCTGGCCTGGAACTCACAGAGATCCGCCTGCCTCTGCCCCCCTGAGGGCTGGGATTAAAAAGGCATATTCCACCACCACTGGGCTCAGCTATGATTCTTAAAGTCTAAGGTGTAGTTGATCTCCTCTCTTCCCTAGTACTGGGAATTGAACCTAGGGCATCCTGTGTTAGGCAAGTGAGAGCATTTTACCTCTGAACTCTGTGTGTGTGTCTGTGTGTGTGTGTGTGTAGAGAGAGAGACAGCGCGTTGGACCCCTTGTAGTTGATTTTTTTAAATGTAAGTGAAAACTTTATATATTTTGTAGCTGTCTTGCTGGTTATGACTTTTATAAATAATTTGATAATATGTTTTCGCTTCTTGGCCACATATATATATATATATATATACACACACACACACACATATATGCACGTGTGTGTGTGTGTGAGTGTTCTGTCTGCATGTACAGATCCTATTAGAGATGGTTATGAGCCACCATGTGTTTGCTGGGAATTGAACTCAGGGCCTCTGGAAAAGCAGCCAGTGGTCTTAACTGCTGAGCCATATCACAAGCCCCTACTACTCATATTTTGTATTATTGATAAATTTGATAAGCATGATGACAGTATTTTCATTTTAGGTCACTGGTAAAATGTACAAGGATAGGCTGTATTAGGTCATCCAACTTCCACCCTTTTTCTCTTTTTCCTTTTCCTTTTCTGTACTTTCCTTTTCTCCCTCCTTTCTCTCCCCCCTTCCTCCTTTCTCTTCCTGACTTGAGAATGAATCCAGAACCTTCAATAAGGTAGGCAAGTCAGTTTTATCCCCATGAAACCACTGAATTAACATCCCACCCCATAGCCTTTATATTCTGTGAAATATCAAGAAGTGTCTTGTTGAAACTCAAATATGTTCTATTTGAGACATCCTTGAATTCATAGGCTGATGACCATTGGATGGGGGCAGAGAATGAGAATATAAAGTTAGATACTGTAATTACTATTTACCTTTTGTTAGTTGGTTTTGTTTTTTCTTCCTGTTTGGTTTGTTTGTTTGTTTGTTGTTATTGTTTTGTCTTTTGAGATTGAATTTGACTGTGGTGCCCAGTCTGGCTTTTGACCTCCCAGCTAACAACTCTCCTGCCCCAGCCTTCTAACTGCTGAGATTACAGGCAGTTATACCATCATTCCCAGTTTTAACTACCTTATATTAATGGCTTACTTCCTTCCTCCCTCCCTCCCTCCCTCCC
>LOEQ01001139.1:244061-255471 GCA_001685075.1 Bramus lutescens | reverse complement strand
GAAGGAGCTCCCGCAACACCTCCCCCTTTTGTTTAAGTAAGAGAGCTCTAAACCCACTATGAAATTATATACAATAAGTACAAGTATCCTATTCTAGCTAGTTTAAGTCTTGTATAATAAACAACTTGGCCAAGTCATGAGAAGAAAGTAACTATATTTATATAGTCTTCAACCCCATCGAAGATCTTTTCACTTAAAGAATGTCAGTTAAGGTTGAGAGATGGCTCAGCAATGAAAGGCTAAGGCTCGTAACCGAAATGTCACTTATTTATTATGTGCTGTAACCTTAGTCTGTAAGAGCATGGTTGCTATTTGAATGCTGAAATGTGCAATGTGTTTATGATAGATAACCAATAGTTCTTTTACACTGCAGTGTGAATGATCGCAGAGAAAGCTTGAGATCAGACATTTCTAAAGCTTCCCAAGATCCTCAAAGTGCCCAGTTTTCCTGAAAGCTCTAAGTGGGAACTTTTTGCTTGTTAAAAAGATGACATTTGGGCTGGGGGTGTAGTTCAGTTGATAGAGTGCTTGCCTGCAATGTTATAAGCCCCTGAGTACAATCCCTAGTGCTGTATAAACTAGATGTAGTTATGCACGATTTTAATCCCAGCTTTCAGGAGGTAGAATCAGGAAGGACCAGAAGTTCACGGTCATCTAGCCTCAACTACATAGTAAATTTGATACCCTGTTTGGGAGGAAAATGACTTTCAAGAAATTTTGGCCAGGCAATGGTGGCATACACATTTAATTCCAGCACTCAGGAGGGAGAAGCAGGCGTATCTCTGAATTCAAAGCCAGCCTGGTCTACAGAGCAAGTTCCAGGACATCCAGGACTGTTATACAGAGAAACCGTGTCAAAAGAAAGAAAAAATCTAAATAAATAAATAAATTTTGGTAGTGCCATGCCTTGCCATATTGGCACACACTTTTAATTCCAACACCCAGGAGATAGGGGCATGTGGATCTCTGTGAGTTCGGGACTAGCTTGATCTACAGATCCAAGTTCCAGGATGGCCAGGGCTACACAGGCAAATTCTGTCTTGAAGAAGAAAAAGAGAGAGAAAAAAAAAACAGAAAAAAAGAAAAACTTTGGTAATTTGTAATGTTTCCTATACTTGTGTCTGATTTTTGTTTAAAAAACGTTTAAATTTTCAGTTTGACTGCTAAAAATAGTCTAAAATTTTTAGGTATTTTAATAACATCAAATCTTTTAGCTGTATTGTATTTAATACAGTCTCCTCAGATTCTATAATGTCTTTGCCCTCTGCTTGAGGAGTCTGTTTACTAGTTCTTCCTCTTTTTTTTTTTTTGATTTTGTTTTGAGACAGGCTCTTACCATCCGACTAGCCCAGCCTAACCAGGCTGGCCTTGAACTCACAGAAAATATGAGTGCTTCTGCCTTCTAGGTTCTGAGATTAAAGATGCGTGCCTACATAGCCAGAACTTGCGCTCTTGACTGAGACTATTGCCCTTTTTTTTCCCTTCATGTCACATAACTGGATGAGTGCCCAGATGTTACACAACTCATTTTAAAAATGGTAGGAGCCAGGTATGGTGGAGCACATCTTTCATCTTAGTGCTTGGAAGGCAGAGACAGATGGATCTCTGTTAGTTCATTGCCAGCCTGGTCAACATAGCAAGTTCTAGGACAGCCAGAGCTACATAGTGAAATCCTGTTTTATAAAAATAAGTAAAGATGTAACATCCTTGTAATAATTACTTGTTTTGCAGTGCATACACCATGTGTTAGGAAATCCAGGTTAGAGGGTAGCAGATAAATTCTGGAAGGGCTGTCTAGCTCATTTTGTCTTTTAGTGCTTCTATTTTGCCTGTTAACAGATGTGAGTTAAGTCATATTCAACTTGCTTGGGCCAGTTAGCTTGTCTCTGAGGAATTTAAATTAACCCCCCNNCCCCAAGGTCTCAATATGTATCCCTACGTGGCCTCAAACTCAAATGGAGATCCACCTACCTCTTCCTCCTGAATTCTGTGATTAAAGGTATATGCCACCACATACAACTAAAACTTAAATTTTTTACATTGAAGTTTAGGGCTTAGTGGTTAGAGCTGTATCACACTATCAGTGGTACTCCAGGAAAAAGACCCAATTATCTCTATTTTGAAATAACCCATAGTATGTTAAATCCTGTCTTAATGTCCTGTAGTGCCAATTGCTACATCTGTGCACTTTAAGACCTAGCTTTCTTCCTCCTTTTTTTTGGGGGGGGGTGTTATTATATGCATGCTTGTGAGGTGTGTGTGTGTGTATCTGTAGGTTAGAGGAAAATTTGGAAAAGTCAATTGTCTCCTACCATGTGGATTCTGGGGATCAAACTCAAAGTTATTAGGCTTGGTAGCAAGTGCTTTTCCCATTTGAGTTATTCTACTGAGCTGCTAATACATCTTAGGACAAAATATTGGAAATTGAGGTTTTAAAATTAAAGTTGAGGTTTGAGACTACTCTAAATCCTAAAATACTTGTTTTTGGCAGGTTTAATTTTTACTTTTTCATCATTTTTATATGTTGTATATATCATGTTTGTACCTTAAACCTTGTTTCTCTCTGTGTCTATTGTGCTCTGACTTAATGGTGACCCACTGTAACTCTTCAGACTTGGTGCCCAGTTGGTGGCTATTTGGGAAGTAGAAGGTATGGCCTTCTAGGAGGAAGTATGTCACTGGGGGCAGGTTTTGAGGTTTAAAAATCTCATGCCATTTTGAGTTAAAGCCTTTTGCTTCCTTGTGGTCAGAGATGGGAGCACTCACCTGCTGCTCCAGCGCCTTGCCTGTCTGCCTGCTGAGGATCATAATGCTGGAATCTCAACAAAAGAAAAGGAGCTAATATATTGTCTGTGTCTTCCTGAAGTCTTGCTGTGTAGCCCTGTCTGGCATGTTATTTGCTGTATATCCCTAACTAGCCTTGAATGTGTTAGTTCAGGGATTTCAAGTATGTTCCACTGTGGCTGGCTTTGACTTTTATTTTGAAAGAGTTTTTTTTTGGAAGAAAGGAAGGTTGGTAGGTATTTCAAGTTACATTGTATTAGTTTTAATTAGGTTGGTCTTATTCTTCCAGAATCTAGCCTGTGTTCCCTAGTTGATACATGGTTACCTGTGACTACCTAACCATCTATTTTCCTTCCCTTTTTTTTTGTTTTGATAACTTGAGAATTTCCTATAATGTATTTTGATCATATTCATTTTCCTCCCACAATTCCTTCCAGATTCTCCCCCACCTCCTTACTCACCCAGTTTCATGTTTTCTGTCTCTTAAATCCATTGAGTCCAATTTTTATGTTGGCCAATTACTCCTGGATATGGGACTTGCTCTGGAGTGTGGTTGACATACTAGATGTCCAATAATGGAAAGATATTCTGTCTTCGAAGAGCTATCAAATGTTATTAGCTCCTCCATGCTGGGATTTGTCTGGATCAAGCTTCTGTAGATCTTGGACTTGCCCTCCCAATGGTTGTGAGTTCATATGTGCTTCTGCCCTGTTGTGTTTGGAAAAGTTTCCTTGAAGTCATCCATCATCTCTGGCTCTTTCTATCCCCTCTTCTACTTAGATCCCTAAGCCTTGAGGGGAGAGGTATGATACAGATGTCCTATTTAGGGCTGAGCACTCCAGAATCTTTTATTCTTTATCCATTGACCTGTTGTATGTCTCTGTGTTAATTTTCGTCTATTACTAGAAGGGTTGAGTAATGTGGTCTGATGTTTGGGTTTAGCAGTAGATTATTAGGAATCTTTTTATTGTGTTCATTTATCAGAATAATAGTAGGTTTTCCTAACCTTGGTCTATAATAGGTCTACTTAGCCACAGGCTCTTGGTCTTATTGACAGTGTCAGTATGTATTCTATCTCATGGAGCAGGCCTTAAATTTAGAAAAGTAGTTAGTTACTCCCATAGCATTTGTGCCATTAGTGCACTGGTGGGCAGCATATCTTGCCAGGCAGGTCATTATCGTAGGTAACAGGCTTCACAGCTGAGTGAGACAGATGCTTGCTTTTGTACTCTAGTGTGCTGTGAAAGCTAGCCAGTAGGGATGAAGCAACCAGTTGAGTATCATACAGATTTTTCTATGTTCTATGGTTCAGATATGTGGCTCTTTAGCAATAGGGTCAAGCATTGACAATAACTTACAGTGTTGGGGGATCGTGTCTCTAGGACTCTATTAGCCATCAGCTCAAACCAAAAATCCTGTTGGTTCTGGGTTTTTTATTTGGTAGCGTGCGGTATCTAGTTAGGGTATCGTCGCACTGTTATATACTAGTTCCATTTAAACTTTTTTATGTGTGTATATCTTTTAGAAGTGCTACAATGGTAGGTTTCCATATGACTTTTTCAGAAAGCCTTTAGTATTAGTTATCCCTCCCCATATTCCTTTCTTTACTATTCCTTCTCATCCCCTGCCCCTTTAATCTTTTCCTCTCCTTTTTCTTTCTTTCTTTTTTCTATTCTTTTTTGACACAGGGTCTCTTTATAGTTCAAACTGGCCTCAGGTTCTCTTCCTCTTGCCTCAGCCTCCTGAGTACTGACATAGGTGTACATCACATCCTCTGTTTAAGTGGAAGGCTGTTTTCTTGGCCTGAAAAGTACTTGTTAAGAAGAGAAAGTGAACCAGCTGGAAACGTAATGCTGGCCTTTTTGTTTGTTTGTTTCGAGACAGAGTTTCTTTGTAGCTTTGGAGCCTGTCCTGGAACTAGCTCTTGTAGACCAGCCTGGCCTCGAACTCACAGAGATGCACCTGCCTCTGCCTCCTGAGTGCTGGGATTAGAGGCATGTGCCACCACTGCCCAACTATAATGCTGACTTTTAATAGGTGCTTTGAGAATAGGAACTACTTTTGTGTTGGTTGAGATTTTCATGGGTGAATATATGCTGTTTGACATTTGAATAATTAAAGTTTTTATAGTGAAGCTTTTTTCCCTTAATGCCAATTTTATAGAACTCAGGATTATACCTTTGTGAAAAACTTGGTTATATGTTTGTTTTTATTTCTTTGGGTGACTAGAATTGTATGAGGAATTAAGGCTCTGTTTTTGAACCTAGAGATAGATCTTTGCATGTAGGAATATGCTTTACAGGTTTGATATACTTGTCTTTGGGGGCCAAATGGTGACATTCCATTTTACAGACTGGCCTTAGTTTAAAGTGATGTTTCTTTATTGGTATAGGATGAAAAATCTTCTTTAAGTATACACATATTCCTACATTTTAAAACATGATTGGAATTTTTTAAAGGTTACATTACCTTTTTTGACATTGCTAATTTTATGTTTTCAGAATGAAACTAGCGATCGAGAAGATGGCTTGAACAAGAGACTTAATGGAACAGATTCTGAGAACGATGAGCCCTCCAATCTTAATGCCAGTGATTCTGAAAGTGAGGAACTTCACAGGGCAAAGGATAGTGACTCTGAATCTGAGGAGCATGCAGAGTCTCCTGCCAGTGATTCTGAAAATGAAGACGTCAACCAGCATGGGAGCGACTCTGAAAATGAAGAGCTTCTTAATGGACATGCAAGTGACTCAGAAAAGGAAGAAGTTAGAAAGCATGGTGCCAGTGACTCTGAAGCTGAGGACACTCTACAGCCTCAGGTCAGTGAGTCGGACAGCGAAGATCCCCCAAGGCCCCAGGCCAGTGACTCAGAAAATGAGGAGCCTCCCAAACCTCGTATAAGTGACTCAGAAAGCGAGGAGCTCCCCAAACCTCCGATCAGTGACTCGGAAACTGAGGAGCCCCCAAGGCCACAGGCTAGTGACTCGGAAAGTGAGGAGCTCCCCAAACCCCGAGTCAGTGACTCGGAAAGTGAGGAGCCCCCAAGGCCACAGGCCAGCGACTCTGAAAGTGAGGAGCTCCCCAAACCCCGAGTCAGCGACTCGGAAAGTGAGGAGCCCCCAAGGCCACAGGCCAGTGACTCGGAAAGTGAGGAGCCTCAGAAAGAACCTGCTAGTGATTCGGAAGCTGAGGATGCCTCCAGACCCAAACACAAGCCAGAGTTAGACGACAGTGATGCAGAGAATAAGAGGGAAGATTTGGAAATGAAGAATGAGTCAGAGGCCCATGCAGACATGAAAAGACTCCACAGCTCTGACAGTGAGGAGGAGGAAGAACTGAAAAGGCAAAGACTGGATAGTGATGAAGATGAAGAAAAGGAGGGGGTTGAGGAGAAAGCAAAGCGGAAGGCTACTGTGCTTTCTGATAGTGACGATGAAGAAAAAGCATGTAAGGATGTTTATTAGGCTGTGGCTTTTCTTTCTGTCTGTATTTATAACTGAAATAGTGGATCCTTTTCTGCTATATTTTAGTGTACATTGTGATGTTAATTTCATTATAGCCTTTTCACATAGAAATACATAGTATTTTTTGATCATACTTAACCTTATTATCCTGTCATATTCCACTCCCACTACTCCCCTCATATCTTATTTTTTATGGATATTTTTTGTTTTTGTCTTGTTTTCGTAACCAAATGAGTTTAATTAGAAGCCATGTACCTTACTGTGGCTTTACCACTGAAGAAAAAATTCCTCCTTGACTGGGGTCCTCTGTGACTGCTAGTTCACATTTCACTGGAACAGGAACTGAGCCTTAGAAGTCCTTCTTTGTTAGTTGTTGCACATTGTTGAATGCCCACAGCCAGCAGGGTTTGGAGGGATTCTATTTAGAGACTGTAACTCTGCGGAGTGTTAGTCTTTGCTGCCTCAGACTCCATTTTCACAGCTAATACTTTTTACTTAATATCTTTTTGTGCAACTTGTCTTTTTAGACAAAGCAATACTTTCCTTTGTAGTGACAGTTGTTGCAGGAGAAAATACTGTACATATGGTCATATAATTTGGCTCATTGAGTTTTTGTTTCCAACATCCCTCACCAACCTAAAATCTCAATATTCTTGCTTTTTCTTCTGTATTGCTTTTTCCATTCAGATTTCTCACCTATATTGTAGACTTTTACCTGTGTGTGTTGCTGAGTCTGTTCTCTGAGAGTGGATAAGTTTATTATGCTTTGTATCCTTTCAGATTATTGATCATTTTTATGAAAAAGGTTTTGGAATTTTTATCTGTTATTTTAGCTGCTTCAGTACCTTTTGATTTTGTTAGTTGAGTCATGTGGCCTTGCTTTTTCACATTTCTTGTATTTTTGTATGGTGATTTATGTACTTACTGGTTTGGATATCTTCTCCTCATTGGGGCGGGAATCATTTTACTGAGCAGTCTGCTCTCGAAGGCTCAGTCCCGTCTCAGTAAGTGAGGAGGAGACAGACTGCTGTAGCAGCGACATCAAACCACACAAGATCTAAAAAGAGGCTTGAATTTAGCCCTTGCACCTAATACAGCAGTGGGTAGAAGACAGGAAATGACATAACTACTGTGGAGTGATCTGTGAAGTTAGAAATTACCCAGGGCAAGTGTAGAAATGGTCAGTGGGGAAAGGAAGTCAGGGAAGGAGAGGAAAAGAGAAATAAGGCATAATAGAGGAAAGCTGGTGACATTTTATAGAAGACAAAAAAATCAAGAAATTAGAGAAAAATTTAAAAGAAAACTAACACTTTAGTAATAAAAACCTTTAAAAACAAAATTAGATAAATGTAAGAATGGGAATTTTAAAGATTTTTTTTTAAGCCAATAAGGTAAAACCAAAATACTGCTAATGATGGGATGGGGAAAGACAGAGACAAAGGTCAAACAGAAAAATATGAAACTAAGGAAAAGAAAAAATTTTGTTCAGGAATGGTAATAAAAATGCATAAGCAAATTAAATGAAGATGTAAAGGGGGATAACCATAATTAAAAATTCAATATAGTAAAAAAAAAATCCTGCTTAAGTGTGCAGGAGAAAGAAATTACATGAAAAAAGTTGCTGTGCAGATGTAGTTTCTTTATGGTTCCTTGAAAATTAAAGATTGTCACTTCTATGCACAGGAGAGGGTCAGTTGAACTTAGTTTATGCTGTGTGTGTTCTGTGTGTGAGATTGTCTGTGTGTTTTGTGTCTACCAGAGTTGTCTTCAGTTTTTCATTTTGGTGTATCAGAGTCTCTAACTGGCCTGATCTTTGCGTACCATATATGTTTTGTGGACTGGGTAGATTCTTGCAATCTTACCAGACTCATCAGACTGACTGTTTTAGCTTGGAGTCGGGAAGGCAGTGTGGAAAGCAACTGCAACACTGAATTTTTTTTCATTGTTTCTAGTTTTTGTCTTTTAGGTTGTTTTTTTTTGAGACAGGATTTCTCTGTGTAGCCTTGGCTGTCCTAGAACTCTGTATATCAGGTTGGCCTTGAACACAGAACTCAGATCCACCTGCCTCTGCCTCCCTAGTTCTGGGATTAAAGGCGCATTCCACCACTGCCAGGCCAACTTCTTATTTTTAAGGCCTCCTGAGTACTGGTCACACTGCTGGACAGATGCAGCTGTCTCTATCAAATACACCCTGAAATTTCAGAGTTCTTGGACTCTAGCACAGGGAACAACAGATAGATGATTCCAGGCTTTGATCTATTCACTGTCCTCTGGCTCAGAGCTATCTGACTCTGGGGTACTTCTCAGTGATGAGATCTGTTCCCTTTCCCTGTCTTTTCTTGTGCACTTCCTAGCCTGATGCAGCCTTCTGCTGTCTGCACCCTTTGGTCCATTATGATCCAGCTCTTCTTCCTCTTCACCACTGCCTCTCTGAGCCTTCCCTCATGCAAGGGTGGTGGCAAGCCAAACAGCAACTCCTAGACCTATGGATGTTCCTGATTTCAAGCCCCTGGGGGTAGGTAGCTCAGTAACAATAGATTCTCTCAAGATTATGCCTGGCTATTGCCCTGTGATTATTCATGGGTTTCCCTTCCCTTGGAAGAATCATTGTCTTAAACCCCAAAAGATTTGGGGGCTCATGAGAGCTGTATACTGTCCTGAGGGTATGATTACCTGACTTTAATCTAGCTTACTTCATCTAACACGGGTTTGGCTGGCTGCTCTGTATTCTTTGTCTTTGTTCCTGTTCCTTCCAGAGTCATGTCTTATCTTGGGAAAAAGGTTTCCCAAGCTTTTCCTTTATTTCTCTTGTTGAGGTACAGTCAGCTTTTTCATATTTTTTGCCAGAAGCAGCCTCAGGTCCACCATCTTACTCAGAAGTCTGATGCTACCATAAGGAACATGGGGGATACACAGTTTAGGTTGAAGGCTGCACAGCCCAGAAAGGATGCCCAGCCCAGAAAGGATGCCCATTCTGCCAAGCAGACTATTCATTTTCTGTGGTCCCGCAAACGGAAAGGTGGCCACTGATACTTGCTTACATTGATGATATCTTTATCATTTAGTCACTCCTTCCTAGATAAAGCAGCAGAAAATGTGTAAAATGACTATCAGTGTACCTATTTATATATTTTTGATGCTGAGAATAGAACCTCAGGACCTTGAGCTTGCTAGGCAAGTACTCTACTACTAAGTTACACCAGTTGTTTGGAAACTTCCTTCTTTTTCTAATTCATGTGTTAGCTATTTGATTTTTTTCCCAGTGCTCACATTTTCACAGCCCATTACACTTGGTAATATATAACAAAATAACACAAGTGATTGTATTTTCTAACAGCAGCAAAGAAGAGTCGAGTTGTCTCTGATGCTGATGATTCTGATAGTGATGTTGTATCAGACAAGTCAAGTAAAAGAGAGAAGACAGCAGCATCTGACAGTGAAGAAGAAGGAGGGAAAGAAGAATCATCTGGAAAGAAAAATGAAGAGAAGGACCTATTTGGGAGTGACAGTGAATCAGGCAATGAAGAAGAGTAAGTGAGAACAAGGGGGTTGCCAGGGTTCTTCAGTGTGAAGAGGGACTTGAGGTTCAAGACCTCAGCTGTCTAGCTGCTTGGCTTTGGCTTTAGGACATCTGTGCTGAAGTACTGTACACACAACAACACGAGTGGGTCTCACAGTGTTGACTGAGGAGATTGAAATGAGTGTGTTATGGCTCCATTTATGTGATGTTTAAGAGCTTGCAAAATTCATGGTGCTGGGGTCAGTGATCATGTTACTTCTGGGTCTTGGTGGTGGACGGTTTATTTAAAAGGGCTGTAAGGGGTTGAAGATGTGGCACAGTCAGTAGAGTGTTGGAAATGAAACAAAATGCCCCCACCTGTGGGTTGAGTGCTGCATGAGAAAAGGCTATGAGGAAGCATCTAGAGAAATAGGCTTCTTTGCTTAGGGCATTGGTTATGAGTGCTTTTGTTAGTTAAAGCCCATTGACCTTTGTGCCTAAAGTCTGCACATTTTACTATCCATAAATAACCTTGTTTGTGAAATGATACGTATGCAAGTGTAAGAAAGCTGATGGGTGGTTTTATATTTGGTTTTCTAGAAATCTTATTGCAGATATATTTGGAGAATCTGGTGATGAAGAGGAAGAGGAATTTACAGTAAGTTTAAGATAGGACTATTTTAAATTGCATTGTTTCATTTCTGTGGTAGCAGTTCTCTAATACAGTGAAATAGTACAAAGCCTTACAAAAAATAAAAGGATTTCAGGTTGGAGAATTTGGAAAAGGCAGGTCAGTGTCTCCTACCCTCTGAATAGTATGCTGACATATGTATGGTAAAAGATTAAACATGGAAGTGCTTCCTGGAACAAAGCAGACTCCCACACCAGTGGCCAAGGGGGGAACTTTTGCTAGACCGCTCTTGATACCTATTCAGTACTCTTTGTCCTTCATGGCTATATTATTTAATGTGAGAAGTTGGAAATTGTTTGAAGAAGGAAATCTGTAAGGTGGTTATGATAGCTGGGCTAACTCACTGTACTTTTAGGGTTTTAACCAAGAGGATTTGGAGGAAGAGAAGAATGAAACACAGCTGAAAGAAGCTGAAGATTCGGACTCTGATGATAACATCAAAAGAGGAAAGCAGTGAGTGTTTTTGTGTTGGTTTTAAGAAAGTTCAACCAAACTGAGAAAGGTGAAAGTAGAGACTGTTGAGCTTTCCTGTTTCTCATCTAGGTTCCCAAACTTGAGTATGTTTCATATTTCTCCTTCACCTCCTCAATATACTGTCAGTGTTTGCTGTTACTTGCTCTGTGCTCAGATGTCGTAAATTATAGATTATATGATAATTCTAATTTATTTCTTATAAGATAAACTACTGAAAAATAACTTAATATAAAAATTTTTGAGGGAAAAAAGTTCATTTTGAGTGGCAGGGGAAGCAAATCTAAAGTAAATACAAAAATGTTTCTTAATTATACTCTGCTTAACTTCTGTTAAAATAATTGCGAACCATGTCCAGAAAAAGATGATGCCATGAATGGGGTGATATTCACTGTTCATAGTTGTGAAGATTATGCTTTCAGTGATGTGCAAGAATTAAGAAGCAGAATTTGGAGCTGGAGAAATGGCTCAGCGGTTAAGAGCACTGACTGCTCTTCCAGAGGA
>LOEQ01001139.1:226530-243979 GCA_001685075.1 Bramus lutescens | reverse complement strand
GATCTGACACCTTCACACCAATGCACATAAAATAAAGATAAATCATAAAAAAAAATTTTAAAAAGCGGAATTTAGGTGCTTCTTTGAGAAATTTGAATTTATTAGTATGTGGCAGAGTGAGATAATGCCCTTTCAAGTGTAAGTAATGATAGCTATAAAGGCCAGGCACTTAGCATGTGTGTGGTCACTTTGTTTTAAGTTGTGCTCTTCATTACTAAAAAAGTGGCAATTGATTCTTTTTCTCATAGTCATGGTTCATAAGACAAAGCATTCAAATAATTGAACATTTTCTATTTCTAAAAAAGTAATTCACCTCAACTGAATGTGCTCCTAACCAAAGATTTGAAATGTTTGTTCTCAAGCTCATAGATGACAGGTGTGAATGTGGCATATGAAAAGCTTAGGCCTGTTTGTGTTACTATTTATCAGTAGTGTAGAACAGGGATTGGATATGAAGTGTAAGGTTCACTCTTGTGGTAGTAAGTTATGCGTATTTGAGCTTTTTAAAAAAGTAGTGTCGGGTTGTATCGTGTAGCGCAGGTTGGTTGAAGAAAGAAGGCATTCCAAGATGGATTTTTTAAAAATTTTTTAACAAAGAAAACACTATCTTTTTCATTTTACATACCAGTCCCGGTTTCCACTCCCTCCCCTCCTCCCAGTTCCTCCACATACCCCCCACCCTCCCCTCCCATCCACTCCTCAGAGAGAGTAAGGCACAATGCTTTGGGAAAGGTCCAAGGTCCTCCCTACTATATCTAAACTGAGCAAGGTATCCCTCCAAAGAGAATGGGTTCCCAAAAAGCCAGTACAAGCAGTAGGGATAAATCCTGGTGCCACTGCCAGTGGCCCCGCAGTGTGCCCCAGCCATACAACTGTCACCCACATTCAGAGGATCTAGTTTGATCCTATGCCCAAGATGAATTTTAAGGCCTATGTGGCAGCAGGAAAGTCCAGCCTCTCTCATGGACTGAATCCCTTTCCAACAGCTCTACAAAGGTGTATTTATTGATTGTTACACACAAGTATTTCCTCATACCAAGGTCTCTAATCTAATTTATGTGTCTTACTAAAGGAAAGCATCACATTGCCTGCCCCCTCCCCAGTCCATTATTATGTATCATTTGCAATACACAATAATATAAGATTAAAGTCCTGGGGTGGCTGCAATACCCCTTAAGCAAAACAATTGCTGTTTTCCCTGAGGATTCTTCAGGGTCAAAGTACTTTTAAAAAACAGCTGTTCATTCTAATATCTACCCTGAATACAGTAACTCTGCTAAATTTATACAGCAATATAGCACTTTGCCAAGCATGGTGGTGCACGCCTTTAATCCCAGCAGTCAGGAGGCAGAGGCAGGTGGATCTCTGTGAGTTCGAGGACAGCCAGGGCTATGTATAGAGACCCTGTTTCAAAACAAAACAAAAGTAGCACTTCTTTGACTCAAGATTAGACAATTTGATGTTCTTAATTGTAATTAAAGAGCTTGATTTTTGTTACTGCCTAGTATGGATTTTCTGTCGGATTTTGAGATGATGTTACAACGAAAAAAGAACATGTGTGGCAAACGTAGGCGAAATCGAGATGGGAGCACTTTTATTAGTGATGCAGATGACGTTGTGAGTGCCATGATTGTAAAGATGAATGAAGCTGCTGAGGTAGGATGTCACTTCTAAGTTACCGCCTTCTTTCCCCACAAGATTGATGGTGTGGTATCTTTTTTCCTTAAATGCTTAACTTTAGACTGCTGTAAAAGATTTGTTGCTTTCTGTGATAAAGTGTATACTTGCTAAATTTTAATCCTATAAATCTTAATCTTCAAAATTTAGCTTAATGGTTAGAAAAAAGTTAAGTAAAAAGGAATCTTTTTTTAAGTGAATGGGAGGTTTGTTGTCATAGCTACCTTGGTTCACTACCAAGGTTGATGTCTATTTAAATACAAAATATGCTAAAAAGTCATTTGTTGTTTTACCCCCTCAGTAGATTGTAGCTGACTCATTGTATTGGAATATATATTCCAATAATTTGAAATAGATAGATATATATCTATTGAATTATTAAAAATTGGCAAATGTGTTTAAAAACTAATTCTGATCCTTGAGAACTTGCAGAGATGCTTTTGTTTTTTGTTTTGAGATGCTGGGAACTGAACCCAGGCACTTGGCAGCCAAAGGCAAATGCTCTATCACTCAGCTTCACCACCAGCCCCTTGCTGAGATATTCTGTGGGGTTTGATGATCTGTCTTGGCTTTATTTGAAACAGTTCGAGTGTGACAAGAAAAATAGGTAGTGTATAGTTAAATGAACAACCCTGTGTTTGTTGAAATGTACATTGGATATGCTATTGTATATTTGTATAATTTAGTATTTTTTTTAATTAAAAAAGTAGAAATTACCCAAGTAATATTTTTGGTAATAGGCCATACTTTCTTTGCTCATGGAAAGATAATTCTTGAAGATAAACGAGACTTTCAGTGCTATATATTGTTCCTTGAATGAATTCCAAAAGCTTGGAAAACTTTTTCGTGCTATAAATGAAGTTGTCTCTCAGTTCTGATCGTTAAAAAGAATGTAACAATATTTGTGGGTTTGATTGACTGGACAGATTAGGAGTTTGGATTTGTGTAAAACAGCTCCTCCTTTCAGAAAAATTATACTTCCTTTGAGTAATTATTTTAAGGTTCAGAATTGTAGTAGTTGTTATAATTGTTATTAAAAGTTAATATTGCTTTATTTTAAACCTTTTTTTTGGGGGGGGGATTCTGTTATTTGAATAGGAAGACAGGCAATTGAATAATCAAAAGAAGCCAGCACTGAAAAAATTAACCTTATTGCCTACTGTGGTTATGCACCTTAAAAAGTGAGTATTTTGTTTCCTGGAAAAAATTTCCTTCTAATAAAATGATATTCAAGGTGGGTAGTGGTGATGTAATCCTTTAATCCTAGCACTCTAGAGGCAGAGGCAGGCAGATCTCTGATTTCAAGACCAGCCTGGTCAACAGAACTAGTTCCTGGGCAGCTAGAGCTACACTGTAACAGGAGGAGCAGGCTGCTTGTTGTCCCATCCCGCCTGGCCGGCTAGCTCCCACCCAAAATAATCACACAGAAACTGTATTCATTTAAACACTGCCTGGCCCTTTAGCTCTAGCCTTTTATTGGCTAACTCTTACATCTTGATTTAACCTATTTCTGCTAATCTGTATATCACTATGAGGTCGTGCCTTACCGGGGAGGATTTAGCATATCTGATTCTGGCAGCTCCATGGTCGTTCTCTCTCCTCCTTCCCAGCATTCTGTTCTATCTACTCCGCCTACCTAAGTTTTGCCCTATCAGGAGGCCAAGGCAGTTTATTTATTCGACCAATGAAAGCAACACATAAACAGAAGGATCTCCTACACCATTTCTCCTTTTTTGTTTAAACAAAGAAAGGCTTCAACTTTAACATAGTAAAATTACATACCACAAAAGTTATCAAGCAAGAATTACAGTTACAATATTTATATATATTTATCTTTTATCATAACTAAGGATAACTATTCTTCAACTCCATCGAAGACTTTAGAAGAATATAATATTACCTAAGTAAACAGGAAGTGCATTTTAAGCACTATGTAGCCCTGGCTGTCCTGGAACTTCCAGGCTGGCTTCAGACTCACAGAGAGCCACCTGCTTCTGCCTTCTGAGGACTGGTAGGCGTGCACCACCACTGCCTGGCTCATAAGTTTTTCTTAAACCTTAGTGCTTTTTACAAACAGAAAACTGGTAATATTAAAGAAAACCTGGAAATTTACTATTTTTATTCTTTGCAGACAATTGAGACCTTAGAAGTTTTCATCTATTTTTCCCAAGGTAGTAGGAAACAGCAAATCTTGGGAGATGTTGCTTGGAGCTCATGTTGTACAGATTTGTTTGACTTGGACATCAGTGTCATTGCTCTGCTTTAATGATGCTCTTCCTAAATCCTTGTTGAGAAATTCTTTGATTAGTTTACTCACAGCCAGAAGCAGCTTTGTTTTCTCATTGAATAAAATTACAGCCTAGTTTTGGAGTTGAAGAAATGCCTTAGCATACCAGGGAGCCAGCTTGAAAACTGTTTTATCCATTGTGACAGGCAAAGTTATTTTGCAGATTTCACATAGATATGTTGCATTTTCTAATTTATTTCATTACATAAAGCAGAATTTAAATATTGGTATTCAATTGAGATATGTTCTCCCTTCAGGAAAACTGTATTTTCTTTGCTTTCTGAGAGAATAGCACAGTTGTTTTCTCCACTCTGAAACCAAAAATAGGTTGGGTTTTTTTTTTGTTTTTGTTGTTGTTTTTTAGTTGTAATAATTGGGCTTCATTTTTTTGACTATCATTGATACCAGTTTTACTCTATTCATTAAACCTGCATATCTTAGTGAATTACCTTTGAGTGTGAGCTTTTATGCTGCTTTTGAAACTAGGAGTTGAGTAAATATTGAGTATATAAATAATTCTTTAAAAGCAGTTTTTAAATTATTTATTTATTATGTATTCAATGTTTTGTCTGCGTGTATACCTGCAGGCCAGAAGGAGGGCATCAGACCTCATTGAAGATGGTTGTGAGTCACCATGTGGTTGCTGGGAATTGAACTCAGGACCTTTAGAAGAGCAGGCAATGCTCTTAACCGTTGAGCCATCTTTCCAGCCCCATAAAAGCAGTTTTTAAAAACATCACTATGTAAGTAAAATCAGAGGGTATAGGCTTGTCATTATTATCGTGTTCATCGTTATTATCATTACTGTTGCAGGCAGGACCTTAAAGAAACATTTATTGACAGTGGTGTGATGTCTGCCATCAAAGAATGGCTTTCACCTTTACCAGATAGGAGTTTGCCTGCACTGAAGATTCGGGAAGAATTGTTGAAGATTCTGCAAGAGGTTATCACAGATAATGTATAATTCAATTCAATAAATATCTAATGTGGTTTCTATAGTCAAGACCTGTATATTTGTACCATTTACTTATTAATTTGTTCTGCTACAGCCTACCAAAAAAGGGATTTTGGGAAAAGAGACCGTACCTAATAAAATGAGCATAAAAAGAAAAACCTTACAAAATTTGGTTGATGGCAGTTTTCAAGGAAAGAGTTCTTAGTGCAGCTATGGGTTTCTTTGAAGAGCAGTCTGGGAGTGAACATGTAAGAGGCACTTGAAGTAGAAAGTGTGTTATATTTAGAGATTATAAACTTGAATTGGAATCTCTAGTTGGGCTCCATTTTTGTATGATTAGGACACCTTAGACAAGCTGCTTTAACATCTGAAGAACTTCTGTGCCTAACACTGTACTAGGTGCTTTCTGTCTGTATTGGCTTATCCGTCTTTCACAATAAACTTGTAAGATAGGAGTAATGCCTCCGTTTTATAGATGAGGACACTAAGACAAGTTAAATGATTTATCAGAGGTCGTGCAGCTAGCTGGTGGGTATGCATAGATTCAGGCTTAGGTCCAAGGTCTGAGCTGAACTGCTATCTTAATAAGTATGCGTAATTGGTATTTCCTCACATTGATATATATCTCACTTCACTAATACTGAAACCTTGACTTTTGATGTCAGCCCAAAGGATGTTCTGTCTTCCTAGATCCTAAAAATGGAATTTTATATTAGTTCTTATTTGAACAAATGAGGCCTTGGAGATCTCTAAATTAGCATGCCTCCTAGCTCCCAAATAATTCATATGCATGTATGTCTTTTTGTTCCCCAGCTACCTAGTGTGAGCCAGGAGACCCTGAAGCATAGTGGGATTGGACGAGCAGTGATGTATCTGTATAAACACCCCAAGGAATCAAGGTCCAACAAGGATATGGCAGGGAAATTAATCAGTATGTAAAGTTTGCTTTTTATTTGTTTAATGTCTATAGAGGGAAAGATGTGCATATATAAAAGCTATATATTTTAATCAATATTTGTTTACAATGATTCAGTAAAGTGGAGTAGAAGAATTTTAGTGCCTATGCACAATTACTTTTTTCTCATATACTTAAAATGCTCTTGTTCATTTAAATATGTTTTTCAGTATTTACTATAGCAATTAAAAGCATATGTCTTCTAGCTGTGAACCAAGAATGTGGAGAGAGAGTAGAATGGAGGCCCTATAACTAGCCATGCCTAGTTCATAGTGTTGGCTCCACCACCTTCCTTGCAAATCCTCAGCTAGTGACTAAAGCTTCAAGCTTGGTCTCCACCTCTGTAATAGAGGGATTTTAATAATTGTTTTCTTTGGGTTATTATAAAGATTAAATGAGAGAATATGTAGAGAGCATTACTGTCAAGGAAGTTAGCCACTGTCGCTGTTGTTAGCCTCTGAGACCTTTTCTTATTCTTACGTGTTTATGCCAGAGAAATCTAGATCCTAACTGAAGAACATACTGATATGAACTCTAGGTTGGTTTTCATTCTTCCTGTGTGCCACATTTTAAAAAGGAATACTCTATATAATACTCTATAAATAATATTGCCCAATACTAGGATGTGATTATTTAAAAACCCAGGAGAAATACTATTTTATGGACTAAATTATCAATTTACTATAGATGAGTGGTCTCGGCCTATATTTGGACTTACTTCCAACTATAAAGGAATGACAAGAGAAGAAAGGGAGCAGAGAGATCTAGAACAAATGCCTCAGCGGCGAAGAATGAGCAGGTATGAGGGAACAGGTATGATGCACAAGTGTAATTTAATATAGCAGTGTACTGGGCAGAACTTTCTGTGACAGCTGAATGCAGTGTGCGCCCTCACAGTGCTGGAGTGCTAGAGATTGTAGTATTTTAGCCATTTGCAAAAAACAGGTTTCTCAGTCCCAGTTTCAAAACCCTAGGAGAAAAAAAATATTGGTTCAATCTGTCAGTATTATGGATACATCCTGGGAGGGCAGGGTTATCGGTAACAAGTATAGCTTGTGTAGAACACCGGGAATGAAACATACTGCATGAATGAATATTAAGGTGAACAAATTTTAAAAGAATTACAAGTTCTCAGGCAAGCAAGAAGACTCAGAAGGTAAAGGCACTTGCTGTGAGAGTCTGGCAACCTGAGAGATCCCAAGAACCCAAATTAAGTCAGAAAGAAAAGTTATCCTTTGACTGCCACTGTACACCGCCATGTGCACGCACGCGCGTGCACGCGCACAAAATGTTTTTTAAAACTACTTCCTATGCTTCAATATAAAGGCACTTAGTATGGTATAAATTTGATATTTTGATGTGCTTTTCCTAGTTGTAAGAATTTAAGATCCAGATGTCTCACTGTTTATTCTTTTCCCAGCACTGGTGGTCAGACACCGCGAAGAGACTTGGAGAAGGTGCTGACAGGAGAGGAAAAGTAAGAATTTTGTCTTGATTTTTCTTAGCATGTATAGAGGATTTCTGTTTTTTCACTTTATTATAAGAACAGTATTAAGTTATGTGTTCCCATTGACAAAGGGTAATTTTTTCCAATTTGGTTATTGAGTAACTACAAAACAATGTATTGGGTGCTCTGAAAAAATAAGAAAATAGTTCATTTAATAAGTATTTTGTTGGTGCTTGCTAAGTGCTAGATTCCTTTTTAAGTTTAAAGCTTAAATCATACAAAAGAAACTTAAAAATTTCCCTGTTGTTAAGTATAGTTTCATGCAGGGAGGTAGACCAAGGTGTGTGCGTATGCATGCAGTCCTGTTTTCAGAGTGGCAGGGAGAAGTTGGCTTACAATGGAAGATTCCAGTCAATATGTAGACAGCGATACTACCATCTACTAACTAAGGATGAGTAAGTAGACTTGAAGAAAGTGGTAATAAGTTACTTTTCAAGCTATTCATTATGAGATATTTAATGAGATACTCTTAGAAACACCATGGGGTCTAGTCAGACTAGACACAGATTTGATGGTTATCTCCATAGTTGGGGAAAATGTTCAATTTACAGTCTAAAATAAGAAATGAACTAACCAGTTTGGCAGCGGAGTGTAGCTGAGGAGCCAGTAGAGATGTGTTCCTACACACCGGAACAGAGCCTGGAGGTGATAGTGTAGATGTTTGCTCACTACTCCCAGAAGGTGTAAGTCTGCTCTCCCCATATCCTTTGGGGAGTTCCTAAAGATTGAGTGGCTTGGGTCTGGAGAGATGGCTCAGTGGTTGGAGTACTGGCTGCTCTTCCAAAGGACTTGGGTTCAGCACTCACATGGCAGCTCACAACTGTCTGTAACTCTTGTTACACGGATCTCACACAGATATGCAGGTAGAACAGCAATGTACATAAACCATAAACGAAAATTATTTTGAAAAAAAAAATAGCTTGAATGCCCAGACAGTGACAAGAATTGTGACCTTAGTGTAGCTTGGTTTTTTCAACATTGTCTAGAACTAAATGTAAGCACAAATGAGACAAGTAAACTGAGAAGTAAAGGCGATAAGGTAAATAGATTGTATCAGTCAGTACCCTCACTGTGATAACTACAGTTTGGAAAGTTGTTACTAATGAGAGAGAAACTGGGATCTCTTACTGCTAGGGAATTTGTAGTTATCTCACAAGTTTTCTCCAAGAATGGATGATCATTTTGACAACCTAATTTTCCCTCATCTCCTAGTGACTCTTTAGACTAGTTAGAGAACTTAGGATTCAGAGTATTCTTTGAGTTGGAGAGACTGGCTCAAGAGCACTTACTGTTATTGCAGAAAACTTGCATTCAGGCGCCAGCTCTCACATTGTGGCCACATTGTAACTCCAGTTCCAAGGGGCCCAACTTCCTTTTCTAGTAGTACATGTGTATATATGAAGGCAAATGCTTCCAACACATAAATTTAAATGCAAAGTTTTTTTGAAACTAGCCTTGGAAAGTACAGGGCATGGTTAGATCTGAAGCTGAGAAGCAAGAATTCATATAAAGAGGAAATTGGCATTGAATGATAGTGCACACATTATAGCAGTATATCTGATGATGGAATGATGGGGAGGTAGGGCATTATTGGTTATGATTTGAAACATTGCAGCTGAATGAAATGGGTCTAGGAATACAGGTGTGAAATCTCACTTAGGCTCTGCTGTGGCCAGCTAAACAAACAGTTTTTCTTTCCTTCTTCAGGGCTCTTAGACCTGGAGATCCTGGCTTCTGCGCCCGTGCTAGAGTCCCAATGCCATCAAACAAGGACTATGTCGTCAGACCCAAGTGGAATGTAGAAATGGAGTCATCCAGGGTGAGTGAGAGAGGAAGAGCAAGACCACTGGAATTGTTTCTCCTTTCTTTGTGTTTAATGATGTTTATGGCAGTTTAGGCTTATTTGATTCACAAGATCTGTTTGGGATCGCTCAGGTATTTGTTCAATCATGTGAAGAGTCATGAGAAATAGAATTTACCTGCTTTTTCAGAGCCTCCTCTCCGTTTCTCTCCATTTGTTGTGAAATTGTCAGGATAGACACTTTCCCTCTCATCAGTGAAGACATGACCCAAATGCTGTTTCTTGGTAATCTTTTTCTCCCATCAAACCATTCTTTCTAGCCTGGTATTCTTAAAAAGGGCCTAAGTCGGTTGGAAAAGCATAAGAGGCGGTTTGCAGAACAGAAGAGGCTCAGCAAAATGCCCCGTGCTGTCAAGTTCAGCATTGAAGGCAACAGAATGCCCCTGTAGTCCTGGCCCCGCCAGAGTGTGTATACAAGAGGTATTCCCAAGGAAGCATGAGCTGTGCATGGGCTTGAGTTGCCAGCAGAGTGGAAACAAGTGTGTGCTTTTTTAGTCAGCCAAGGTGATCCTGGCCAGCATCCTGAGACATAAGGCCTCTGAATCCTTAGGAGTTGGTACTGAGGGCCCCTTCTATGTCAGTGTCCTAGAGACTAATAGATCATTACTTTCCAAATAAACATTTTGTTCTTCTTGATTTGTTACCCATTTTTTTTGGGGGGGGGGAACCTTTTAAGAATATTTTGGTCTTTTTGAGTCAGGGATTCTCTATGTAGTCTTGGCTGTCCTGGAACTCACTCTGTAAACCAGGCTGGCTTTGAGCTTAGAGATGCTTGCGTACCTAGCTGGGAAAAAAAGGACTTTTTTATTTGGGCCCAAAAATCATAGTCTGCACTACAGTCATACAAACTGCTTAGTGGTTTGTTTGTGAACGGAAAGTGACTTTTTTCCTATAGTCAATGACATGGTAGCGTTTATCAAGAGTATATTACATAAAAACTTTTACTAGGTATGTAGGTACATTCAACAGGTCTTCATCACCTGGTCATAAGCCACTGACACTGAGATCAGGAAAACACTTTGCTGCTGGCTACAGTGTCTGTTGCTCCTTTTGTGCTTCTTCCTCAGCTCCCCTCAGTACACTCACATTCCTGCTATTTGACACTGCTGTGATCGTACAGTTAACTACTGAAAATAAATACAAGGAGTTCATTTTATGCAGAGGACATCTTCTTGCACTTCCTTTTTTCTAATTTGTTCCATATCTAAATCAGTGTTCACTTCTCCTTGATATTCCTTTATTACCTGTTTATTTTTGTATTTTCTTATTGTATCATCCCTCATTTTAGCCACCTTATTCATATTCATATTTTCTTTCCTAGTACTTTTGTTTTTGAAAATTGGAAATGACAATGTAGCCATGAAAATGTAATAAAAGTTTGTTGTTCAGTCTGCTCTGGAAGCATACTCCATGTTTCTAGGGGCTGTGTGCCCATCTGTTGTTGTTGCTGGCTAGGATCCCATATATACCCTCAGGGGTAGGAGATAGCTATCATTTTTCTCAGTGGAAGGGAGAGCTCCCTTCCTGACTTTCTAGTCATAATTTGTTGATATTTATAGAGGTTGCCAAAATGTAGCTCTGTCAGCCAGAGGGGCATGTCATTTTCTTCGTTTCTCCTCGTTAATCCACATTGGAGATTTATCATTTTTAAGTGTAATAGTCTTAGTGATGGACTATGTGAATATATACTAATTTGTTTTTTTCTGAATTTTAAAACTATTTTGAGAGACAAAATTTCAGCTGACCCAAAGTTTGCTCTGCCTCAAACTCAAAGATTCATTTGCCTCTGAATGCTGGGACTTTAAAAAATAAAAAAGTAATGTGGAGGCAATGCCTCTTTTTATATAAAGTTTTAAATACAGGCATTACAGGTAAAAGTAATATAACTTGTACTCTGCTGTAAGTTAACACATTTTGGAGTATAGCTTTTTACGCATGCATGAACATTAACCTTTTTAAATATTTTCAGTCTGCAGTGTGATCATGCTCTTATGACTTGAGTTTGAAGGTTTGGTTTTAACTTAACATGGCAAAATTCCATTTGACTCCCATTCTTTGTAGTTTAATATGTTCTCATTTGTACCTCACCCCTTGTTTTGTTTTGTTTAGCAAACGTTCTTTGCTAGTCTTCTACAGGCTCTCTCTCTCTCTCTCTCTCTCTCTCTCTCTCTCTCTCTTTCTTGATAAAACATTATGGCTTTCCTAATGTCCTAAGGGGTGTTACAGAATTGATGAATCGGGAAATGAAGATCATTGGATTTGCCATGTTTAGGTACTGGATGTCTGTGATGAAACTTAGCTCATTGAGCACCTTGCAGGCTACGTATATGCAGTGCTCAGGAGTAGTCTGGCACTAGGCTGGCTGTGTCCCCTGTGCTGATGCCAAACAGATCCTGTGGGGTGCAGACTGTTAGAGAAGATCCTGGGAATGAGCAACGAGAAGTCCAACTTGGTATGGAGAGCTTCAGGGAGCCAGGTGGTTGTCAGGGATTTGAGCAGTAAGACCTCCACCAACTCCTTGTACAAAAATGAAAGGAAGGCTAGAAGATGTGTTGCTGGTAATACAGTTTGTTCTCATTTGACAGTAAATTTTTGTACTGAGAGTGCCAATGCCAAGTATTGAATAATGTTTAGAATTGGGATATTCCTAGAAAACTTCAAGATTGCCCTAGAAAGCTTGTTCCTTGGCTAGTGATGAAATAGCTTCATATTAGGGTCCATGAATGGACTAAGGCTCACAGTGCACAACTTCAGGACAGTCTCCAGCTTGCCTTCTTTAGTGTTTTTGAGACAATAGCTTTGAAAGTGATTTAATAGTAAATATTTGGGGAGAAGTAAAAGAAAAACACACCTGTCTCTCTAATCATTTACTTTTTTTATCTTATTTATTTTTTGCCAATTTCATTAATGTATATAGTGTATCTTCCTATCACCCACCCTCCAACATCCCCTCCCTTATCCTTTTGGATAGCTCTATACCTTCCGACCTTCATCCCTTCTTCTTAATGTAATTTTTTGGTTTTAACTTTTTAATTAACTTGTGTTTGTCCATGTGCTTATATGTGTGTGTGTGTGTGTGTGTCACAGTATACCTATGAATGTCAGAGTACTCTACTATATAGGTTCTGGGAATCAAATTCAGGTCATCAGGCTTGGCAGAAAGTGCCTTTACTTTACCCACTGAGCCATCTCACTATCCCTTATTTATATGTAGTTTTTGTAATTCATTGAGTCCAGTTTATACTGTGTGCTGGAATGCTGACCAATCCTGTTGGCTTAACCTTTGGCAGGTACCCATAACTGCAATGAGCTCATGTGTACAACAACCATCTTATGTTCAAAAGGTAGTATTTCACAGCATTCCTCCCCATCCTTTGGCTCTTACATTCTTTTCATTCCCTCTTCCTCTGTGTTCCCTGAGCCTAGGGGTGTTGATACAGCTCTCCCATTTATGGCTGACATCTGAACAGTCATTTATTCTCAGCATTTTGATGATAATTATGAATCACTACCTTAGCTGCTGCCCCACTGTAGAAAGAAGCTTCTCTGACCAAGACGGAGTGCATGACTAATGTCATGAATATAATCACAGATGTTTGAAGGCACTTTGACAACATGACAGTGTTGCAGTATAGTAGTAGTAGATTCCTGTCCTAGGGTTCATGGCCTCCCAAGCAGTGGATTTTGGTCAGGTTTACAGTACCAGTCATGAATTCTCCTGTAGACCAAAACTCAACTAGACTGAGAAAGTGATTTCTTACCTCTGTAATAGTCACGCTAATATTGTGCCAATGCACACATCTTGCTTGTCAAGTCAGTATTGTAGCATTCAGTGTTTACTGCTGGATAATACCATTGACGACTATTTCTCACCTTCCCCCACTGCCCTGAACCCCACTGCAACCTACATAGCAATGTAGCCAGCAGGGAGGGTTACTCACTGTCTTGGTTGCTGTTCTATTGCTGTAAAAAGACTCCATGACCCAGCTAACTCTTGTAAAAGAAGGCAATTAATTAGGGGCTTGATTACAGTTTCAGAAGGGTAGTCCATTATCAAAATCACAGAGGCATGGTAGCATTCATGGCACTGGAGCATAGCTGAGAGTTATATCCTGATCCATGGCCAAAGAAAAAGAAACGTGGCCTCACATGGGCTTTTGAAACCTCAAAACCCACCTAAAGTAATACACTTCCTCCAATAAGGCCACATATCCTAATCTGTATAATCCTATGAGACAGTTTCACTTCCTAGTAACTAGGCATTCAAATACTACAAAAGCCGTCAGTTCTTTGGGAACCACATCTTTGAAAGATATGCATTATTCAAAATATTTTTAAAATTTTATTTTTAACAAAGCAAAACAACAACAGAAAACCCAATTAAGCCTTTAACTGTAAAAGCAAGTGAGAGATGTTCTGGTAGTAGTAGTGACCACCAGGTATAGTGTGCATAGAATTCTGGATCCTGCTGAAGCATAGTAGAGACTCACCCCAAGGCTGAATCTAGAACTTCAGCACCTCAGGATTTGCCTGTGTTGGTTATGTTTAGTTTTTCTCTAACAGCTTTTCTTCGTTTTGTGTTTTTTAGTATCAGCACTGTTTGAAATCGTATGTCAAGTAGTTAGTCCCATATAGTCAGATGTCAGTGATGAAATTGGGAAGGCTATAGTTTCTATATTTCTCCCCTCTGTCGTCTAGGAAGTTTCTATGGGCTGTAACAAAATTAAAATTAATGCACAGACAATAACCATTTGTCATCACTGAGAGGTTGATAGTGTTTTTTTCTAACACTTGCTCTATCCTTGACGTCACCAAAGTATATTCTGGTTTTTAAGCTTCGGACTCTCTGCTAGATTTACATATTTCAATAATTTGTTGTTCAATTTTCCCCAATCTTAGTTTCAGGCATCCTCCAAGAAAGGTATCAGTCGACTGGATAAACAGATGAGAAAGTTCACAGATATCAGGAAAAAAAGCAGATCTGCACATGCAGTGAAAATCAGCATCGAGGGCAATAAAATGCCATTGTGACCTTGCCTGGGACGTGTCCCCATCTCTAAAAAATACACAATGGACTATCATGAAAGAAGATACTTTTAAATGTTTTAATGTGTCTCTAATGGTTCAACTTGTATCACCTGTTGTAGGACTAACATTTCTCTCTGTTGTATTTAAGACCAGCTGTCTGCTTTCTATAAACTGTATGTAATAAAGTTTCATTCTGGTTTTGGGGGGTTGTCTCATCATTGTCTTAAAGATTATTCTCTGTGAAGACAAAAACAGTTCTCTTTACTACTTCGTGTCATATAATGAGGAATTTGTCTGGACCTTATCCCTGGCTCCCAACAAAGAATATCTCAAACCCCTAGGATTCTTGAAGTGTCTTTATTATACTCTTGATTTGGCTCATCACAGGCTCCTGAGATTCTCTAGGGTGGAGGCTGGTCACCAAAAATACGCTTGGCCTAATCACATTGCCTGTTTAATTAATAAATCATACCTTGGTGGTGAGGCCCTGGTAAAGAACTCTGGACAAGCCAGGTGCCGTGTATGGCAAGACTCTTAAATGCTCTGGACGCTGCAAACCGTGTTGATGTGCCAAGAGAACAAGGGCACAGAAGCTCTGCATTAGCCTAGACCACTGCTGAAATTTCATTGACCTATTTGGCCTCATTTGTATCTTTTCTAATATGACTATTCATAACTATGTTTTATTGAAAGACAGTATTTTTCTCAGTTCTGTGAGTCATTCAGCAAACTTTTAAAACAAGAAGTTCTTGGGAACTCTCCACTTTACAGCCACCCTGGAATGTTGATGGTCTGAAGATTGAACACTTGCAGGCCATGTCTGAAGTCAGGACAGTCTTGTGGAGGAAGCTTGATTCCTTAGAACTGTTGATTCTTACACTCACCCTGAGCGTTTGGAATCAGAATTGAATAATATACCACTGTATATTCCTATAATCTCAGCACTCAGCAAGTGAAGATAGGCATATTGGGAGTTCCCCCAACTCTCCAATGTTTAGCAAGACCTAAATATTATGGTATCCCAGTTGGGGTTGAAATACAACAAACTTACTTTTTGTTTCTCTTGTTATGGATTTTTTTTAATCTGGGGAGTTAATCTGTAGAAAGAAAAGATTAAACTCTGAAGGGAAATACAGATGTACTTGAAAGTTACTCACATATAACGGACAAATAGAAAAGAGAGAAACACAGTTTATAGTTTCTTGTTCAGTTTTGAGAATTCTTGAAAATCCTAAGAGTTTCTGTAGATCAAAGTTTTATCAGTAACCCATTAATTGCAAAAATCATTTTCTAATACAAACAGACCTTGATTTTTAAAAATAGAGTATTATTTGCCACAGTGGACTTTGGACAGTTGAAGGAACATGGACCTTATGGACTAAAACACTCTGTAAGAAACTCTAAAGCCGGGTGTGGTGGCGCACACCTTTAATCCCAGCACTGGGAGGCAGAGGCAGGTGGATCTCTGTGAGTTCAAAGCCAGCCTGGTCTACATAGAGAGTTCCAGGACAGCCAGGACTATACAGAGAAACCCTGTCTTGAAACCCCGCCACCAATAAAAAGGGGGGCTAGAAGAAAGGACTCAGTGGTAAAGAGCACTTGCCATTCTTGAAGAGAACCCATTCTCAATACCCTTGTTGGGCAGCTCACAGTTGCCTGTAATTCCAGTACTAGGGGATCTAACACCCTCTCCTGGCTTCTGCACCTTCACACATGGCTCAGCCTTAAAAGACTAGACTCACAACCCAAAAAAAAAAAAAAGTAAAAATAAGTCTTAAAACCATGCATGTGGATCTCTTAAGTTCAAGGCCAGCATGGTCTACAGAGAGTTCCAGGACAGCCAGGGCTACATAGAGAGAACTTGTCTTGAAAAATTTAAATGTGAAAAAAAAACCTGTGAAAGCCCATGAGTACTCTCCTCACACAGAGCAAGTGAATTGTGAACCAGGAAGACCTCACAGCAGCTCAGCACTAGGTGGAAGCAGACCACCCCCTGCATATTTTGATTCCTCTAACGGTGATAAAGAGCTTATAATCAACCACGAAACAGTTACAAACATGAAAAGCAAGTTTTTAAGAATTGTTCAGATTTTGGTGTCTTGGGATGAGCTCCACTTAGCACTGTGTTATGCAAGGTAAATATAGCAAGCAAGTGATAAAACTATACCCTGGATTTCAAGGGGATAGGAGGGTCTACACTATTTAAAAAGATAATAGTAAGTTTCTTTATAAATTATCTTTGTTGTGTATCTTTATAAGAGCATCCCAAGCCTGACCCATCACCTTTTTAATTCCTGGTTACTGACTCTTCGAATACTGAAATTAGCTCCCATATACTCTTCAACATTTTCAATCATGCTGTTTTTCATTATATTTTATAAATATGATTTCTGTTGCAGCCCATGTGTGTAGCTTTATGGGCAAGCTTTTCTCTTAAATCCACATATCTAAGCATATTCCTCTTAAGGTAGTTTTAGTGGCTGGATAATGTAGCTGTGTTAGTCGAGTGCATGCTTGGCATGCATTAAGCTTGGGTTGCATCCCTAGCGCCACAGACACCTGGCCTATATCATTTATCAGTATGACCTGGCTACATAATATAAAGCCATCTTGGGCCACTTGAGACAGTTTGTTTCAGAGTTTGCCATGTTAACTTTGACCTCTTGTATGGAATGTTGCATAGTCACTCAGGGTTTTTTTGTAAAATATTTTCATTTTGGCAAAAAAAATTGTATCTTCACTTTTAACTGTACAGTTTAGGTGCATTGACTGAGTTGACATTGTGAAAGCCTCTAGCCATCATCTTAAAATTTAACTGTAGACTGGACATGGTAGTGCACACCTTTAATCCCAGTGGTAAGGAGGCAAAGGCAGAAGGATCTCTTGAGTGCAAAGCCATTTTAGTGAGCTCTAGGACAGTTAAGACTGCATAGACCCTGCCTAAGAGCAAACAAAACCCTTAACTTCTTCCACCAGCTCTTGACAACTTCATTCTGCTTTAGACTATTCCAGGAACCCACTTTTAAATTTATTGTGGGTGGGGGCACATATACCATGGTATGCATATAGAAAATCATAATTTTATGGAGTTCTTTCTAGCCTTATACTTTTAAAAAATATTTTACTTATTTATACAATATTCTGTCTGTGTATATGCCTGAAGGCCAGAAGAGGGCACC
>LOEQ01001139.1:205030-216880 GCA_001685075.1 Bramus lutescens | reverse complement strand
TTCCAGGACAGGCTCCAAAAGCTACAGAGAAACCCTGTCTCGAAAACAAACAAACAAAAAATACCCCACAAATATGCCCAAAGGTGGTGATTCTGATCCCATGGGGATTCTAAATCCCATCAAGTTGACAATCAAGATGAACTGGATAAAATTTCTCAAGCATTTCTTGAGAACGATGATATTTAAGATAAAATAAGCTGAGTGTTGTTGTATATGTCTGTAATACCTGCACTTGAGAGTGAGACAAAAGGATCACACATAGACCAGCCTGGGCTACAACGTTGAATTTCAAGATACAATCTGAGCTGCATGGTGAGACCCTGTCTTTAACGAGACAAAATAATCTGCATAATTATGTTAACCTTAAATTCAGAATGAAATTGATCTTTTATCAACAATTTTTTTGGCTTTTTTTTCTTTCAAGACAAGGTTTCTCTGTGTAACAGTCCTAACTATCCTGGAACTAACTCTTGTAGACCAGGCTGGTCTTGAATTCACAGAGATCCTCCTGCCTCTGCCTCCCAAGTACTGGGATTAAAGGTGTGCGCCACCACTACCCAGCAACAAACTCTGGTTTTTAAAAAACCCTTTTAGGGCCAAATATGGTGACATACACTTTCAATGCCAACACTGGGAAAGACAAAAACAAATGGATCCCTGTGAGTTTCAGGCCAGCCAGGACTACATCATGTTTTAAGAAACAAAAACAAGCTTTTGAGCCTGGGGCTATTGTTTCCTCAATGCTTGCCTATGTGTGTGAAGTTATGTGTTCAATCCCCAAAGCAACAAAAAGTTTTTAATGGAGAACCTTGCAAGCCAACCCCATGGCTCAGGTGGCATGATAGGGACTATCTCATACTGAAGAAGGAAGAAACAGAACTTTGTCTTGTGCCTGCTACATACATACTACATAGGTCCCATGTGCTGGCATTGACTGCAGTTTCATAAGAAGTAATTGCCATTACATTTTTAAAAGTGAGAAAGATAAGGTCAAAGTTAGTTACTCCAGTCAAAAGTCCATCAATAAGTAGCAGACACTCCATAGATCAAAAGTCAGTTCTTTGAATTTATTTAGTATTTGTTGTATGTAGTGGCAGAGGACATGTGAGCCACAGTACACGTACGGAGGTTGGAGAACAAGCCTGTGGAATTTCCAGGAATTAAAATCAGGTTGCCAGGCTTGTCTGCCAAGTGCCTTTATGCACTGATCCATCTTACTGGCCCTAACACTAATTCATTGTCTCCAAAGTTCTCAGTTATGTTGTATGTTTTGTATAAAACACTAGTATTTAAAATGCATTCTTAGAGTTGTTCTTAGATGCTGTAAACTTTTACCATTTAAAGTAATTATTTATAGTCTTTCCCAGTTTTTGTTTTCATTTTTTTCTTTTTTCTTCTGTTACTGCTCAATACATTCACCCTTTATATGATAAATAGAAGACTTCACAACATCAGTAAAGCTAATAATCCTAACGAAACACTTCAGTGGTACACAAGTGGTCAAGAGATAAGATTCAGTCATACTCATACATGGTTAGGTAGTTGTCTTCAAACATCAAATTCAGAGGTTTTTGTTAGGATCAGAGCAAAGTCTTACACTCTTTCCACTGTTGGGTTAAATTATCCACAAGTTGAATCAGTAGCCCTGGCAGAAGCCACTTGTAAAGACTGGGAATTCCCAGAGTAAACACAGCATTGTGAGAAGAGCCAATCCAACAGCAAGCCCAAATGCCCAAGGAGAAGTGTAGGCGGATTATAGTTGCAGGTTTGTTCTCACCCAGGCAACACAGTCAGATACGCTCTGGGAAGAGAAGATGTGAGATATAAAGATAATCGATGAGGTTCAGGGTGTGCTGAGCCCAGAAAGAGCTTTCTTACCTGATGAGAGTAAGGTACAGTGGTAACATAGATCCATACCTAGTGATGCTCTGGAATATTCCAGGAATGTAGATTCTCTGGCCAACCTGGGAGGTGGGAACTTAAGGGGGAACTGTCCATGTTCCACCTGAGGAACTAACTATCAGATCCTGAAACTATAGTTTGACCTACCCAGCGCTGGGGATCAGGCACACAGCCATAGAATTCTCATCAGTATCTAGAGAAGACTTTTCTTTGATGTGCAATATTCTACTTGCATAGATGAGAATTATGCACTTGCATGTAGTAATTTGAGACTGAAACAACTTCTCTTTCTACTGCATCTTAATTCATTTGCTTGTTTAAATCAGGATCTCCCTATTCTGGCCTGGAACTCATGATTCCCGCTGCAACCTCCTGAATTCTGGAATAGCAGGTGTATGCAACCAGAGCTGGGGTTTTTGCTACATTTTAAAACAGACAAATGAAGTTTTTTTTTTTAAAGAAAAATAGTTTATATCTTTTTGTTCTTTTGATTTTTCAAGACAGGGTTTCTCTGTGTAGACCTGTCTGTTCTGCAACTTGTTTTGTAGACCAGGTTGACCTTGAACTCACAGAGATCCACCTGCCTCTGCCTCCCAAATGTTGGGATTCAAGGTGTGCACTGCCATGGCTGGCTAATAGCTTACATCTTTATTAAAGGATAATTTAGAGGTCAGAAAGATGATTCAGTGAGTGAAAACACTTTCAGACAAGCCTTTCAGTTTGAGTTTGATCCCTGGGACCCGTATCACAGAGGGAGAACTAGCTTCCAGAGTTGTTCTCTGCCATCCAAACATGTGTTGTAGATGGGAGTTTCTGTCCTACCCGGTCCCACAGCTATTCAGTCCCAAAGAAACACACAGAGGTTTATACTAATTATAAATTGTTTGGCCTGTTAGCTCAGGTTTATTATTAACTAGCTCTTACAACTGGATTTAGAGCAGCTCTGTTGCAGTTTCTTATGAGTTCTACATCCAGAACAGCTTCAAGACTGCTGACTGAGATGATCCAGCCTCACAGAATACTCCAGTCAGGACTTGACCATAATCCTAAACTTTCTTTGGGTCTCCATAAGATTATCAGTGGCCCCAGTCAGCAGGAAGTAGCCTAGAAAACCATGCCCACATTACCCCAAAATGGATTATGGATGTTTTTCTTTGTTTTGAGTATTGGTTACAAGTTGTTATGGACAATGGTCAGTAAAAAAGCTAAACAAGGAAGAGTAGATTCAGAGTTTTTGTTTTGAAAAGAAATAAGGGGAAATACTGTGGGATAATGCTCTTGTACACTGTAAAGATTTGTCACTCATACTAATTTAATAAAATGCCAGTTGGCCAGTAGCCAGTCAGGAAGAATAGGCTGGGCAATCTGACTAAGAAAATTCTGGGAAAAGGAAAGTCAGTCACCAGCAAGATGCAGAGGAAGCAAGATGAAAATGCCCTATTGAGAAAAGGTACCAAGCCATGTGGCTAAACATAGACAAGAATTATGGGTTAATTTAAGTTGTAAGAGCTAGTTAATAATAAGCCTGAGCTAATAGCCCAAACAGTTTATAATTAATATAAGCTTCTGTATGTTTCTTTGGGACTGAGCAGCTGTGGAGCCAGGTGGGACAGAAACTTCCATCTACAGGGCTGGGTAGAGAGATGAAGGGGGTTCCATAGTGAAGTGAAGCAAGTAATGGGGGAGTGAAAGTGGGTACTACAGTCAGACAGTTAAACGGCCTGTTGCTGGAGAGGAGGAAGCCGCTGAGGGAACTGAAGATGAGCAGATGTGTGTTGAGATCAGTAGAGTGGAGGCTTGTTAGCAGGGTCCTGAATAGTGGAAGTTTCCTCTAGTTCAGATTTCTTAGAGAGAAGGAGCTGAGTTAGGGAACAGGAAGAACAAATGGAAGATTTAGAACTAAGGCAAGAAAATGCTTGGATATAAGACACCTCCTTCCACCTGCCCAATTGCTGGCAAAAGTTGCCAAAGGTCCTGTATAAGATTGGGATCCAGGTTATCGATAGGCAGACATTTTGACTGATTATCTAGTGAGTCCATACTTGACTGAAAAGGCATACAATTTTGGAAGCCCTTAAGTTGGGAGCTGAGTGTAGAAGTCTGAGGTTTTCTGAGTGGCATCCCAGTGGGGAGCTTGGAGATCCTGACAATGACACAGTTCCTATGAATGAGGCAGGGACGGAAGATCCAATAGCCTGGAATCCCTAGAATCCCGGGAATTCAGGGAGGATCAAATTAAATGGGCACAGGCTGTCCGGTGCGTTGTCACACAAAGAGCAGGGCCGGAGGGCTCCAAGCCTTAGTGAGAGAGACATGGTTACCTGGTACCACCAGGACTTGGTGGGGCCAAAACGTGAGAAACCATGCTCAAGAGAGTGGCCAGAGGTGAGTGTGGGCGATGAGTATCTTTGAAGACTGTGGTTGGATCCAAGGAAGGGGTTACACTGACCAGGAGAAGGGAAACTTACCGACTGTGCCGGTGTTGGTTGGAGGGCCCAGCGATAGATAAGTCAGGTGAAAGGTGAGCCTGTAGTAGATAGACTGGGAGCGGGATCCCGATGTGTCTCAAACTGCCTGTAGGTGGGAGGGGGCACCAGGAGAGCCTGCTAGTGTTCTCCCGTGTGGTGCAGTGGCGAGAACCAAAGTTATACCTTACAACAGAGCATATGTGGGAAGTTTACTTGGAGAAGGGAAGGGAGCAGGCGTCCGAAGAGACAGGAGTGGTGGAAGAGAGAGGGAGACATGATAGGGGCCTCTGCACAGGGAGAGCTCTAAGTAGTGGCGGTGGCTTGTGACATATTCTGTCAGGACCCTTAGAGCCCGTCAGTGTAGGTGCCTGAATACTAACCAGCACCTGTGCATAAAGAGTGCTCTTGTGGCTGCAGTTGAGAATCCTAAGGGCGGGCCAGCATAATGCTCGAATGCTAACAACTCCCCTACCCTTCTAGTTCCATTTATTTATTTATTTATTTATTTATTTATTTATTTATTTATTTATTNGAACTCAGGACCTTTGGAAGAGCAGGCAATGCTCTTAACCTCTGAGCCATCTTCCAGCCCCCCCCTTCTAGTTTCTAATGTTGTGATTAATAGCATTTCCCAAGGCATTTGGTGGAAGAAAGGGTTCTGAGTTGCAGTCCGATCCCAGGAAAACTAGGTTAGGAACTAAAGCAGAAATCATGAAGGAATCTGCTGAGTGGTTGGCTCACTGGCTTCTGCTCAGCTAGCTTTCTTAATCAACCTAGGCTCCCCCACCCCCTGCCTAGGCACACGCATAGTAGGCTTGGCCCTCCCACACCCAATCATCAATCAAAACCACAGGCCAATCTCATCAAAAATTCTTCAATTGATGATTCCCTTTCCCAGGTGTCTCTATGTGTCAGATTGACAATAAAAACTAATGAAGACAGCCACTTCCCTGTCTTTTTTGGGTGGAGATGACCTAATGAGTTTTGTTAGGGTTTTTTATTGTCCGAGTTTGGGTAAGGGGTTATACAGGAGCATTGACACCTTAACAGTGGCTATACCACTAAGGAAAATGTCTTTCCTCCACCAGCAACAGTTAAAACTACCTTCAATAGAGGTTAACAGACTAGTTAACAGATTCTTCATTAGGGGTGGAGCCTTGTGAGCCCATCCCTCCTGCATGATCAGATTTTGGTGTGTGGTTGTGGCAGCGTATGCCTTTAATCTCAGCACTCGGGAAGCAGAGGCAAGCAGATCTCTGAGTTCAAGCCAGCCTGGTCTACAAAGCAAGTAGGTCCTGTCGGTCCCGATGTGTCTCTTACCCTGTCTCAAAAAGCCAAAAATAAGAAATAAAAAGGCAGCATCCATGTCATTCCTGGAAGACAGTGTTCTACAACATTCTACAGCATCCTCCAGTGCTCACATTATTTCTGCCCCTTCTGATGTTCCCTGAGCCTTGGAGGGGGTGATACGGCCATCTCATATGTGGCTGAGTAGATAATCACTTATTATTTTGACCAATCTAAGCTTGAACTTATGAATTTTTATCTCCTTTTCCTCATGTATCATTGACATTGCTGAGAAGAACAATATTGTGCAGTGGCAGGAAAGTCTGGTTAGCCACAAGTGTGTGCTGTTTCAGTTAATATTTGCCCTAACTGCTTTGAAAACACTCCTCTGATCTATTGAAGATGAAAGTACAATCTCTGTGTTTATCTGGCAGTTTTGCTCATGGACTAATGAGTGCACTCGTCATTACCAGCAGTATATTGCTTCATACTTAAACATCAGCACACGCTGTTCCATAAATGGCCCGCATTATCATGAGAAATGATACTGTTGCCAGAATCGTTCTGGAATAAGCATTCCAGCATCAATGAGAATGGAAGAGCTCTCACTGGTGCTCCAAAACCAGAATAGCTACTGGAAGGCTTCTGTCCTGGGCCAGTCTGTCTTCTCATTTTGTACTCAAAGCAGAAAGTGAGCTGGGCTAGCAAGTAAGACTTTATCAGAAGTATATATGGCAGTCACCAGGATGTTAAGGGCAATGACCTTTCAGCTGTTTCTCCAGGACATTCTGTTCCAGGAAGCAAGTGAAGTCATGCTTGGTAAATAGGCACTACAAGCAGCACTTCAAGGGAATCTCTGAAAAAATCAATAAACCAGTATCTAATAATTGGTCTTTTCTACTTTATTCTACTTCAATATCAGGAAACATTTTAAAATGGTGTTTTACTGTTCTGTATGTGTGTGTTTATATATGATTACATGTATAAGTGGACATTTGTTCGCCACGGGGTCTATTAAGAGACCAGGGGACAGCTTTCAGTTTGTTTTGAGGCAGGGTCGCTCTCGTTCCTGCCATGTTGTGTATACTACAGGCTAGCTAGCTGGTCCACAAGCTTATAGACACTTCTTTCTTGGAATGGGAGTGTTGGAACTATAGACACATACCACTACATCTGGCTCTTTCACAGGGGCTGCAAGTGTGGAGTTTGGGTTTCTAGTCTTATGCAGCAACTGTTCTTACCTGCTGAGTCATTTTGTTTCCCTGTAAATATTTTTGAATGGAAAATTCTGTTAAACACAAATTTCCCACTTGGGGCTAGAGAAAATGCTCAGCCATTGAGAGCACTTGTTGTTCTTGCAGAAGACCAGGGTTCAGTTCCCAGAACACACATGGTAGTTCACAACCATCCATAACTCCAGTTCCAAGTGATCCTATGCCCTCTTCTGACCGCTTCAGGTACTAGGCATGTCCATGGTGTACATAGAACAAGCAGGGAAATCACTCCGCACAAAATGAAATAAATCTTTAAAAAGTAAAAACAAAGCAACAATGATAAATAGGCCACCACTTAATAAGCAAAATGTGGCAGTTTGTCTCCATATAGCTAGTGAAATAAACCTTGAACAAACTTTACCAGACTCTGACTGAAGCCCTGTGTTGAAACTCCACAGTCATTGCTGTTGCCAAACTCAGTCATTGACTATGACTCACATCATGACAGCTGGGCAAAGCAGTTTCTAAAGATAAAATGTCCTTGCTTGGACTACCAGCTCCAGAAGGGAGAAACTGCAGACCTGGATGTGGCCCCAGGAGTTGTATTTCCCAAGCCTCCCATATAACCCCAAAGAATCCTCTTCCCCTTTGGTAGACACTCCGTTACCACTGTGCCTGCTCACTGATGTCTGAAACAGCCAGACCAGTTGCTGAGTCAGTGTCTCTAGTCTCTTTTCTGCTTCCTGTGTCTTCAAGCTGCCTCCAACCTAACACAACAATGACTGTTTCAGCGGTGGCCTGTTGGTTCCATATTCAGTTGTTTTGTAACGAGGCCTCACTATGTAGCCTAGAACTTGCTCTGTAGGCCAGGCTGGGTTCTCAAATTCGTGGAGATCCAGCTGCCTCTGCCTACTAGTGCTGCAGTTAAAGACGTGCACCGCATATCGGCTAACAACAGAGATTCTCTTAACATAGTGTGGCCTCTGAAAAGCATACCCGTTTCTAGAGTGTGGAAAAAAATACTCTCTTCACAACGAGCCAAATGTTTGAAGACCATTTCATTCCTTCCATAGATGGATAAACATCAGAAAAAGGATTTGAAAAAAAAACCATTCCAACCAAAAACATGTATTAATGATTGCGCTGGGGTTTTCTCACCTTTTCTGTTTCATGTATCTCAGATTTCTATCCTCCTTTGGAGTGGTAGTTGGGGATTGTTACATAGAATATTAACAAATGAAAAAAAAATGGAGTTCTAGAAACCAACATATCCCTGTAGCATAGTATAAGTCCAACATTTTCAGAATCTATTCCGGGACACTTCTAGCTATATAAATCATAGTACAAATTGACATCTCCTATAACAAAGTTGAGTTTTCACAAGGTCTTATTTTCCATCAAACCTAACGCATTAGCTACTTAGCGTGGTGAGCAGCTCATTCATGAAGTACAGCTGGGACGTCTCTGAAAAAAGGGAGAAAAAGAGGCAGCAGGAGGTTCCTTTGGGCAGATGGTACATGGCTGTGTAAAGGACCAGGCAGAAGTCTGGATGTCAGCTCCATTGGGAAGCTGTGGCCTGGGGAGAATGAGCAGGCTGCTTCCTGTTGTGGAATCTTATTTGAAGATGTGTAACATTCATTTATGCTGCGGAATATCTGCTTAATGATGCAAAGATGTGTTGTAGTCTTTTATGTTGTATTTGTTTACCTCTGTGAAGTTGTGTTTAACCTGCCTAAAACACCTGAATGGTCTAACAAAGCTGAATGACCAATAGCAGAGCAGGAGAGAAAAATAGGTGGGACTGGCAGGCAGAGAGAATAGGAGGAGAAACCAAGGCTCGGGAGAAGAAGGAGGCATAGACAAAGGAGAAGAAGAGGATGCCAGAGGCCAGCCACTCAGCCAGTCACAGAGTGAGAAGGAAAGAGGTATATAGAAGAGAGAAAGGAAAAGCCCAGGGGCAAAAGGTAGATGGGATAATTTCAGTTAGAAAAGCTGGCTAGAAACAAGCCAAGCTAAGGCCAGGCATTCATAAGTGAGAATAAGTCTCCAGGTATCTATCTGGGATGTGGGTGGTGGGCTCCCAAAGCATAAAAACAAATAAACTATATTTTGGCATTCCAACATGGGCCTACATTTCCATATAGAGCCTGAGAAAGCTGACAAAAAGGGTGGGATACAGCTGAGTTAGGAAATTCCGCTCTGGGAAATGGACAGCACGAGAAAACACCATCCTGAGTGAGAGAACCCAGACCCAGAAAGACAAATATACTATCTAGTCACTCGTAAGTAGATAATAGACATAAAGCAAAGAACAACCAGCCTACAGGCCACAACCCCAGAAAACCTAGGTAGCAAAGAGGACCCTACTAGAGACAAACGTGGATCCGCCTAGGAAGAGGAAAAAAGACAAGATCTCCTGAGTAAATTGGGAGCATGGAGGTCAGAGGAGGGGGTGGAAGGGGAGGGGAGGAATGTATAGCACATTTCTATCCAAACAATTAAAATGAGATGCAGTTAAGAAAAAAGAAAAACGAAGAGAAACTGCTCTCCAGCAGGGTGCTTAAACAGACCTTTTCACACTAAGCAGAAACAAACAAACAAATAAAACAAGTAAAAAAACGCCTGCCAAAGAGCAGGCCACTGGCATTCCAGAGCTGGAGGATCGAATGCAGACCCCTGACAGGGCAGCAAGCTACAGGAAATCCAGTTTTCTCAGCCCATATGTTGAAGAGATTATCTGTCAGTATGTGCTTTGTATGCATTTTCATGCACAAAGAAAGAAAGGAAGGATGGAAGGAAGGAAGAGAGGGAGGGAGGGAGGGTCAGAGGGAAGAAAGGAGGGAAGGAAAGAAAGCACATATGCCAATGGACTAGAATATAAAAGACCCAGAAATAAATCCACACAGCTAAAGCCACGTAATTGTGGGCAAAGGCATCCAAAGCAATACTGGCACAAAGGCCACCTCTTCAACATGTGGAACTGGGAAAACTGGATTTCCACATGCCTGAGGACACAGGCAGCTAAAGGTTGCTGGTTTAGAGAGATGTTTTCTTCAGTGCTGTAGCCACTGGGTGAGGTGCCCAGCAATCCAAATAAAACTCACCGGGCCATGGACACAGAAGACATGGAAGTAGAAAAATTCCACAGGAGGAGGAAGGGAATGTAGCTCCAGCCTCCCAGCATGGATAGGACTGCCGAGGCCTCTGCTCTCAGGCACTGAACAGATTCTTAGCCTCTCCAGTGTGCTGAAGACCATTGCTGGATTACACAGCCCCTACCATGTAAACACTCTCACAAATCCCCTTTGATAATTAGATTCATTCTCTAAGCTTGTTACCCTAGAGAACCCCAACACAATGTCCTAACAGCAGGAGAGAGAGACCTTCCCTCTCCTCTTAGCTTTACTAGGGCTAGTTGGATGGAGCCCACAGGTGGCAGATCTTCCCACTCAGCCCACGAACTCATATACCTGCCGATCTCCTCCAGCAGGCCCACCCAGCCTCTATAGCTTGGATAAGGCATGAATCCTAAGAGTCCATGTGCTGGAAGCTTGCCAGAGCAAGGAGATGATGTGAGGTCTTTAAGAGGTGAATCCTAGGGGAAGGTCCTTAGGTCATTACAGTCATCACCCTTGGAAGGCAGTGATTTTTTTGCCTCAATCTCCTGAGCACCCTGAGTGATCATAAAAGCAAGTTGTTATGAGTCCTTCCCCCAAACTGCTATGCCTTCTTGCCAACGCTATGACTCTGGCACAAATGGTGTCACCATGACCACCATCTGCTTTCAGGCCTTTCCAAGAGGCCAAACCAACAGCTAAAATGCTGAGCTTAAAACCCTCTTTTCTTTATAAAGTTGGCCTGCCTCAAGCCTTTTATTATAGTAGCTGAAAGTAGAATAGCATACCAGCTGATTACTCCCTAATCCAGTCAAACTGACAACTAAAATTAGCCATTGCAACCATAGAAGAAAATTATTTGCCCAGTTCAGAACCACAGAGAGCTGTACTAGTTTTAAGACTACTATCTAATTATCTTAGCTTTTTTCATTTAAGTCCTGTCTCCACTGTGCCTTTTTGGGCAGGTAAGGGAATTGACTTTGGTTCCCAAAACCCACATGTGTTGGCGGAGGTTTCTGTCCCACCTGATCCTGCACTTGTTCAGTTCCAAAGAAAACACACAGAAGTCTACATTAATTACAGACTGGTTGACCTATTATCTCAGGTTTCTTATTAACTCTTACATCTTAAATTAGCCCATAATTCTTATCTGTGTTAGCCATGTGACTTGGTACCTTTTATCAGTGAGGCATTCTCATCTTGCTTCCCCTGTATCTGGGTGACTACTGCAGCCTGAGCCTTTCCTCTTCCCAGAATTCTTTTGTTCTTGTTATCCCGCCTTTATGTCCTGCCTGGTTTCCCCATCTATACTTCCTGCCCAGCTACTTGCCAATCAGCATTTTATTAAAATACAAATAACAATCTTTACAGGGTACAAGACCATTGTCCCACAGCACACATTGGAGAGAAGTGACTCCTAAAAGCCCTCTAATCTCATCCCCCAAACAATTGATAGGTTAAAAAAAAAGAGCCATACCAGATCTGAGAAAAGTCAAGCCAATCTGCATTCTGGCCTGGAGAGAAAGAGGCTCAAGGGCCCCATCCATCCTGAGGAGATACAGCCTGGAGTGGGGAGAGGCTCACAGGCCCCATCCATCCTGAGGAGATACAGCCTGGAGTGGGGAGAGGCTCACAGACCCCATCCATGATGTGGGATTCCCTTCTGTATGATGTGAATACCATTGGTTAATAAAGAAACTGGCTTGGCCTGATAGGGTAGAACAGAGCTAGGTGAGGAAAACTAAACTGAATGCTGGGAGAAGGAAGGTGGAGTCAGGAGAGAAGCGATGGAGCCGCGAACAGAGACAAACATGCTGAAACCTTGCTGGTAGGCCATGAGCCTCATGGTAAAATATAAAATAA
>LOEQ01001139.1:192997-204469 GCA_001685075.1 Bramus lutescens | reverse complement strand
AGGGACTCACAGGCCCCATCCATCCTGAGGAGATACAGCCTGGAGTGGGGAGGGGCTCACAGGCCCCATCCATCCTGAGGAACTATTTGAAAGTGATGGCTGCAGGGAAGGGAGAGACAGTTCTGCTAAGGGATGTGGACTCTGGAGTTGCCATGCTCTATGGTGGTCTTCCACCAGGGCCAGATGGGCTGCAGTTAACTAGACTCTTACCCCTTTCCTCCCCTCCCCTCCCTTCTTTCCTCCTCACACTCCACCTCTTCCTTCTTCCTTCTCTTTTGCTCTTTTCAAGGGAAAGGGTTTTGCTATGTTGCCCAGGCTGTCCCGACCTCTGGACTGCAACAATCCTCCTGCCCAAGCTTTATGAGTTGCGGGAACTACAGGTGCTGCTGCCACACCCAGCTTATAACTTAATTCTCAAACAGCTTTTTCAACAAGACTGTAAAGTCATTCTGAGCATCACCTTCTGGGCATCTGGCTACTTCGCCAGTGGGCTACTGATCCTCTGCCTCCTCTTGACAAAGCTGGGGGCCTGGGGGGTTCTTTGGCCAGCTAGCCTAGCCTACGGTGTAGATTTCAGGCTGGTGAGAGACCCTGGGGCAAAAAAAAGAAAAGAAAAGAAAAGCGGACAGTGCTCACGAAGTAACATGTGAAGTTGTCCTCTGGCCTCCAAACACGTATGTGCATGCAACCTATACACACCCCACCACCACCCCACATACTCCAGCTGCCCCCAGGAGCAACAAAGAAGAGAAGTAGCTGAACTTGGAGGTGCATCCTTGGTTTGAATCCCCACTCCACCACATGGCCCCTCTGAGCCTCACCTGCCTCTACTGGAGGCCGCTGGTGAGCTTTTCCGACCTGCAACTAGCACCAGCTCTTTCTGAAGCCCCGAGAAAAGTTCTAGTCTCTTATAGTCACATTAAAAAAAAATCTTGTCTATGAACCACCATTCCCAAGTTATATCAGCTTCAGATCCATCCCCCACCCCCACAGAACCGTTTTGAGAGTTAATCAGGTTCTTTATGTAAAGTACCTGGTGTATAGTAGATGCTCACTTAATGCTACTTTTCTCCAGAATGGCCCGTAAAAAGGATGGAAGGACAGACAGGAACTCAGGTTGGCATGTTTGTTGGATGCCCCTTTAATGTCCTGTGCTGTGGTATTCACTAGCCCAGCCTCACTCTAAGAGTGGGGTCCAGGGATGAGCAGGAAGGGGTGCTACAAACTCTAGCCCTTCGGGGAGGCATCTTTGCTGCCAATGTAGCTGTGGATCCATTCAAGGTAACTGCTTACTTTGGTGTAGACACCATAGTTGTTGAGTTGCCCACAACCCTCACCCCAGCTCACCAAGCCCACCAGGAACCAGGTGCCCCGAAAGAAGACTACCATAGGTCCCCCACTGTCACCTTCACAGGCATCTCTGTTGTCACCAAGGATGCCTGCACACAGCATGTTCTCTGAGACCACATGGTTCATGGCCTGTATGCAGTCATTTCGTGGGGCCACAGGGATGCGGATGAAGGTGAGGATAGAGGTGCGGTTCCTCCTGCCATCCTTGTCCTTGTCGGTTTGATAGCCCCAGCCTGTCACTACTGTCTCCTGGCCGGCCTGAGTGAGCTCCCGCTCTGCCAGGCCATCATTCGGCAGGCAGATGGGCACTATGGTCTTAGACAGAGTGGCTGGCTGGGCCAGGCGGAGCAGAGCAATGTCATTGTCACTGGTGATCCGACTGTAGTTAGGGTGGATGAGGATCTCCTTAATGTCCAGGTCCAATTCCCAGTGGTCCCTGCGTCGCAGATCGTACTCACCTGCAAGGCAAAGACGCTATCAAAGTATGGTAGGCTGGGGGAGCCTGCCTGACCGTGATGCTTCTGCTGCCCAGCTGCATGGTGCCCTGAACTGGGTCCCTGTGCCTCAGATCCTTAGAAAAGGTGAGCTTTCCTGCCAGGGGTATGAATAGTGGGCCCTTGGGCACAAGTTCCTAAGGGGCAGGGGGCTGGTCCGCACTCAGAATTCACAGATGGAACAGTAAAACGAAGATTGAAAGAACAGAAAAGCCAGAGACTCCTGTAGACAGGAATGGAAGAAAGAGCAACCCTGCTGGACAGACCAGCTCCAGGGCAGCAAGACCCAAAGACGAGCACCAGCAAGATCCAAGGGGAAGTAGCTGCAAGCCCCAGCAGGCACTGCTAGTGAGAATGATCTAGACCACAGAGAAGAGAGAAGTCCTCCCTACCAGCTGATGGCTCTGGGAAGCAGGGCCACAGGCCACTGTCCACACTGTAGGTGGTGTACAGCATATCAATTTTGTCCTTATCAATGCACCTTTTATTATGTGTGTGCTCACATATGTATGTGTGTATGCATGCGTGTATGTATGTATGTATGCATGTGTGTATATGTATGTATGCATGTGTGTTTGTATGTGTGTATGCATGCATGCATGTATGTATGTATGTGTATGTATGTATGTGTATATGTGCTTGTGTTCATGGAGGGTGCATGCGTGTGAGGGTGCATGTGCATGTGTGTGAGGGCATACAGAGGCCAAAAGTCAATGTTTGGTGTCTTCCTTGATTGCTCTCCTCCTTATATTGGAGGCAGAATCTCTCATTGAAGCTGAAGCTCCCAGATCCAGCTACACTGACTGGCCAGCAGGCCTACGGGCCCTCCTTCTCTGCCTTTCCGGCACTGGGATTAGTTATACTCTACCATGTCTGGATTCTACATCGGTGCTGGGAACTGAACTGAACAACTTTGACCCACTTTTCTTCCTTTTGGTATAGTGTCTGCTAAAAAGACCCTCCAGAAATGGTTACAGAGTAGGGCCTAGATGTGGGGACCCTCAGACTCTTGGGGGAGCAGCTAGCAAGACGGGCCAACATTGCACAGCTCCACCCTGTCAGTTTATTTGAAGCTCACAAGGTGTCGGGGGTCTGACCATGGCCAGGTGCAGAGGCCCACGCAGAACGGGCTCCATAGGAGTGGGAGGGAGGAGACCTGGATGTATGATGCCCCTCACAAACGTGTGGACCTAGATCTGAAATGAGCACCAGAAATTTCCCAGCTGACTGGAGTCCCAGTGTGAGCCAGGGCTAGCACAGATGCCTCTGTCCCCAAGCATCCTCTGTGGAGCCTGAGTAGTAAGGGCCAGGATCACCCACCCTGGGACAGCAAGCCTGCTTCCCCTGCTCCTCCCAGGCCTCTGGCTGCTCCTGCCCAGCCTCCGCCCTTACCGAGCCTCACAGTAAGCTTCTTGGTGTTCTCCATGCAGTGGGCTGCCGTCAGCACCCAGGAGGCATGGATGAGTACCCCTCCACAGGCCAGCTTCTTCTTGGAGTCCAGAAGGATCGCCTGAAAATGACATCACAGGCTGCCTCTGACTGTTCATAGCATAGGACCCAAGTCTTACACGACTCTCTGTAATTCCCAATCCTCCCCTGGGTTCCTGGTCCCACTGGCACACATAGCCTTCAGGTCTTTCCCCAGTGTTTTCTGTTTGTGACACTGTCTGGTATCGGCCTGTGTCAGGGACTCTTCCTAACATAGCCTATGCAGTTCCAATAGTCACCTTCCGCCATACCCACGTCAAAGTGCTCTCATGCTGGGGCTTGGGACAGGCCTTACATTCTCTGGGGAGCCTTTTTGGTACTCAGGCTGCTTGGGGCACTCAAGCCTCCCTCTGTCCCTGTCCTGATGAGCATCCTGGTCCTCATCCTACTGAGCTATTTCCAGAGTTTCTAAGCTCCCCAAATTGGTGAACTACTAGTCTGCATCTCATTCCAGAGCCTGGCGAAGACGAGAAACAAGTAAATGTTTGCTCCGCATTGAAGCTGGGATGCTCAGGGTTATCTCTCCCTTCTCGCTTTCTCCTACACTAATGCCTTCTCCAGAAACATAGTCCCTACCTTAGTTCCCACCCACAAAAGCTCTGTCTCCCCACCTCTTCCTCAACACCAGAGCTCTTCCTCCTGCTTGCTCCCATCTATGCTGTGCTGGCCAGTTTTATGTCAGCTTGACACCAGCCAGAGTCATCTGAAAGGAGGGAACCTCAGTTGACAAGATGCCTCCATAAGACCCAACTGGAGGGCATCTTCTTAAGTCGAGACTGATGGAGAATGGCACAGCCCATTGTGGGCGGGGCAACACATGGCTGGAGTCCTGCGTTCTGTATAAAAAAGCAGGCTGAGCAAGCATGGAGGGAAAGCCAGTAAGCAGCACCCCTCCATGGCTTCTGCATCAGTTTCTGTCTCCAGGTCCCTGCCCTGCTTGAGTCCTGTCCCGATTCCTCTGTTGATGAACTGTGATGTAGAAATGTAAGCCAAACAAACTCTTTGCTTCTCATGTTTCTTTGGCCATGGTGTTTTGTCACAGCAACAGTAACTGTAGCTAAGACACATGTCTTCCCCTGAATTCCAGCTCCAACCCCAGCTCCAACCCCCGTTTCCCCCCCATCCCCTCAAGCAGCAACACTTCTCTCACGTCAGCAGGGGTCCCGGAAGACTGTCTCTCCTCCATGCCCTCACCTGCCAAGGACTGTCTCCCTGCTTCGTCAGTGTTCCGTTGACAATCCTTGGATCTTGTTCTAGTTCATCTTCTGGGTCTGCGTCCCTGCTTTTGCGTTTCTTCTCCATCCGCCTCCCCAGCTTTCCGCATGGAAAATTCACTGAGAGTAAAATAGAGGTGGTAAAGGGCCTCCCTGGCATGACTCCCAGGGCCCTCTCATCTGTCTGTAGGCTAGGCTGCCACCGCGGAGGATTCACGATGTACAGCTTGGGACTCCAAATCAAATAGTGCCACCTACTGGCAAGAACTGGCCAAGCACTATTACTACCTAAATGTCCCTGAGCTGATGATGAAAGCTATCATGGATTCATTATACTCCAGGGTTATGGGTTATGGGTGATGGATTATCCCCAAGATATATAAAAAAAGGCTCCTGTTTGGATGCTACCAAGCTCCTAGGGAGATGATAAATTACACGGACTGGTCTGCGGATATAACTCAGCTGGTAGAATGCTTGCCTAGCACACATATGGCCCTGGGTCAGATCCCTACTGCATGAACCAGGCACAGTAACACACATCTGTAACCACAGCATTGGGAAAGTATGGCAGAAGGATCTGAAGTCCAAGGGAATCTTAGGCTACACAGTGAGTTTTAGGTCAGCCTGGGCTACATGTGACCCTATCTCAAAGTAGGGGGCAAATTATGGAGAAAACGCTTAGTATTTTTTTTTCTCTAAAGGTGCATGCGTGTTTTACCTGTATGTATGCAAGTACACTGTATTTACGTACACTGCGTGTGTCTGGTGACCTCAGAGGCAGGAAGAGGTCACCAGATTCTCTGGAACTGGAACTAAGGATAAAATGTGAGCTGCCTTGTGAATCACGGTCCTGTGCAAGAACAGCAAGTACTCTAGATTGCTGAGTCATCTTACCAGCCCCAGAAGGGNGTGTGTGTGTGTGTGTGTGTGTGTGTGTGTGTGTGTGTGTGTGTGTGCATATGCGTGCAGTTGCACATGTATGTAGAAGCCAGTGTGTTTCTTGTTTCTACACTTTACTCTTGAGATAGCCTCTCACTGAGTGTAGAGCATGACTGGCAGTGACTCCTAGGGATCCTACTGTCTCTGCCCTCCCCCCAGCACGCTGAGGTTACAGGCACATATAACCATGTTTGGCTTTTTTAATGCAGATTCTGGGGATCCAAACTCAGGTCCTTGAGCTTGTATGTGAGCTGTTAACCAAGCAGTCTCCAGCTCTGGGCGATTCATTTTGAAACCTCTCTTCCCATAGCAGTGGGCACAGCTGGCGGTCTGGGAGGTCCTGCTTCTAGAAATGTTGAATGCTAGTTGGGAGATCTAAGCTGGTGAAGCTGAGGAACACCATCAGCGGCGGCAAGTGAGGAATGACAGAATGGAAAGCAAAAACGAAATTCCAGAAACTGGCCAGTAGGTGGATATAGTAGTAACTGGCTTGGCAAACCGAGAAGCAAAAGTCTCTCCTGGTAGCAAAGTTCCCAGAAGCTGGGATTTCACAGACAGCACCTTTCTGGAGTCCTCTAAATCCCCGGAGTAGAGGCAGTACAGATAAGACTGCTTGTGGGGCATGGTGCGAGCTGACAAGGGAGGCTTGGAGAGCCCTCCTCATGGCTTGCCTCCCCTTTCTCACCTAAAGAGGTCCATTCCTTCAGAAGGGGAACCAGAGGCTGTGAGAAAAGACTGCAGACAGTTCTGTGGTAGTGTGGAATGTCTAGAGGGCCTCAGGCTGCAAAAACGACAGAGCCTCTGCCCATCCTACTCCTGGGTGCTGGAAGGCAACTGAGAGCACCCACCAGCCTTGTAGGCACTCTTCTCAAGCCCTGCCTCAGTGTTCAGACCTAAGGATCTGAACCAAGTGTCTGCAGATGACTCTAGCCTTCAGGAAAGCTTGCAGGAAGGCAGGCCTGTGGGGATTTCTTGAAACTTCCTGGAAATGTATCATTTCAAAATACAAACTTTAGGACCTGGAGAAATGTCTCAGCATTGGGGAGCACTGGCTGCTCCCCTGGAAGACCCAAGTTCAATTCCCAGCAGCCACATGGTGGTTCACAGCTGTCTATCGCTCCAGTTCCAGGGGATCAATTGAAACAGATATGCAAGCAAGATGCTTATTCACATGAAATAAACAAATCTCTAAAAAATTACCCAGTTTAAACGTGTGTTCCTGTATAGTGACTAGAAGATAAAGTTATAAATAGTTCCCTGAAAAAAATGCAAAGTCAGGCCTGGGGATAAAGCTCGGGTGGTTGAATGCTTGCCGGGCTTAGAGCTCTGAGTTTCACCCGGGTACCAAATAAAATCAACTGTGCACGCCCATCGTCCTAGAACTCTGGAGATAGAGGCAGGAAGATGAGGAAATCAGTCATTCTCAGTAATACAATGAGCTCAAGGCCAGCTTGGGACACATGAGACTGTTTCAGGGGGAAAAAAGATCAGATATAAAAAATAGAAGAGGTAATAAGTATAAATGTTGTAAGAGATCCAGAAAGACAACAAAGAAAGCACAGGGGAGAGTGCCAACAAAATGATCTCAGGGTGAAGGGAAGCAGGTGGACAATCTTCAAGCATTCAACCTCTCCTCTCTTCCCCAAACCCAGTTCCCCAGCCTCATCCACATCTCTGTAGCACACTGCCAACTGAAGCCTCTCCTTCCTTGCCCCACCACCAGCAGATCAAGAAGGTCTCCTAAGGCTCCCTCAGCACCACCCTGTTGTCTCAGGCTCCACCTTGCACCGGCTACTCCCTGNCTCCCTGGTTACCAGTGGCCACACCTGGAAGGACCCCCAGAAGCATTCACTACCAGGCAACCCATAGCCATAGCACTCCATAAGAACCAGAAAGGGCAACAGAAATCAATGAAGAGAACACCATCAGCACCTAACATTACAATCATTCCAAACCCAGATGCTCAGCCTCCAGTGTCAAAATACAACCAACAACAGCCAGGACAATATGTCTCCATGGAAGCCCAGCAACCCTACCACAGCAGGCCCAGAATATAGTTGAAGCACCAGACAAGGACTTCAAAATGGCATTTATAAATATACTGCATGTCCCTAAAAAGGAAATGAATAAATCCATTAAGAAATCCATGAAAACCAAAACACTGTAACGAGGGGAAGAAAGCCGTTCAAGACTTGCAAGTGCAAATACAATCAATAAAGAAAATTCAAACAGAGGGGAAACTGGAAATGAAAAGTTTAGGAACTTGAGCAGGGAACTCAGAGGCAAGCCTCATCAACAGAATACAAGAAATGGAAGAGAAAATGTTAGGCATTGAAGATAAGATAGAATAAATGGACACATCAGTCAAATCAAACATTAAATATTAAAAAAAAATCAGGTACAAATTATCCAGGAAACCTGGGACACTAAGAAAAGACCAAATCTAAGAATAATAGGAAGGAGACAAAAGACACAGAAAATATTTTCAACAAAGTCATAGAAGAAAATTTCCCCAACCTAAAAAAGGAGATAACTTTCAAGGTACAAGAAGCATACAGAACACAAAACAAACTGAACCAGAAAAATGGATTCCCCTCCTCACCTAACAAAACAGTAAACATATGCTGTGGAATAATCTCTTGTATACTAAAAAGATTTGTCACTTGAATTAGTTTAAGAAAATGCTGATTGGCTACTAGCCAAGCAGGAAATATAGGTGGGGCAACCAGACTAAGGATAATGGGAAGAAGAATGGTGGAGTGAGCAGTCGCCAGCTAGATGCAGAGGGAGCAGGAGATGAATGTGCCATGTTAATAAAGGTACCACCACATGGCAGAGTATAAATAAGGCATATGGGCTAACTTAAAATGTAAGAGTTAGCTAGCAAAAAGCCTGGGCTATCAGCCAATCATTTATAAGTAATATTAAGCCTCTGAGTCAATTATTTGGGAAGCAGCCGCTGGGTATTTGGGAACAGGTGGGCAGTTGAGAGAGAAACTTCCAATTCCATATGGTGCCCAATGTGGGGCACAAATCCACAACTCTAGGATTAAGATGTGGACCCAGAAACTTCCCAGAGCGGGGGTGATAAACATGGCTTCTGCTGGTACCTCTGCCATGAGTTCTCAGAACCAACAAATGGGGTGGAGCCAATCACCAAAGCACTGCTTTGGTCCTAGCCATGCTGCTTAGCAGTTTAAATAGTCATATGGTTAGAAAAAGAAAGAGATACGCAGTAAAGATAGATTAAGGCAAAAACCCTCTGAACAGATTACAGTGTGTTTAAAATATATGTAGGCTTGGGAGAGAACAGAAAGAGGATAGAGGAAATCCTTAAAAAAGAAAGAGTAAAAAATATAATAAGCCATGTAAAGATGAGAAATACACAGAGAGTCTGGATACTGTATTATTGTATTGTCTTTACATTTTTTGACTGTTGATAAACAAATGATAACTGAGAGACATTTGATTATGATAGCTGCTAGAGTAAACCAACTTACATATTTTAAAAATATCTTGACTTCAAAATTTAAGTCAAAAGATATGTTATTTTGGGAAATGTAATTGTAAGAAATGAGAGGCTGTGGATTCATTCTGGGTAAAGAAAAATCAGATTTGATTGAGGAAGAGCCCCTGAAAAATCTCTGATGGGAACGGATGACCCAGATGATCCAAAGTTTCTGGAGAGTGTCTCTGTTGCAGTTTCCTCTGAGTTCTATATCCAGAACAGCTTCAAGGCTGCTGGTTGAGATGACCCAGACCCACAGAATACTCCAGTCAGGACATGACCATAATCCTAAATCTTCCCAGGGTTCTTCAAAGATTCCCAGTGCCCCCAACCAGCAGGAAGTAGTCTAGAAAACTGTGCCCACATTTCCAAAAATAAATTATGAATGTTTGCCATTGTTTAGGGGGTTGGTTAAAAGTTGTTATGAACAATGATCAGAAAAACTAAACCAAAGAGATTAGATTCAAGGATCTTGTTCTGAAAAGAAAGAGGGGGAATGTAGAAATGATAGGATGAAAGTGTAGATTATTGTATCTACTTTAATCCAAAATACAACTGTTAATCTTACATACTTTACATTGGTATGGATTTTGACTTATTGATACAAATTTAAAGTTAATTTTGTTATACTGTATGTATATTTCTACTCTTATTTAGGATATTATGTTTATGCAGTGAGAGGCGGATATAGGCAGATCTCTGTGAGTTTGAGACCAGCTTGGTCTACAGAGTGAGTTCCGGGATAGGCTCCAAAGCTACAGAGAAACCCAGTCTCAAAAAAAAATAAACAGAGTAATATATAATTAAGATATACAGATTAATGGTCATCTATATTAGCAAACTTATAGTCATGTTAGGTATGTTTTCAAGGTCATACAGAGATATATTTCATATAGATAAGCAATCTTCAAACACTTCAAAGTCATTTTAAATGTCTTAAGAACTTAGACTTTTCTCAACAGTGAGAACAGTGCTGCTCTTGGCAGCAACAATTACTTCAAAAAGGATGATGGACACCAAAGAACCTCTGTATGGGGTTTGTCTTCTTTTTTGCAAAAGCTAGCAATATGGGTAAAGAAACTGCCCTTGCCTCAACTGCTGATAGTTACTGTCCAAACTGGACCAGTAGGATGCAAAAAAGGTGACTGTTAAACTTTGCCAAGACAAGGTAGGATAGTTCTTCAAAATTACCTGCTTCATAGGAAAGTCTGTCAGGTATGTTAAGTCTGTAGGCCAGTCCCCAACATTACAGAGGAACTTTGGGTGACTGTTCAGGCAGTCTGAGTTCCTTGTCATTAGGTAACATTTCACTTTCTGGGGTATTTGATGGGGTAGAAGACTAAAAAGTTACAGTTTTCTTTAGTTATGATAAAAGATAAATTAGATGCAAAACTTTGGACTCACAAAGATAAGATAGATAAAAGAGTATTTTTTTCCTAATTTTATGAAATACAAATAGCCTGGGTATTGTAACTGTAATTCTTACTTGATAACTGTTTTTGTTGTTTACAATCTTACTATCTTAAAGTTAAAACTGTCCTTTTTAATTAGACAAAAAGGAGGAAATGCTGTGAAATAATCCTTTTGTATACTGTAAAGATTAGTCACTCCAGCACTCAGGAGGCAGAGGCATGCAGATCTCTGTGAGTTTGAGGCCAGCCTGGTCTACAAGAGCTAGTTCCAGGACAGGCTCAAAAGCTACAGAGAAACCCTGTTTCAAAACAAAACAGAACAAAAAAGATTAGTCACTCAAATTGGTTTAATTAAACACTGATTGACCAGTAGCCAGACAGAAAGTATAGGTGGGGCAACCAAGTAAAGATATGATGGGAAAAAGGGCAGAGGGAGGAGCTGCCAGCCATAGCCAGATGCAGAGGGAGCAGGAGACAAATGTGCCATGCTAATAAAAATACTGCCATGTGTCAGAGTGTAAATAAAGAATATAGGTTAATGTAAGACTTAAGAGTAGCTAGTAATAAACCTGAGCTATCGGCCAAGCATTTATAAGTAATATTAAGCCTCTGAGTAAATTATTTGGGAAACAGATGGGCAGTAGAGAAACCTCTGATTACAAACATAAAGAACAAAAAATATTAAAAGCTGGAATTGTAAAAGGGAAAAGACCAAATAACAAACTAAGGCAAATCTATTAGAATAATACCTGGCTTTTCCATGGAGACTCTAAAAGCAAGAAGGTCCTAGACAGATGTTCTACAAACTCTAAGAGATCAGAGATGCCAGCCCAGAGTACTATACCCAGCAAAACTTTCAATCACAATAGGTGGAAAGAGGAAGACAAATGGTGTTGGTCAGATTGGATGGGTGCAAATAGAAGAAGGCGAATAGATCTATCTTTAGCACTTTGCACAAAATTCAACTACAAATGGATCAAAGACTTTAACACAAGGACAGATACACTAAACCTGATAGAATGATGTAGGAGGGTCATCTGTCTATGTGTTACTTTCATTGGTTAATA
>LOEQ01001139.1:152460-167919 GCA_001685075.1 Bramus lutescens | reverse complement strand
ATTACAGATGGTTGTGAGCCACCATGTGGTTGCTGGGAATTGAACTCAGGGCCTATGGGAGAGAAGCCGGTGCTCTTAACCTCTGAGCCATCTCTCCAGCCCCCTGAGCTGATTTTTTAAGAAGTTTTATTACATTTGTTATTATTCTATTTGTGTATCTGCTCATACACTGTGTGTGTGTGTGTTTGTGTGTGTGTGTATACAAGAGTGCCATAGTATGCAAATGAGAGTCAGAAGGAATTGGTTCTCTCCTTCCATCATGTGGATTCAGGTCACCCAGCTTAGTGGCAAGTACCTTAACAGGCTGAACCATCTTGAAGGCTCAAGATTTTTGGTTTTGAGATTTTGTGTATTTGCTTGCTTTTTAAGACAGGATGTCATGTACTCCAGGCTGGCTTTGAACTTGTTATGAAGATGAGCATGACCTTGAACTTATGATCCTCCTGCTTCCACTTCTACAAAGTTGGAATTAGAGAGTTACCTTGGTGCTGTGTCTGGAATCCAGGGCTTTATCCATCCATGCAAGGCAAGCACTAGACCAGCTGAGTCACAGCCCCAGCACCCAGCGATTTTTTAAAAATTTATTTATTTTATTTTATGCGCATTGGTGTTTTGCCTGCATGTCTGTCTGTGTGAGGGTATTGGATGCTGGAGTTACACAGACAGTTGTGAGCTGCCATGTGGGTGCTGGGAACTGAACCCAGTGTTCTGGAAGAGCAGTCAGTGCTCTCAACTGTTAAGCCATCTCTCCAGCAGCCCCTTCCCAGGTTGATTTTTTTTAAGTGTTAAGAGCTGAGTGAAATCAGAGCAAGAGATTTTTTTGATTTTCATAGGTTTCATTTATTAGTTTAAATAATAATTTTATTGTTAATAATTAATAATTTCACAGTATTAATGATAGCAAATATATCTAAGTTATGGTTCTAAATTAGGTGACTTCAGTGAAAACTTTTAATAATGTTATAACATTTTTATTCAATAATAGTACATGTTTGACAATTTCAATATAAGTATTTTAATATCTGCATTCTAGTATACAGGAATGATAAACAATAATAATGTAATAATAATAAGATACCTATATGATTTAAGAGTAAAAATTCATGTTGAAAATAGAGTGGAAAGGATATAACCTAACAATATATTAAATGATGGTGATTCTATCCCTGTGAGCTGGTGTACAGTTAGTGTCTCTAAGTCTAAAGTAATTTAAGTAAATTGTCGTTTGAGGCCAAGTGGAGCAGCATCACACCATGCTCTACAATTTTGTATTCAGTTCTGGAGATCTATGTTGAAAAAAAAAACCACTGGTAAGCAATTATTTATTGAGGAGAATGACCAAAGGAATTCAGTTAAACATCTACCACCGTGTTGCTAACTTGCCAAGCCCTTTGTTGCTATTATAGCGAATTCAAATGAGTAATATGTACGAGAAATATCAGATTGAAAATGAGAAATCATTATATGAAGTGTTCTATGTTCTGAGTTAATAATTTACCTACTGTTCTATGTTTTCAAGCAGGAACTTTGGTGACATGTTTCTTCACCCTTACAAGAACATAACGCTACATCTTACATTTTCTGACACATAGCAATCCAAAATTTTGTTTCATCCCAGGTATTTTGTAGAATATGCCAAAACTGAATGCAAGATACCGGTCTCATTCATTTCAGTATTTTTTTTAACTTTTCATTGCTACATTTATCAGATTCCCTTAGTGAGCAAGAAATTTTAAACCAGAGTCAGGGTGTTTCTACCTTTCCTTTGCCAGTAGTCCCAGATTTCTCGTGTTGAAGGCCCACACTCTTTAAAACAGAACTAATTTGTTGGTCCCTTGACTCTTTTTTTCAGTAAACACCCTCAGTATGGCAGAGGCAGGTAAGGAACATGAAGATGCCTTCAATGGAGAGTCAGTCTAGTGGGGTCAGTCAAGCACCAGCAACCTAGTGATGGAGATGAGCCTAGTGCTGGTGCATTAGGCTCTCAGGAAAGCTGACAGATGGCTGGATGGCTTGGTTATGATTGGAGGATCCCTCAAGGGGCTGCAGGTGAGAGTTTAATCACCACGTGAAATGTTGAAGGAGAAGCTGAGCCTGGTGTTCAGAGGAAGGCTTGGGAGGTGATTAGGGTTGGGGGGGGTGTCATCAAGAGAGACATTCATGATTGGATCCTGATGGCTTTGTAAGAAAACGCTACACACACAGAGCATGCTCCTTATTTCTTGCCATATGATATCCTATGTCAATCTCAAAGACATCTTAGACTTTGGCTCAGGATCATATGCCCAAATGATTCTGTTTTTATAGTATTACTCTGAGAGGCCAAGGAGACAGCTCAATTGGTAAAGTGCTCACCTTATGAGCATGAGAACCTAAGTTTGATTCTCAGAACCCACATTAAAACAAACAAACCCTCTGGAGGCAGAGGCAGGCAGATCTCTGTGAGTTCAAGGCCAGCCTGATCTACAGAGTGAGTTCCGGGACAGCCAGGGCTACATACAAAAACCTTGTTTCGAAAGAACAAAATCAAAACAAAAACCCCAAAGACATTAGATGTAGGGACTCACACCTTTAATCCCAGCACTTGGGAGGCAGAGTCAGGTAAATTCAAGGCCAGCCTGGTCAACATAGTGAGTTCCAGTCCAACCAGAGAAACACAGTTAAACCCTGTCTCAAACAAGACAAGACAAAACCAAACCAATAAAATCCCAAATGGACTGTACCTGAGGAATAACAGCCAAGAGTGTCTGTGAACTGCACATCCACCCACACAAAATATGTGAGATTGTACACATGCAGTAATGTACAAACACACATGCATGTATTGTTATGGTAGTTATGGTATGTTATAGTAGATTGTCGGGCTCAGTAACAACATTTTCCTGAGCCTGAAACAGAGATAGAGACCTGCCTCCTTGAGTTGCACTGTGCAGGAAGCCTCCAGCCCCGAGCTCAGCCATTACTAGTAAAGCCTCACAGCTTCAGAAAGCTTGTCCCAGAAACTTGAGTCTGCACTGGACCATCAGGCCTGAGGGTACCTGCGTTCTAAAGGACTTGGGTCTGGAAAGCAGGTGCCAGTTGGTAAGAATGTCAAGGAGCGAGACTGGAGAGATGGCTCAGTGGTTAAGAACATTTTGTTGCCCTTCCAGAGGACCGGGGATGAATTGCGAGTGCCCACATGTCAAGTCACAACTGTCCGTAATTTTAGTTCCAGAAAAATCTGGTACACCCTTCTGGCCTCCACAGGCACCATGAACATACGTGGTGTGCAGACATGCATTCAGGCTAAACACCAATGCTCACAAAATAAAATAAAGGCTAGAAATCAAAACAACTAAGAAAGAAGGAATAAGAGGGCTGGTTATGGCTTCCTACCTCAAGCAGAGTTTAAATTCAGCTTATAGGGTGAGCATGTGGCTCGGTGGCTCTTGGTTCCATCACCTTGAACCAGGAGAAATGTTTCCAGGATGGAAGAGAAGTGACAGCCAGTCTTGGAGCTTCCATTGACATAAACACAGTTCATGTAGCCAGAAGCTGTAAAAATTGGACAATGTGTAGTTCTTGTAAGACAACTGTTGGGTGACTCAGATATTCAGTGGGGGGCTGGCATTTCTAACCAGTGACCCATAGTGGGCAGGCAAACTGACGCAGGAGAGCAGCTGCACTCACTTGCACTGGGATCGTTCTGGCCTAATGCAGGGAGAATTCTATAGGTTTCCATTCCTGCTCTGAGAGACTGCCCTGGAGAAGCGCAGCTGCAGAGCTCAAGATATGTGCCATGGTAAAGGTATGCATACATACAGAGATACTCTGTATACATACATACAGAGCCTGACTCTGGAAATGAAGCTTGAAGCCCTGCTTCTTTGGATAATTTTGCATAACTGAGAAAGTGAATGTTCCCTGGAACTCGAATTTCCTGATTGTCCAAGGGAGAGGATGGCAGCTGTGTGGATCAACCAGGACACTGAGCGCATGCTGTAAGGTTTTGAAATGTCATCTCACATTCTCCCTTCAGAAAGTTAGAGGTCTTAAATGGCCTGCCCAAGTTCAACCAAACGCCAGAGCAGGCGCCTGGTATGTGTGCTCGCTTTGGCTCTCGGCAAGCAGGTGAGACGCTGGGAACTGGCTCCGTTCCATTTGGGAATTCCACAGTCAGGTGGGTCTGCTCTCCAAGCCTGACTTGAATGTGTGCACCGGTCCCAGAGGAACTAACAACTCAGGAATGAGTCACCCTGGCTCATTGCAGCAGGAGACCCCTCCTCCCTGCTACTTGGGCCAAGGCCTGGTTGCTCAGCAACGAGACATAATATATATAAATAAAATGCAGCTTCTTGCTTCAGGAGGAAGGCCTGATGTCTTCTTGCTTCTCCTGTCCATTCATCCCCCCACTAGCTTGCCCAGGTTCATTGATTAAATGCTCAAAGCCCTCACTACAACAACCAGTGGCAGACTCTTAACTGTGGGTGCTGGGTTCTGCAGGCGCCTGATTAGATAAGTTGCCTCGGGGTGGTGCAGAAGGGGAGAGGCTTGGCAGGCACACTGAACTTTACTGCCTGGATTACTGGACAAGGGCGGCTTGGCTGGACATGAGTGCCCGACCCTGAATCAGAAGGTGCCCCAGGCTTCTGCGGGGAAATGGTGTCCATTTCCCACGCATGGGTGGGACTTATGCTACCATGGAATCACCTGACGGCAGGGACTGCCTGAACTGGCACCTGCACTTGTCTCTGGTGACTCATTTTATTTAGGTGCAGAACACCTAGATCCCTGGGCAGTACCTGAAAGTTAGTGCCTCAGTCAGATATGCACACAGACACAACCATTAGTTTAGGAAGCCTCTCTGGGACAACACTGAACTTGCATGTGTATATATATATATATATCTCCATCCCCGTATCACACACACATCACTTCATTAATCTTTACAAATAATTTGTGATTTTTTTGGAAGGGTCAACTTTATTACGGCTTAGTTTAAACCTTTGAGACTGTTTTAGGTGCACACACAGATTTGACATCACAGCCTTCAAGATGCATTGCTTCTTCCACAGAGAGTTTCCCTCGTTGCCTTTCCTAGACAGCCCACCAATGGCCTCTAGATAGGCCTTGTTCTTAGGAGAATTTAATATAAATGAAACCATATATGATGTAATGTTCTATCTGCTGTCTTTCAGTTAGCATAGTGCATTTGTTGGCTAACTTTTAAAATTACATTGAGCTGTGTGTGTATGTCTCCACGCATGCTCTAGGTCAAAAGGATGACTTTCAGAAGTTAGTCTCTCCCTTCCTCCTGGGGGTACCTGGGTTGGAACTCAGGTCCTCAGACTTTGGAGGCAAACACTGTATCCACTGAGTCATCTCACCAGCCACATTGTGTTTCAACCCTGTTCATATTCTCATTGATTCTTCCCCTTTCTTTATTAATCCACTTGTGAATATTCAAATTGCTTGGAGCTGTACTAACAGGATGGAACACACAGATGCAAGTGTTTGAACACATAGCTTCACTTCTCCTGTGGAAATACCTAGGAGAGGAAATGTTGGCTTCTTAAATGGGCACATTGTCATCCCTATTCTATAGAAGAATGGTGCAATCACAGAGAGGCTAAGCAGCTGCCAGAAGTTCAAAGCCATCACTGACCTCTTCCCTAAGAGTTCACCCCACCAATATAATAAAACAGGTAATTTGTGTGTGTGTGTGTGTGTGTGTGTGTGTGTGTGAGCAGCTTTTTGTTTTTGGTAAATAATTACTACATATAGGCTGAGTTCAAGTTTGTAGCTTTCATACCCTGACTGTCCTTGAGTACAAGTTGTAACCACAGCAAGTACATGTCCTGAGGACCAATGAGAGCTTAAGCTAGAGGTCTATAAGGCTGGGTTTTTTTGGTTAGTTTTGTAAAGATAACATTTGGTAGTTATATTCTTTTGTTAGGAAGAGCATCTTAGTCTGGTTTTTGCATTGCTGTAACAAAGTATGTGAGGCTGGGAAGTTTATCAAGAGTATAAGTTTATTTGACTCACAGTTTGGAATCTAGGAAGCCCCAGGGCACCCATATTGCCAGTGTTTGGTTGGTATCTGGTAAGTGTCTTCTTACTGCACTATAATAGGGCAGATACCACAGTGCCCTGCTAACTACAATCTCTCTATATACAGCTTCCTGTACTTGTGCCTATGGAGGTCAGAAGTCAACTTTGGGTGTCTTCTTATTTGCTTCTCCATTTAAAACAAAACAAAACAACATTTATACATGTGTGTGTGTGTGTGCTTGCATGAGTTTATGTGCATCAAGTAAACACAAGAGACAGTACAGAAAGAGGGTATTGGACCCCCTGGAACTGGAGTTACAGTGGTTCTGAACCACCATGTGGGTGCTGGGTACCAAACCCAGGTTCTCTGGAAGAGGAGCAATTCTGGGCCCTGCTTTCTTGTTTCTTTGTTTGTTTTTTGGTTAAGGTCTCATGTAGCCCAGGTTGACCTCAAAGTCAATGTTCAGCTGAGGCTAACCTTAACTGTCTCATTTTCCTGCCTTCACCTCTCAAGTGCTGGAATTATAGGCACATGCCACGGTCCTGCTGCAGCTGGGGTCTGGTGATGTCCATGGCCAGTGTTAGCACATGGGCAGAGGGTAGATTTGAGGGGACAGGGAGATAAATGGGCTTGGGATGCATGATGTCAAATTTACAAAGACTCAATAAAAGCTAAGTTAAAAAAGATGAAGAGCTGAGTAGTGGTGGTGTCTTTAATCCTAGCACTTGGGAGGCAGAGACAGGTGGATCTCTGTGAGTTAGAGGCCAACCTGGTCTACAGAACGAGGTTCAGAACAGGTTCCAAAGCTAGAAAGAAACCTTCTCTTGAAAAACCAAAAAGAAGAATGAGGAGGAGGAGGAGACGAAAATAGCAGGACGAGTAAGCCACGTGGAGCAAACCAGTAAGCAGAACCCCGCCATGGCCTCTGCATCAGCTTCTGCCTCCAGGTTCCTGCCCTGCTTGAGTTCCTGTCCTGACTTCATTCAATACTCAACAGTGATTTGGAAGCATTAGCCAAATAAACCCTTTCACCCCCAAATTACTTTTGGTCATGGTGTTTCATCACAGCAATAATAATCCTAACTAGGACAGGAAGAGAATAACAAGATCTATAAACAGCAGAAAAAGAAAAAAATAGACAATCTTTATTTTACTTTGAGCCATAGAAACTGGAAGTGAAGTGTGGACCATCAGACCCCTAAGAGAAGAAGCTGCAGGGGTTCCCAGAGGATGCCAGGAAGCCTACAGCACACAGTGTCTAAGATACAGTGGTTCCCAGAGGATGCCAGGGAGCTTACAGTATACAGTCAGTGTGTCTATGATACAGGTTATCATCATTAATGATTTTAAGTTGAATTTTTAAAACTGATTTTTAAGCGTTGAGTATGTGTTGTATTGTTAGTGAGGGGTGTGTATATGTGTGTTAGTGTGAATATGTGCTCATGTACCTTGGGTGCACATGTGCGCTCATGTGTATTCAGGCTAGAGGTTGGCCTTGAGTATTGTTAGATTAGGATGATGGAGGTGATGTAGAAGTAAAAGATAGAAGACAGGCATCTCTAGAAGCAGGATTGCTCTTTTGACGGGAACTGAAGAGCCACAGTCTTTTAGAGGAAGTGGAGGCTGTGGCATTGGGGGCTTGAAGTGGGGAAGGATATATCAGGGTGAGCTAGTGGGTAAGTTTCTGGCTTTAGCCCTGCTTCTGAAGTTTCAGATAGGAACTATTTGTTACAGCAGTTACTCTTGAGTGTTGTAGAACATTATTTTAACTAAGCAAAAATGTGTTACATTTGTTTATGCTGCAGAGCATTACTTTAACTATGCGAGGGTGTGTTACATTTGTTTCTGCTGCCTTTGTTTACTTATGTAAAGATGTGTTTGTTTCTGCCATCCCTGCCTAAGGTACCTGATTGGTCTAGTAAAAAGTCGAACAGCCAATAGCTAGGCAGGAGAGGAATAGGCAGAACTGGCAGGCAGAGAGAATAGAAAGGAGGAGAAATCTAGGCCTGAGATAGTGGGAGAAGGGGAGGAAAAGGGAGAGAAAGAGAAGAGAATGAGGGAGAAAGAGAGGGACACTCCTGGGGCCAGAAGCCAGGCAGCCTCCAGCCAACAAGAAACAATGAAAGTAAGATCTACAGAAGAAAAGAAAAGTGAAAAGCTCCCAGGCAAAGCATAGTTGAAGAGAAACAGGTTAATACAAGTTAAAGAAAAAAAGAAGTTAGCCAGAAGTGAGCCTAAGCTAAGGCCGAGTATCCATAACTAATAAGAAGTCTCCAGGTCATGATTTGGGAGCTGGTTGGCGACTCACAAGCTTTGCCAGACTGAGATATTTTTATCCTTTAGATATTTCCTCAATTTCCCTGTACCTTATTTTTTGAAACAGCATCTTTCACTGAGCCTGAAGCTCACTGACTGGTCCAGGCTGGCTGGCCAATGAACTCCAGGGATGCACTTGTCTCCTCCCCTCCCCACTCCCAAGTACTGGGATTGTAGGTATGCACGAATGCATTTAAGTGTGTGAATGGGTGTGCTTGTGACACACACATTAATTAAAAACCTTATAAAATAGTTCTTTTAAAGATAAAGAGTAGTAGAAGTACTTGACCTCTGGCCTCCACATACATGTTCATGCAAGCCAATTGCACATATGTACACACATATACACACATCACACTGTCAACACACATATATTCGCATCACATATACAACACACATATACACACATCACATGTATGACATGCACATATACACATCACTCATATAACACATATCAACACATCACACATACAGCACACATATAAACACATTACTTGCACACACACACACACATACACACACTAACCACAACAAACCCACAACAAACCCAAAGTACTTAAAACAGAGTCCTAATGACCTGCACCTCTTACAGACCCTCACACATCCCAGTATGGTTACCTGGTGTCTTAGCTACTTTTCTATTGCTGTAAGAGACACCATGAGCAAAGGAACCTGTAAAAGGAAGCATTTAGTTGGAGGCTTGCTTACAGTTTCAGAGGATGTGCCCATGGCTATCATGATGGGAAGCATGGGAGCAGGTAGGGAGGCATGGCACTGTGGCAAACAGTAGCTGAGAGCTTACATATGATTTGCTAGCATGTGGTAAAAAGAGTGGCTCAGATTGGTGTGGATTTTAAAACCTCAAAACCCAATCCTGGTGACACACCTCCCAACCCTCTCCACACAGTTCCACTAACTGGGGACCAGCATTCAAACACATGAGCCATGGGGACCATTCTCGTTTAAAGCACCACACATGAACGATTACATCTATTAAAGAAATCCAAAATAATAAAAAAATAATCTGGGTAGTGGTAGTACACATATTTAATCACAGCCCTTGGAGGCAGGGGCAGGAGAATCTCTGAGTTCAAAGACCAGCCTGATCTACAGAGTGAGTACTGGGACTCACAGAGAAACCCTGTCTCAAAATACCAAAGACACACACACACACACTCTCTCTCTCTCTCTCTCTCTCTCTCTCTCTCTCAGAATAAACATAACTTTGTTAAGGACAATATCTCAACTATAACACACAGTCCTAGGTCCTCTAAACTCATGTCCTTATACAGTGCAAAATTTGATTTCACTGTCTCTATAGTTCCAAAGTCTCAAGCTCATTCCAACACCTACTCAACAGCCCGAGTCCAATCCTAATCCAAATCAAATGATCCGTTCCCAGTATCAACAGTGGGACAGTGACAGGGGCCATTTCTAGTCCAAAAGGCAAAAGCCAGGTGTAAGTAGCCCAAAGCCATCTCTGCCTGCCTGCCTAGCTCCGCTCCCTTGAATGACATAGGAACTGAAAACCCCTTAGGCCTTTTCCTTTCGCAAATTGGAAGCTTATCTGGGTAGAGTCTTCCCTGAGAGCAACATCTCCAATTCCATTTCAGATCTGGTCTCTTAATCTCCTTAGCTCTTTCAGCACAAGCCTTGGATCCAGCATTAAATTTTCCAATGCTCTTTTTCTTTTTCAAACTATACTTGCTCTATTTTTCCTTGGGAAACAATGCATAAGATTATTAATAACTGTGAAATAGGTTTGATGTTAGGATATCTTAAAATCTCCCCTGCCAAAGAAATTAATCCATTATTTTCCAACTTAGTCTCATGAAAAATCTTAGGACAAATCCAGAAACCAGCCACAATCTTTGCCAAAACGTCACAAGAATGGTCTCCCGCCCAGCTGTTGTTATTGTTCCCCACTGAAACTTTTTGAGCTGGGCATCCACAGTCCACAGTGATAAGTTCTACTGTCGGCCAAGCTTCTGGTAGGATGGCCCAGTAAACCCTGCTTACAGAATTCAATCACGTTTCTAGTCCAAAGTCCCCAGGTCTTCTGTATTCTTCCAAAAATCTGCATGGTCAGGCTTGTCACAGCAATATTCAACTCCTGGTACCAACTTCCCTGTTAGTTTCTTTTCTATTGTTATGATAAAACACTATGACCAAGGCAACTTGTAAATGAAGTGTTTAATAGGACTTATATTTTCAGAGGGTTGGAGTCTATGAAGACAGAGTGAAGACACAGCAGTAGGAGAGGTTGAGAGTTCACATCTCAATGATAATAATGGGGTCATATCTCAAATAATAAGCAGGAGGCAGAACACACTGGGAATAGCATACCATCAGTGACACACCTACTTCAACAAGGCCACACCTTCTGATCTTTCTCAAACAAACAGTCCCTCTAATTGGGGATCCAGTATTTAAACATATGAGCCTATTGGGGTCATTCTCATCCTAACGACCGCAGAATCCAAGCACAGCTGACAAGTGCACTTAGTTAAAATGGTTTCAGTCTTTAATCTCTGACATAGGTGGTGACTCAACCCCATTGGTCGGAGCTTGACTTCACAGTCTTACACAATTAGTTAATTGGCACAAAGAGGAAGAGAAGTTCCAGGAAATATGAGTCATTGTCAGGCTAAGTACCTTTGATAGAAAAAAAATTCATAACTTTTGATAGAAAAAGACTTTTTCTAAAAATTCCCTCTTCTTTACGGTTTTATTTTCCAAACGCAGACAGCAGATGTTGATCATTTGAAGCCTCTTTATGTTTGTGGGTGTTTTGTCTGTGCAGCACTTGCACGCTTGGTGGAAGTGAAGGCCAGAAGAGGACATCAGATTCCCCGGACCTTGGCTTACACACGGTTGTGAGCTGCCATGTGAATACTAGGAGCTGAACTCTAGAGAAGGGGCCAGTTCCCTTAACCTCTAAGCCACCTCACCAGCCCCGGCATCAATTGTTGTTATGGTAAGTGATGGTCTAAGATGGTTTAACATGAACTTGCCTTAACCTTAGAGTAATTTAGGAACCACATCAGAGACCTGGACCCCCAAAGCACTTTTGACATATCTGGTCTCTAGCAAGGATGAGACTGCCAGGAGATCTAAGGAAAACTTTGGCTTTTGGCTAACAAAGAAACTGGCTGCTTTTCTTGAACCGTCAAAATTGTCTAGCCAATTTCTACCTCTTCTTCTTCTTATGCCCTGCTAGAGTCATTGTAGAACTGGAGAATAGCTGATGTGGCTTCTTCCAGGTGAATTTGGGGTGTTTAGTGTGGCAGTTGGGGTATCTTTCCAGAGGGTGTATCTACACTGTCAGATGTAGAGAGAAAAGGAAGTCCTGGTCTGGTATCTGGAAAAAGGTGTGAGAAGGAAGTAAAGACGAGAGTTATTAGCCTATGTGAGGATCCAGAGGAGACAGAGAAGGAAGGGGGTGTGTCTATGTCAAGGCACATCAGAGCTTCCTGATGGGTGAACATCCATCTACTGGGCTCCTGTTCATTTTCCTGCTTTCCTGAGAGGCTGAACTCAACAGAGAACCAGGGTCTGCTTTTCAGATAGTTTTTTGATAGTTGGTGGACTGGCTAGAATTAGTAGCAAGCAGTCCCTCTCAGACGGCTTCTAGAGAGGGAGAGAGAAACATTGTAAATATTAACTTAAGTTTAATTTACTTGATTGCTTAAATTATTTGATTTTTAGGTTAAAATAATTGTGGACAAGCCTCCCTCTAGGAAGCACTGTAATTTTTTGTTTGTTTGAAAATAAGCTTCACTTTACTAACATTTTGTGACAATAGAGCAGCTGTCACCTGCTCTGGGAAAAATCGTGATAGATTTGCTCTAGGTCATTTAACCCTTGCAGAGTGTGGGAGTCTTAGTCAGTCTCCCCAAACCCAGCCTCTGCCATTCCCAGGACAGAATCTGAAGATCCTGTCTACTGGTGTACTTACCCCATCTAACCCTTAGAAATGTGAGTGTAATGCATAGTCATCTGAGGAAGTTCTGTGACTAAATTGTCTTTAATAAAATATTTTTAGATAAGCATAGCCTAATTATAAAAACTCTGTTTACAACTTTATTATTATTTAACAATACTGGCGGCCACGGCTTTATCCATCAACCATATCCACAGATATAGTAACCCTTTAAAAAGCACAGTGGAGTGGTTTGAATGAGAATGTCCTCCATAGGCTCTGGCCTTTGAACTTTTGGTTCCCAGTTTGGTGGTGTTTGGGGAAGCCTGGGAGATGTGGCCTTGCTGGGGGACCTGTGTCACTGGGAGAGAGTTTGAGAGTCAAAAGACTCTCAAGCATTTTAATTTGTTGTGTCTGCTTCCTGCTTGCAGTTTAAGGTGTGAGCTCTCAGTTGCTGCTCCAGCCTCCAGGCCTCCCATGCTGCCATGCTTGCTGTCTGTGATGGGGGTGAATTCATCCCCCTGGAGTGGTAAACCGAAATTTTTCCTTTCTTAAGTTGCCTTGGTCATGATAGTTTATCACAGTAACAGAAAAGAAGGCAAGACACACAGTTTCCTTTGCTTTGTAGCAAAAGAGGAAGTCAGGAAGAGATTCAACACACAGCATTCTCTGTTGGTAGCTAGGGAAGAGGGGTAGGAATGCAAGTGACTTCATGGAGCCAAAAGAAATCCCAGGAAATGAGGGTCTCCATCTGGAACCACAAGGAACCGAATCCTGCCCATAGCATTGACAAGGGATGCAGACTTTCTGCAAGACTTTCAAATGAGAATTCAGTCCAGCTGATCTCTTAATTTTATTTAATTAAATTAATTAATTAATTNGGAAGAGCAGGCAATGCTCTTAACCTCTGAGCCATCTCTCCAGCCCCCTGATCTCTTAATTTTAGCATGTGATATCTTGTCGAGCTATTGGGACACTCATGGTGGAAAATTCTCACCCCAACATTGTGAGCTAAATAACAGGTATTAAATGAAGTCATCAAATCTGTTTTTTTTTTTCTGTTGTGGGATAATGCTCTTATATACTGTAAAAAATGGTCACTCATATTGGTCTAGTAAAATGCTGATTGACCAGTAGCCAGGCGGGAATTATAGGTGGGGCAACCACACTAGGAGAATTCTGGTAAGAGGAAAGGCAGAGACACAGTCACCAGCCAGGCGCAGAGGAAGCAGGATGAGAATGTCTGAGAAAAGGTTCCAAGCCACATGACTAAACATAGATAAGAATTATGGGTTAATTTAAGTTGTAAGAGCTAGTTAATAATAAGCCTGAGCTAATAGACCAGTCTATAATTAATATAAGCCTCTGTGTGTTTCTTTGGGACTGCATGGCTGCAGGACTGAGTGGGACAGAAACTTCTGTCTACATTTTTCTTTTTTATTCTCTCTCTCTCTCTTAAAATGTGATCTCTCTATGTCCCCTACTTCCTCAGGCACATCTGTGACACCTTCTTTTCCATTGCTACTTCTGCCAGTGTGCAAGTAATCCTGTGTTACAATTATCTCATCTTTGTCTTAAATTTATTTTTATGAAAATGGATGTTTGCCAGCTTGGATGTCTATGCACCACATGCATGCCTGGCACTCACAGAGATCCGAAGGTGTCATCTAGGACTGGAGTTACAGACAGCTATGAGCCACCATGTGGATACTGGGAATTGACACTGGGTTCTCTGCAAGAGCAACCAGAGCTATTAGCTGTTGAGCCATCTCTCCAGCCCCAACAAATTGTGTTCTTTTGAGACGGGATCTTACTATTCAACTAAGGCCAGCCTGGAACTTGTTATATATCATAGGTTGGCCTCAGTCCCTAAGGATCCTGCCATTTCAGTCTCTATAATGTTGGAACTACAAGCATGTGCCATCACACCTGAACTCAGTTTGTAATCATATATACTAAAAAACCAAAAGAATTCAAGATTTAATATCTGAGAAGTCACAGACACACACGCACATCTACAACCCACCATGGATTTGGGGATCGAATTTAGGTTGTCAGGCTGGCATGACCTTTAACAAAAAGACTTGGTTTTATGCAAACACTGTTAAGTACTTTCTCTTAGATGAGCTCTCCCTACCACCCCCCCGCCACCGTAAATTATCCCAATCAGACCGAATTAAAAATGCCCATGATTAACGGAGAGGGGAAGAGAGAGAAGGGGAGACCACGCGAAATCCGGAGACCATGTGTTCATCCTTTGGGGGGCAGTTTAAATAGACTGTGGGGGTGGTCTCGACCTTCCCTAGGGAGGGGTTACCGTTTGGCGGGCTTTCTCAGAGGTGGAGTTTTGACTGAGGCAACTGGGGNGGGGGGGGGAGCTGAGATGATGCTTCCGACCAAACATACATAAGTTGAAAAACAAAACCTAGTAATGGAAATAGACTGATTTTCCACTTAGCTCTATATATTTGGAGCAAACATCCATGCTTTTCTGCGGTTGGTATCTCTGGAAGGAGACACACAGACATATTGTTGATAATACTCAACAGTTGCTCCCTGGAGCCTGTGGTCAGGTCAGCTCCCTCGACAATTTGGGTAGTGTGTCAGCTACCATCTCTCTCATGTCAAATACCGATGTGGAAACGGGATCTGCCTCAAGCGGGAAAGATCAGACTGTATTGATAACCAAAGAGGAATGGTACAGGGAACTGTAAGGGGTACTGGAGGCGAAGCGGAGATGGGACGAAGAGGGTGTTTTGACGTTGAGTGGTGTAAAAACCTCAGGGTGCAGGTCACATCACAGAGGACCTCCAGGGCTAGTTAGCCCGCTGGTTAATCTGTATTTGATCTCTTGGGTTAAGGGGGCGGGGAGGGAAGGCTTTGGTGAAAGGGATTTCACTATCTTTTGGTCTGGGGGTGTGATGTCAAGTCAATGTCGGGGGTAAAACGGGAAAGCGATAACGTACTAGGCTAACCAGAAAACGCTTAAAATTTGGTTTGCGACCGTGTTGATCTTTAAAGTCCTTTAAATGCTTGTGAAATCTGTGGAGGCAGATGGTTGCCAGGATTGGGAGACAGTCACTGCCTCTCCGCGATGTGCCATCCATTCGGGTAACCCTTTCTGCGCGTCTGGGCAACACACACGCACACGCACACGCACACGCACACGCACACGCACACACACACACAC